>VXBU01007358.1:207330-324550 GCA_013400315.1 Bombycilla garrulus
GGGGCGCGGCTCCGGCCGCAGCAGCCCCGGTTGAAGTGCGAGCGCGGAGCGGGAGGGGACGGGCTGGCCAGCGGAGCGGCCCCGCGGGCTGCTGTCGGAGCGCTGCCCGGAGTCGCCGCTGAAGCCGGTGTTCCGTGTTGTGCCGTCCCGGTGGCTTTCCCGTACCCCGACGCAGCGGCGGCTGGAGATGAGCGCTCAAGCGGAGGGGCCGTCGCGGGCGAATGGTGCCGGCGCGGACAGCACGAGGTGACGCCGCCTCAGGTACCGTGGTTCCTTCACCGTCCTCGCGGGTGCGGGTGGCGCTGAGCCGTGCAACACCCGCCTGACCTCCGCCGGCTGGAGACAGCGCCCGGAGGCAGCGGGGACGGTGTGGTGTCCCTGGGACGGTAGCCAGAGGCAACATTCTGAGCCTGGCCCGGCCGCCCCGCGAGTGGGGCAGTCTTCTCTGCAGACGTGTTCTGATTTTGATCCTGGAGAGTGTGGGCTGCTGCTGGCAGCTACAGGATGAAGTCGCCTCCCTGCTGCATGTCTCTTTCTTCCCAAGCATCCTTGGAGGAACCAGGGAGTAGTACATCCCTGGGTTCGCTGGAGTCGAGTGTTTTCTCCAGTGAGGAAGAGCAGGGGCCCCTGCTCCAGAAGGTCATTCCCTCTCTGGACTGCTTTACTATCAATGTAGGAGGCAGCCGCTTTGTCATGTCCCAGCAAACTTTGTCCTGCTACCCTGACACCCGTCTTGGCAAACTGGCAGTAGTGGTCTCTGCTGCCCGGGATGTGGCCTCTGGCCTCCTTGAGCTTTGTGATGATGCCAACCTTGTGGAGAATGAGTATTTCTTTGACCGGAGTTCACAGGCATTTCACTACATCCTGAATTACTACCAGACAGGGAGGCTGCATGTGATGGAGCAGCTTTGTGCACTCTCTTTCCTGCAAGAGATCCAGTATTGGGGTTTGGATGAGCTCAGCATTGATTCCTGCTGCAGAGAACGGTGAGTTGTGGGAATATGAGGTTTCCTCGTCTCGTGGATTGTGGGCTAGATGAGTTCAGCATTTACTTATGTTCAGAGACACTCAGGTGGGAGATCTAGCAATGGGAATAGGTGAGGTAGCAGGAAAAGTTGTGTGAGTTGAGGCCCAAGTAGTGCTCTAGCAGTGGATGTGTGTCAAAAATGGGAGGAGATGTGCTGAGTGAGGTTACTATTTGCTGTGGGAGAGGTTGATGGTGAGGTCAAGATAGTGAGAACGGGTCAAGATAACAGGAATGGGTCTGGGATGTCCTACAGTGACTTCAAACTGGCCCTGGGAGTTCAAAATGTTTAAAAGGACAATGCCAGAGATGAAAAGGGTCATGAAAGGAGAGATGCCCCTTCAGTTTGAGGTTATCATAGAGGGATTAGATGTGGAGTCAGGCACAGTGCTGGGAGGGTTTGGATCCTGCCCACCTGCACTTTAATTTTGAAGGATTTCCAGAGCCAAGCTGGAGAGGCAGAAGGGGGGTTGGTCACCTGCCAGGCTGAGTGTGGGTAGCATGGCTCCAGGAGGAGCCATGAAAGGAAGCATTGCACGTGGATGTAGCAGCTTACAGGGAGGGGGCAGCAACAGCGGGAACATGTAAGCTGGAGACAAATTATAGCAGGCACTTTAGGAACGAGGTGGGTTTGGACTGAACCACCCACAGGATGTTTCTGTTAATTCTATTTGCAGTTATTTTTTCCCACCATATTCAATGTTACTGATTTGGGTTTTTTAGTATTGAAGAAATGCATTTTTGAAAGAGTGTAACTGCTATTTATAGCAGTTATGTCAAAATTATTGGAAAGAAAGAAGTAATACCATCCCAAAAGGATATTAGAGTTATCCTACCCTACTATGGTTCAGTTCTTCAGCTGAGAAAATTGGAGCCTAGTTTTCATCCTTCTCTTCCTTCTCTGGTAGGTGTGACTGACCGCTCCTTTTGCTTTAGTAATACATGGAGCTGCAAAACTCTTTGACATATGCAGGACTAAATGCATTGAAGGCAAAATTGCACACCATCTTTGTCTAAGGCTTGAGCTTTGCAGCAGTCAAAAAGAAAGATATGAAAGAAAGTGGTTTTTTTTTAGTGTACTTGGAGTATGTTTATGTTTCACAAAATTCCACTTTAAATTTACTCTGACAAAACCCTTTATATATTTACAGTCTGTAAGTTTTACTCAGTACAAATGCTTGTCCATGATGTGTGAGAGCCCATATATCTAAAGAAAGAAAGATACCATGTCACCTTAGTGTGTATTGATCAGAAGTTCAGCCATGAACTGCATGGCTTTTATTATGCTTTCAGTTTTACTATTGCAAATATGGACCAGTGTAATAAAAATACAATTAAACAAATTGAAAACTGTTTAAAGACAGAGGATCTGGTTGTGCCAGGATTGCTTCTAAGAATTCATGTTAGTTGTGCAGCAGATCCTACTGTGGTCAACATGATCCATATAAATAATTTGCTATCAGTAAAATTAGTCTGCATATAGAAGATGTCACTGATGTGAAATGGGGTAATAGAAGTATATCAGTCAGTGGATGTATGCTGCAGGGGCTCAATTAATAAAAGCCATATGCATGATATTAGAGTTTTCTGAGTTCACATGAGGTACATTTTAATGTGTTTTCTTATGACTTGCATGGTAAATAAGACAAGACTCTACCTAATGGTATTCAAAATCTCTTGGGGGATGTTCCTGGGCAGGTACTTCAGAAGGAAGGAGCTGAGCGAAGCCTTAGATATCAAGAAAGATGCAGAAGAACTGGATGCCCAAGATGAAGAAGAGGATTTTTCTGGTAGCCTTTGTCCTAATGTCAGACAGAAACTTTGGGAAGTTTTGGAAAAGCCTGGCTCCTCTGCAGCAGCCAGGACTTTTGGCACCTTGTCCATGGTTTTTGTTGTTGTATCAATTGCCAATATGGCCTTGATTTCAGTAGAGCTCAGCTGGCTGGCCCCACCACTGCTGGATGCCCTAGAATACCTGTGCATTGCGTGGTTCACAGCAGAGTTTGTTCTGAGGCTCCTGTGTGCGCGAGACCGGTGTCGCTTCCTAAGGAGTGTGGCAAACATCATAGATCTCCTTGCTATTTTGCCTTTCTACATCACCCTGCTGGTGGAGAGCCTGTGTGGTGGTGAGAGCTCCCAAGAACTGGAGAATGTGGGGCGCATTGTCCAAGTGCTGAGACTCCTCAGAGCCCTGCGGATGTTGAAGCTGGGAAGACATTCAACAGGTAGATTTGGCCTATGATACTTCTCAGTTTCACTGCCTGCAGCAGTTGTCCCTGGGCACAGTCCTCCATTTTGTGTGCATTTCTGCCAAAGCTTTTTTACACAATCTGTTAGCAGTAATGGCTTGTGAAAATCTTACTTTTGAACATTGTAATTGAGTGACAAGGGCCTTCCCTCATAAATTTTAGGTCTTTATAAAGTCTTGTATATTGTTTGCATTGAACATTTACAAAAACAAACCTCAGTGTTGCATGCTGTAAATCATCCACCAGTCATTCATAGTGTGATAAATTTTAAAATATATGCATGAGTTGATTTTATTACGAAAGAAGCAGAGAGCATCAGCCCATACTTTTTGTATTATCCAAGGCCCAGTAATGACAGCTATCACAATTTCATTTGTTTAAAAGTATATGTGAAGAATTATATCATTATTTTGTCCATGTCACAGATCCTGAAAATAACCAGAGTGGAGAATGTTTCAAGGAACTGCTTGAAACCTTTGCAGATGAAGGTTTGAGGGGCTCTCTGGCTCCGTTGAATCCATGGGTATTCCAGTGGTATGTGGAGCCCATCGGGGGCTGATCAGGCAGTGGGACCCAGGTGCAGCACAGAGCAGCAGTGCCAGGTTCAGCCAGCACTCAGCAATTGATATGGGGCCCTTTGTGCCCAGCTGCTCCTGACAGATGAATGAACAGCAACCAGGGGTGGGGTGGAAGGTGAAATGCATTTCTGTGAACCATCTTGTTTGCTCTCTCTGCTAAGGAAGGCATAGAAGTTAACATTTTCCAGTGGGAAAAGCTAGAAATGATTGGAAAGTGTTGAATTTCCTCTTGAATTTCCCCTTACCTACTTCATGGCATGTGCATGCCTTGCTTATGGAAGAATAAAAGCTGTCTTGGCATTTTCAAAATGATTTGATTATATTCCCACTTAAATCAGTAGAGAATATGGTGCTGAATTTGACAGGAGAAATGTTCAGCCAACACTTGTAGCTTTGAAAAATTAAATCCTAATAGTAAATCCTCATGTCTGCAATATTAGCTGTTTTGAAGACAGTGATGATTGCTGTTAAAATGCACCCAATGTGCCCTTTCAGGATTTCCAGCCATGAAGCAGGAATGGTTTGATGCCTGTCCATATTTTTGGAGAGCCCTCTCTGTGAACTGGCCCAAATTATGCAAGAGTTGCAGTGTGCTCACAGCAGCAGAATGTGTCTTATTTTTGTTACCACTGAAGGGTAGCAAACTTACCTGCCAGTGGCATACTACCCATGGTCATAAGCATAATCATAGTGGTTTGGAAAGTATCTTAGTCTTACTGTCTGCCCTAGGTTACGCCTATACTGAGGCATAACAATCCCTTAGAAAGCAGTTGAAAGGAAGCTTATAATGCTACAGTCTGGCAATGTGTTAGTTTGCTTTGTTACAAGTTTTGCAGGGTTTGGTAGAGGTTTTTTGCAAGGCTTTTACCCACTTTTGATGGTAGTTGTAATGAGAATGCCATCCTCTCTAACTGTGTTTTGAAAATAAGACAAAGATTTTATCTCATCAGGGCACTTTTGTGCTGACTGAACACAAAAGACAAAATAGCCTTCCAAAAGTATGTTGATTCAAATTACGATTCCAGTTTATTACATTTTACTCTTACAGAGTGAATGTGTTCATTCTGTCATTCAGTTTTGTGGCTCTTTCTATCGATTTGAAATTAGATGTTTCAGATAGTTGTGTAAATGATAACTTCAGGTATACATGCTTTCAAGCATGGTACAAACACTTAGGTATATTTATTCTTAAATTAATTATTCAGTATTTACCACAGTTTGTCACAATATTGACTGACATTGAATTTAAGAATACCATGTTAGGTAAAAGGGAATTAATTACATTAAAATGTAGTATTCTGATCTGGAGGTGTGCTGTCTTCTTTTTACTGGAATCAAATTGCCTGTTCCAAGGTCCAAGAACAATATACATATCAATTTAAACCACTCAGAGCAGTGTTACCATCACTGTGTTGCTTCTTTGGTAGGTCAGTTGCTGCCTACTTAGGTCCAGAATGCTAAATCAAATCTGTATAGTTTAATTGTAGAAACTCACTGTTCTGATCTCCTGTCCGAAGAAGTTTGTTGATGTGCTTCTAAATACAACCTTTACCACAACTCTTAATACAAGATGATCCCCATGTGTATCATGCATAGATACCATCCTCCTTGCACATACTTAGGCAGTCCTGATAAACCTCAGTGTTCAGGGGTGGCTCTTGAAACTCTTCTGCTCTTTTGCCTTGGATCTGACAGCTGCCTTCCAGTGAGGCTTCTTTCCAACTCCTAAACTCTCAGACCAGACAAAGCTTCAGGCACTGCTCAGTTATTTCGTGTGGCAAGATGAATACAAGAGCAGAAGATCTGTGTCTGCAGGTAGTAGCTTCTCTTTCACCAAGCAGGGGTGTTCACAGCCACAAGGAGAACATCTCTGTGGTCCTTTGCAGAGCCATAGCAAAGCTGGGATCACAACAGTCTGGCCCTGCTGTCAAGGGCAGGAATTAGTGAGGCAAAAAAACATCAGTTCTTTTCTTCATTTTCAATAAATAGTAACTTAACCCTTTCTGTGGGACATGGACAAGGATAAAAGTAAGAAATAAAAAAAAAATAATTTCTGCCCCTTCAGAAGCTGAAGCAAGCTCACTGAAGGGATGTGATGGTTAAAAACACTCGAGCTAGACTGGTGTGAGTGTGTAGTTGCTTATACTTCATCAAGAAATAACTGAGGAATGAGTAGTACCTCTGTCGATTAAAATGTGTAGCTAGAGGGCAAGACTACTCCTCTGATATAGCAAAATTACGTATTTTAGTAACTTCAAAAATAGATGAGAACTGCAGCTGCATTTGTCATGTTCTCAGATGCTCCTTGGCTGTTGCCTTCCTCCTAGGGCCATGTTTTCAGTGAAGCCTGCTGATCTCCTCTGGGAAGCACATACAGAGGGACTTCTTGAGGAGAAATAGGGTATAAGCATCTTACTTGTGAAGGCTATGAGCACATATTTGAGAGAGCACCATAGCATATTTAAGGCCGTTGAGCCTTTAGAGTCATGAAAAGTTGAAACTTCAGAACTTTGAGTCAAAACTTTAGGATTATTTAAATGCTGTGTAAATAGAAGCTCATGAATATCAGCTTGTATTGCCAAGTCACTTTGGACAGAAAAGAGATAGAACTTGACCTGCATGGCAGAAATGCTTCCCTTCTACCAGGACTGGCGCTGCTTGCCAGCCTCACACCAGCTCTGTTACAGCACCTTAGCACCTTCCAAGCATGAGTAACCAAGCTGTCACAGCTCCTGGCAAGGAGTTCTCATGAGAAGCTGTAAGACTTGCTGAGGTGTCTGTGCTAGAACAGCTCTAGTTCGGCTATGTGCCAGGACTCAGAGACATTTTTAAAAGGTACAAAGTAATGTAGTAGTATACTTTATACATGTAGTTGCATCAGCTGATTCCCCTTAGAATGATATGTGGAGTCCAGTAACTTCTTTGATTCATCTGAAGACATGAAGAATTATATCTCAATTTTAGATGAGTATAGTAGAACTAAGAATAATAGAAGGAAAAAATCAGACCCTGAACAGTTAGAATAACTAACCATAGGAAAAATGAAAATGTCATCATTGTGTCTGAAAAAGTTAACAGTTGCTGTTCTGTTCCTCCTTATTTTAATCTATTTTATGTGAAAGTTGCTTTTTATTTTAGCTATAATACCCTCAAAATTCATCATTGTATTTTACAGTATGGCTTTTATAGTATTCATTTATGCTTTGAAAAGAAGTGCTACAGGGATAATTTTAAATTGTACCTTGTTCCTAGCTCACCTGAAAGGATTTATTCTTCTGTCCAGTAGGAAGTTTTACACGGCAACGGCTCTTCCTTGGATCTGAGTCCTTGCAATTATTTCACAGAGCTTTTGCACTGCTGATATTAGTGTTTCCAAAATATGAAGACAGTCATATTGACAGAGAAAAAATTGCACTGATAAATCTTATTCCCCTTGTGTTAAAGATTTAATCTATATCATTGTAATAAGCATTCTACAGATCATAGTTATAGTAATATAAGACCTCAATATGGGCAAGACCTCAATATGGGCAACTGGAGTTGGTAGGAGATAGCATTGGAAGAAAACTCCAACATTGCCTCCAAACTCTACTGAGTAATTCCAGTGTTTGCTTTACATTGACAAAACTGTTAAAACCCATTAGACCTGCAGGGCAAAATAAAGATCCAAAAGCAATAAATGTTAACATCTTGTAGTTTGAGACTGTGGAAGAATCTAATTGCTTATAACACTAACGAGCATATGCAGTCTGCAAGCAGAGGCAGAGCCTCAGTAAGCTGTTTTACAAACACTAGTTTAGTGAGAAGTATGCCCTTGAAGGGTAATTCATAAGCATTATGTTTTTCTCATTTATTACTGAAAACATCACACATTTTCAAAGAACAGTATTAAAAACTAATCCAAAGTGATTCAAAAGATAATTTCAGTCTCCTATGTGTCTCAGCTGAATTGGTACCCTGTTATCTTCCTTCTTTCTTTGTGTGCAGTATTTATCCATTGCACTATTTTTGGATTTACTTTCCTGCTTGCTTTTGTGGGGCAGTCTAGCCTTGAAGCAAAAGCTCTAACAAGAATATAGGAGGTTAGAGAATGGTCCTGAGCTCCCTGTGCAGCTCATGGACAAAAGGACTGATGCACTACATAGTCAACAGGATACCATGCTTGCACTGAGAGGCTTTGCTATCTTGACTCTGGCACAAGTGCAGCTGTTACTGGAAAACTGTATTTGTTTTGGTGTCTACAGATAGAAGGTAATGATAGGACTTGTGGGGAGAAGAAAGGGTCGAAGAGAGTCTGTGACAACTATAAAAGGATTGAAAACAGTCCTTAAAGAAAAAGTTATTGAGTGAACTGAACTGGGGTCTAAGCACTCACATAGCAACACAAATTTGGTAACTAAGGGCTCCTTGGTCCTAGAGAAAAATAGGACAGTGGCTGGAAAATAGAGGCTTGGCACATTCAGTTTCCAAGTATAAAGTAGATGCTTTTACTGTGTTTTTAAGTAGTTTAGAATGGTGCTAGGTCTTCTCTTACAATTAATAAATCAAGATTGTTTAGTTTGTCTAAATTATATGTGTACATATTTCAGATGATTGGTAATGAGGACAATTCCTATGCTCTGTATTAAGAAAATAGACATGATGCCAGATGTTCAGTCTGATGCTGTGATCTATTTTCTGTAAATCACTTTTTCCCAGTTTCTGTTTAGAGCAGCACCTCTTTTTAGCCTTCCAGGGTCAGTGCCTCCTTAGACCAGCAGAAGTGCTAGTGAGAGATGGGGTGGTCAGAGACCATCATGAGCATAGTGACTATGAAATGAGAGAGTTTTCAATTCATGGTGAAGTGAGGAAAGAGGTCAATAAAACCTCTCACATGGATTTCCAGAGGGCAGAACACTGGTTCAGAGAGTCCCTTGGGAAACAGCCCTAAAAACAGAGGTCTCCAGAATGGCTGGACACACTTTTAGAAAGAAATCTTAAAGGCTCAGGAGCAGGCTATACCTATGTGCCTAAAGACAAGCCAGGGAGGAAGAAGAGCAGCCTGGATGAACAGGGTACTTCTGCCAGAATTCAAAGAAAAGAGAGTTTATGACCTTTGGAAGAAAGAGAAGAACTCAGGAAGAATACAAGAATTACATTAGAGCATGTAGAGAGAAAACCAGAAAAGCAAAAGCTCAGATAGAACTCAATCTTGCCACCCGTGTGAAAAGTGGGTTTATAAATACATTACCAACAAAAAAAAGAGTCAAGGAAAATCTCTGTCCTTTATTGGATGGGGGGGAGAACATTATCAACAAGGATGAGGAGAAAGCTGAGGTACTTAATCTCTTCCTTGCCTCATTGTTTAACAGAGTTAGTGGATATCCTCATGGCAACCAGCCCCCTGAGCTGGTAGACAGGGATGGGAAGCGGAATAGAGCCCCTGCAATGCAAGAGGATGTAGTTAGTCACCTGCAGTGCTGCTTAGACACTCACAGGTCTGTGGAGCCACATGGGATTCATCCTAGGGTGATGAGGAAGCTGACAAAAAAGCTTGTCAAGCTGCTTGCCATCATTTATGATTAGCCTTCATTAACTGGGGAGGTCCCAGGTAACTGGAAGTTAGCAAATGTAATGCCCATCTACAAGAAAGGTCAGAAGGAGAATGCAATGAACTACAGCCCTCATCTTTGTGCTGGGCAAGATTATGGAACAGATGATCTTGATTGTGATCACATGCACGTATAGGACAACCAGGGGATCAGGCCCAGCCACTGTGAGTTTAGGAAAGGACAGTTCAGCCAAGGCTTAATCATCCTGATCTTTTATGACTGCATCGCCTGCCTATTGGATGAGGGAAACAAATTTTGTCCACCTGGACTGCAGTAAAGTCTTTGATGCTGTCTCCCAAAGCATTCTCCTGGAGAAGATAGAGGCCCATGGCCTGAAGAGATGCGCTCTTTGCTGGGGTAAAAACTGGCTGGAGGACTGGCCCCGGGGAGTGTTAGTGAATGGTGTCACATCCACTTGGCGGCCAGTGACTGGTGGGCTCCCCAAGGCTCAGTGTTGGGGCCAGTCTCCTGTTTAATATCCTTATTGATGATCTGAATGAGGGAATTGGGTTGTACCTTCAGTCAGTTTGTAGGCAACACTAAGCTGGGTGGAAGAGTTGATCTGCTGGAGGATGTAGGAGGGTTCTGCAGAAGGATCTGGACAGGCTGGATAGATGGGCTGAGACCAATAGTATGAGGTCATTAAAGCCAACTGCTGGCTTCTGCACTTGTGTCACAACAACCCCGGTTGCAGCGCAGCGGGCTGAGGGAGGAGTGGCTGGGAAGCTGCCCAGTGGAAAAGGATCTGGATGTGATGAGCCACCTGTGCCCAAGTGTCCCCAAGGTCAATGGCATCATGGTCTCGATAGTGTGGCCAGATGGAGTAGGGAAACTATTTATTACCTGTACTCAGCACTGGGAGGCTGCACCTCAAATCCTATGTCCAGTCCTGGATGCCTCAATACGAGAAAGATATTGAGGTGATGGAGCATGTCCAGAGAAGGGCAACAAAACTGGTGGATGATCAAGAGAGAAAATCATATGAAAAGTGGCTGAGGGAGCTGGGGTTGTTCAGCCTGGAGAAAAGGAGGTTCAGGGGAAACCTTATTGCTCTCTACAACTGTCTGAAAGGAGGGTGTAGCCAGGTGGTGTCAGCCTCTCCTCCCGGGCATCAAGCAACAGGAAAAGAGCAAACAGCCTCAGGCTATGCCGATGAAGTTCAAGTAGGACATCAAGAACAATTTCTTCATGGAAAGGGTGGTTAAGCATTGAAATGGGCTGCCCAGGGAGGAGGTAGAGTCACAGTCCTGGAAGTGTTCATAAAACAACTGCATGTGTCACTTAGTGCTATGGTTTAGTTGACAAGCTGGTGTTCAGTTAAAGGTTGGACTTGATCTTGGACGTCTTTTCCAACCTTACTGAGTCTCTGATTCTCAAGACATGTTCACCAGCATTCAAAGAAAACATAAAGCAGTCAGGCTTTAAGTAAGAGATGTTTTGCAAAGATGATGACAGCTACATGAATCAACCTACTGACAGCATTTCTTGTCTTTCAGGCCTGCGGTCTCTTGGGATGACTATTGCTCAGTGCTATGAGGAGGTTGGCCTTCTGCTTCTTTTCCTCTCTGTAGGAATCTCTATATTTTCCACTGTGGAGTACTTTGTTGAGCAAGGTGTGCCAGGCACAACTTTCACAAGTGTTCCTGGTGCTTGGTGGTGGGCAACAACTTCCATGACAACAGTTGGTTATGGTGACATTAGACCAGACACTACCATTGGTAAGGTAGTAGCCTTTATGTGTATACTATCAGGAATACTGGTTTTGGCTTTGCCAATAGCTATAATAAATGATCGGTTTTCTGCGTGTTATTTTACACTGAAGATAAAAGAAGCTGCTCTTCGGCAGCGTGAAGCTTTAAAGAAACTCATGAAGAACTCCTCCAGCGATTCAAATATCAATGTTAATCTGCGAGACATATACGCACGCAGCGTCATGGACATGTTGCGGTTAAAAAGCAGGGAGAGAGCAAGTACAAGGAGCAGTGGTGCAGATGATTTTTGGTTTTGACTTTGAAGTTATTTAACCTTGTATAGCACGTAGACCACTTCTGAAACTCAGTATTAAGTATCTCTTTTTTTATTATTTGCCACACAGTGTATTTGCTTTCCCAGGTGGAGTTTTACTTACTTGGACAGGCTGAAATATCTATTTTATGCAAAAGGCAGAATTCATAACATAGAATCTCTCCTGGAACTCTAAAACCTGCTTTCAGAACTGGAGTGTGGTAGGTGAGATGGGAAATAATGGATCCATGAAAGTAAAACAATGATGCAAGCATTTGTCTAATGTAAATCCCTACTAATGTATCATAATAAAGTCTTGGTGAAAATTGCCACAGTGTTTTGAATTTTAAACATCTAGATTTTGTATTTGTGCTTGAAGAACAAAAATCAAAGTCATTAAGGAAAACTGAAAAGAGAAGTCTAAGAAATTGAAACACTGAATAAGTTTAGGATGACATTCCTATAGCAAGCTTAATCTTGATCCCCTTTCTTATCACCATCTTCTACCCTATTTGCATGATAAAAAGTTATTCTGGGGTTAGCATTAAGTTTGGTGGGAGGGAGGAGGGGTGGGTTTGGAATTTCCTCATTTGCAGAGAAGCAAAGGGCTCCCAGATAAAATGGGTACTAGGAGATAGGTGGAAGTATCAAGGAGTTGCAAGATCTATAGCAAAGTACAAAGTACAAAACAGTCATGAAATAAGTGCCATAATATAGAGCCGTAATATCCTCTGTAGTTGCTTCAGAAATTGCAGGAGCTAGTGCAGCCTTTGCAATAATTACAAAAAGTAAGATTGTAAATTTGTAATTTGTAAATTAAAGAAATAATCGTAAATATTTTACAATTTCTACTTCTCCTGCTATCTCCTGGATAGCAGGAGAAACAGAAATCGTAAAAGATAACAAGCTAGTGATTTCTCTGTCTCCCATTAAAACTGTAGGTATTCCAAGTGAACCAGTCTTTTAAAAAGTTAATTATCTTAACTGATTCATTATTAGAAAAATGCTTCATTCATTTAAATATTTTGTTTCAAAGGAAAAAAGAGCACTTGTTGGACTGAATGCTTACTTTATGCAGTCATCAAAGTAAAACCCTAAAATAATCAAAGGTATTTTTGGTCCAATTTCCCACCACTCACCTCTCCAGTGGCACAATACCACTCTTAACAAATAAAGCTTTTCTTTATTTCATTAATCTAGACTATGACATTGCCATATGGATATAATGCAGCTAGTAGGTTAAATTTAAAAATTCACAAACCTCTCACATTTCTTATTTATTTTGGGCAATATAAACACTAAAAAGATACATCTATTAACTGTGGATTATTCAGCTTTATGTATTTATGTGCATAGAAGGCTTAAACTGCATTTGAGCATATATGAATAGATGAAATAACCTGCTTAGAGTAAACATTGAATAATACTTGTTTTGAAACAAGATTGTGTTTTTCTGTCATTCCCTGTAAATAATGGTGTAAACATAATACAGCCACCAAGATTTTCAAGGCACCTTGATGCAAACTGAGCAGCATTTTGCATGATACTTCTGATTTTTCAGCTGGCATCAGTCAGCATTTTGATTTGGGACCAGTGCAGCACACACAGCTGTCACCAGGGTCAGAAGGAAGATAAATGCTAGACATCACCAGAAATTTCCTAGGTGTCAAAATTTTTTGGTCATCCTCATGGTCTGTGGTAAACAGAGAGCAACTCTTATCACAGTTGCCCTCTGCCTTGATGCTCTGTGAATCCACCACAAAACTCCCAGTGATGTCCAAGAGACAAAATTAATTCTGCAGGGGAAGGTCTGGTGCAGCACACTCTAGGTTATTATTTCATAGTTCTTTGGAGCAGGAAGTCTCTCAGGCTGCACAAATTGTACAGGCTGTTTCTCATTCAAAAGTCATTCTAATTATAGAGAATTAGGAAGAAGCTTTCATTGTGGGAAGGCTGTTTTGTAATGTCTTTTGTGCTGTCTTGTACAGCATCTGATCTGTGTTTGAGAAAGGAAATACAGTTAGATAGCTGATTGATTCTCTTTACGAAAATGTTGCTTTATTGCATCCCGTGCTTTTTTATAAAGGACTCGAAAGAATGGGAGAAATATTCTGAGATGTATTAGTTGATTCACTCCTTTTACCATCTCTGGAGATAGTTTCCTAGAAATGCCCGTGGGGGAAACCTGGCTCAGGCTTTGTCAAGTAGTTTCTTTGGCCTCTGTTTTCAGACCTCTTGATTTTAAGTTCAGTCTCCCAAGCAGTGATTGTCAATCATGTTGTTTATACAGAACAGTTATCTAACACATTATGGGCTGAGACTAGCAAATCATTTTACAGAGGGAGGCCAGTTCTGCTTTCAGCTCTTACAGACAGAAGGACCAGAGCATTCATACTGAGAAACACAAAGTACAGGACATCACAACTCTAAAGAAAAAGAAGCTACACCATGTATGTGCTACACAGATTTGGGAAATAGCTCAGCCACCACTAAAGCACCACATTAAGAATGTAACTTTGCTATCTTTAGAATATCACACTAAAGAGAGTAAGCTACCTTTTGTCCTCACTTCTGTTCTGCCATCCCACAGGAGACTTGGCAGACATGATTGGTTAAATTGGCTGAAAATTGAGTATTAGCTCTAAGCACCAAGTATTTTCACAAGGTGACATCAAGGGTTGTAGCTGCAGCACATAGAAAAAAACCCTGCAATTTTCTTGGTTCTTTAGTACAAGAATCAGAAATAGTGAAAATTACAGAAACATATAGAACAGTTAGAGTAGAAAAGGATCTTAAAGATCCTCTAACTCCAACCCCCTTGGCATAGGCAGGGATACCCTCCACTTGACCAAGTTGCTCAAAGTCCCATCCAGTCTGGCCTTGAACATCAGGGATGGGACATCCATGGCTTCTCCAGCTGTGTGTCGACACAAGCAGGCAGGTGGGACAACCACAAAGTCACTGTTGGAATGCACAGAGAGAATTTATTCCTGTTCCCTTCCTATAAGGGAAACCCTAAAAGCAGCACCTGGGCAAAGGTACATAAAGAAGATGCAGGCACCTTTAAACTTGGTCAATCAATGGCCTTGATTCTCAGGCTGTTCACTCAGGCTGCAAGGTCACTTGATTGATTTACACTCCTTGACAGTTTAATCCATACCTTCCAACAGTGGGCAACCTTACCACCCTCATAGTGAAGAATTTCTTCCTAAAACTTAATCTAAATCAACCTCTTTCAATTTAAAGCCATTCCCCCTAGTCCTGTCACTACATTCTCTTGCAGAAAGTTCCCCTTCTGCCTTCTTGTAGGGGCACAAACTACAGATGTAGACAGTCTGAAAAATCATTTAAATTTGTTCATAGATGCTTATAGGAACAGCTTTTCCTTTGGGCCAATGTAGTCCAAACCCACCAAAATATTTTAAACGTCACTAAAATTCTTGTCACTTTTACTTTGAAGGAAGGAGCAGCCTCCTTTGTCACATTAGGCAGAGCATTGCCAGGAGGTCAAGGGAGATAGTCCTGCTCCTCAGCCTAATGAGACAAATGTGGGTGATGTGTCCAGTGCTGGGCACTCCAGCACAGTTAAACAGGGACAGTTTACTGGGGGTACTCCAGAAAAATGGTGGAGGGCCAGGTTACAGAGAGCAGCACGTTGGGAAACCCTTGTGTCCAAAAGGGGCAGGTGTTCTGGTAGCTGGGCAGGAGGGACTTATCAATTCTGGGATGTTTTAGGAAGGTATTTAGAAATTCATGTTTGCTAGTATTTTACATGCTACTTCTTGTAGTGATTTTGATCTTGAATGCATACGTCAATGATCACTTTAATTATGTGTTGTTAGTAAGTTAATAAACCACTTCAAACTTGATTTGATATTAACTATGTAAATTGAGCAATTTTTCCTTCAGAGGGGAATTTTGCTGGTCAAATATGAGCTTGTGGATATTGTACATGATTTGCACATGGCAAATATGGTTGAGAACAAAAAGGAGAAAAAACGAAAAAAAAAGCTAAGAGGTCTTTTGTAAAGTAATTTATGTTTTCTGTCATAGCAAAGTATTTTCATCTTATTATGACTGAGGAGTGACATGTTTTTCTCATTTGCTACAGCATTGTCCTCTCAAAGCTCCATTGAAGTATCCATGCATAAACACAGCTTTAGCCGGACACACTCTGTTGAGGTGCTCACCATCCAAGCTGTGCTGGAGCAGCTGTTGCTGATGTCTCCCGTATGCAGCTGTCTGTGCTCTCCCCACACAGCCTCTCTGCAAAAACGGTAGAGCAGTGCAGGCTGTAATCACACCTCTAGTTCTCTAGTTGCTGAAAGGAGTCTTCAGTGCTCTGGGTGCTTGAAAAGGTCATTCACTGAAGAGTAGGGCTGGAGTTATCTACTTCTGTAAGACTGAGATGCCTTATTCAATTACAACCTCTTGTCAATAATGGTGTTTTGTTGTTTGGGGTTTTGGTTTTTTTAATTTGTTTCTTTGGGTGGGTTTTTTGTTTGTTTGGTGTTTTTTGTTTTTGTTTTGGTTTTGGTTTTTTTATTGTTGTTTTTGGTTTTGTTTTGTTTTGTTTTGTTTTGTTTTGTTTTGTTTTTATGAGAGAGAGTTTTAATGAGTCCTGTAATTATTGCAGTTTTTCCTTTTATGTAAACACAAATACTAGAAGTCACATACATCTCCAGACAAAAGCACAGCTGCCACAGACTCTCTTTGTAGCTGTTTGGACATTTAAATTTAGTAAATAGTGAGCTTGACCTAATGATCAGTCAGTAACTGAAGTCAATCCATTATAAAATGGGTTTTAGTTAAATACTAAGCTGAACAATTTAGTTAAAATTACTTTTTTGTTGGTTTTTTATGTATGAAATATAATATTTTCTGAAAAAACATGACCCTGATGTATAGGGCTGATACTTATGCTAGAGAATGGCACTGTCAGCAGAAGAAGCACAGTCTATTTTGCCTGTGCCTCTCACTTTTGTGTTGAAAAGCTTGAGCAGACACATCCTTTCCCACAGAAAAATGGGAGGGAAGTTTTGTGCAGGTGGGTTTTGCCTGCTGCCCTATTATAGGATTTCTACATGAAACAAAAAAAAATCGAAACTTACAATGACACTTATTTAAAGGCATTTGGAGTACAATTATATGTTTTATTTATGTTACATTTCTGCTTTGCAGGCACCAGGAGCCCCTTTAGCTGGGGTGAGGAAAAGGAAGGGATCCCACCTGATGTCATAAAAACAGGCCCAACACTAGTCAATGTGAACCTCAGTCATCTCGTTCTTTCTCAGACCCTGAGAAACAGCTAGTGAGATGGATTTACAAGACACAAAAGAACCTAGAACAGCCTGAAGTTGGGCTTGATCTTATTATAAGTCTACAGTTGTGTTCATCTAAGTTAATGTGAACTGCCTATTATGATATGAAAAATCTAGGCCTTTGTAACAGTTTCTGCAAATTAAATCCTCTTCCCTGACAAGAGAAGAAAGACCACGCAGATGTAAGATTTTCTCTAATTATACTCAATTCTGTACAGCCTTCAATAAAATGAAAATTGCTTGTAAGGCACGTAGTATTACTGTGTGGTCCTGCAAGCTGTGACAGACATTCCATTTCCTATGGCTTGCAAAGGCAGCTCTATTTGCAACTCTGTGCAGCAGAGATGGATCCTGGGAAATGACTGAAGTGTGCATGACTCTTCACTACTTAATGCATGAGCAAGTTTCTCAGTAGAACTTGAAAAGTAGTTCACAACAGCCTCCTGCAATTGCCATAAAAGCAAGCACAGTAAATTGACTTGTCCTAAACACATTTTTCAACACAACACCAAAAAAGGCAACTTTGGACATAGCTAAAAGATAACTAATGAATTCATTCTTTATGGCTGTCCCTGTGTTACAGATTTCTGAATTGTAACTCTCAGCCTGAGGTATGAAATGTATTATGCAATTCAGATGTCAAATTATGAAAAAGGATTCCAAGATGAACATGTCTTTGTTTAAGAGCTACTGTCCATTGAAGCAACATCCATAAACTCTTAGCTTTTTTTGTCCTAAACCAGCAACATCATTACAGCCTTCGGAAACTGCCAGAGTTAAAGGCTCTGTACAATCCCTCCACAGCTCTTCTGATGTATGTTAGATGCTGCAGTGATAAAAGCTATTTCTACTTAAACTCTGAACAGACAGATTAAGCCATTATTAATGCTGAATATACAAGAAGAAAATAATGAAGCTAGATCAGGAAAGAAAAAATTAATTTAAATTTAAATTAATTTTAATTTAAAATAAGAAGTTGACATTCTTCCGTTGAGATTTACCAGTGTCTTTTTGTGACTGACCTTGTGTGCTTTAGTTCTCATGTCTGCTCATAAAAAAGGAAGAACATATGGTTAACTGCGGAGGAAGAAATTCTGTTCAACTCATTAACTGACATGCATCATAGGCCCATACCACAAATTAGATCACATACCAATAATTCATACCTCATCCTACCATTCAGCCCTGTATATCATACACACCTCTGCCCTGAACCACATGTAAGCACATGCCTTCATATGTGCATTGTTCTTCTGTAGAACAACATAAAAAACCCCCATCTTATTGTAAGAAGTAAACACCAAGTTAAAAGAATGAGATTTAATATAGTTACAGTTGCTGCTACTTTTTATTTCTGTTCTCATTTAACTTTCTTGTCTTCTCTTCCTGGCAGGAATTGCCAAAAAACGGGTGGAAGAATTTCCCATCACAGCCTTTCACTGTCAAAATGTAGACAAACCTACTCCACAGACTTGTGTTCTGTTTTCCTATAGTAGAAACAAATCCAAGTCAAAAGAAGAGAGTATGGTGTTTCTTCCCCAGGTAAAAGGATGGCCTTGATTAGGAACCAAGAGAACCACAGTTTTCCAAATTACTGGAAGCTGTGTGTTTATAGCTGGTCAAAACTGACCCATCATTAACACAGCTATTTATATCACTAGGAAACTGGACTTCAGTAACAAGTAAAGACAGAATACATTCTGAGAAAATACCTGTCCCCTGAGTTTAGACAGTTCACAGAGGCTGGATCTCATTGTGCAAGTGTTGCACTAAGTCAAAACACAGCCTTTTCCTAAAGACCCTTCCACCTAAATGTGTTGCACAAAAACAAACCCTGTATTCAAACTGAGAGAGTAAAGGAGAAAAAGCTTGTCCAAAAAGCCTTCATAGGGATTAATTGTAGGAATAATGTCACATGTTCCCCTTGGCAAGTGTCCTGATGTCATGGAATTACAAGATGAATTTGGCCCACTTCCCAGCCAACACTCTCTTATAAGAGGCTTTGTTGTATGAAAGTTGCATATGTGGTTCAGCCACAAAAGGGACCAAAACCAACATCCAAATTATGGCCTCTGTTATGCAGACTCTCTCTTTCAATATGCAGATTAATCCAGTTTGCTTCTGCCAAGCATCACAATGGAATTACTGGCAGGCTGAGCAAAGAAAATGCCACTGGCCAGCACTACAACACAGAGGCTGCATTACGCTGCAAATACTCCCATTATCTGTCCAGCAGATGTGACAATACACAAGCCAAAATTTAAAAAGAGAAAGGAAAGGCTCTTGTGCACACCTATAACCAGGATTTCAGTCTGGTTCAGGGCTTGTGCATTTTGCTATCAATTATTTAATGTACTTAGAATTCAAAACTAGAGTAAGCAAAATATTCAATGCAAAATTGATGGGTGTAATTTATACAGCATCTTTCTGTATTAAGAATGTCACTTTCCAATGACACTTGAGTATTTCAGTAACCATTGCTTACATTTCCTATCACAAACATCATCACAAACTTCAGGCCTGTTTTGAGCTGGTGGATAGAGAAAGTTTTACTTATTCATTGTAGGCTTTTGCTTACATTATCTTTTCAGTTTCTGAAGATCAAATGTGCTTTTCTCACCTGCATTTTCATATCTCAGATCAGAGCTAAATTTGCAGGGAGACATTTTCCTTTAGAGAATTACGCTACAATGATGTTTCTGTAGTGCAGTAATACAAGTAATAACCAGGAGAACACAGTTCAGGTGTAATAACAGGACAGTCACACAAGTGCCTGTTTCAGAAGCAGAAGATGCTCTATGGAGAGCAGAAAGACTCAGCTTTTGACATGGAATCCTGCAATCCAAATCCAGTCTGTGAAATAAAACCAAGTGGTCATTACATAAGACCATTAAAATGCAGCCCCACCAGTCATGCAGGCAGAAGGAGCTGCTCTGCACATCAGAGTTTTGTTTCCAGCTCTCCTAGTTCTCATTTTTCTCAGCCGCCCACCAAAACTGTGGAAGAGGCCCCACTAGGCTACCTGTAGCTGGGAGGATCTATTCAATGCCACTGAATTAGCCCAGGGAACAAACATGCTAGAATTTGAGTGTGTTAAGTGATAAAGCATTATTTGCAAATTCAATTCTAGACAGTGTAACGCGCTTTCTTTTTCCAGACAGTTTCATTTCCTCACCTTCTCATAGAGGAAGTAGAGGTGTCCAATTAGCAAGGTAAAATATAATCTGCTCATTAAGAGAAGATTTTAGCAAAGACATTTAAGAATCTCTGTAAGGCAGGCAAAATAAAAATATGTTATAGGTGGGTAATGATAAAAATAATTGAAAGAAAAAATAAAATCTTGTAAGACTGAAGTGTAGTTTGATACTAGGCTAAGGGAGACAAAAAAGTCAGAAACTATATAAAAGATAAGTCTAGAATATGAAATCCAGGTTCAGGTACTAAATGTTTCCAATTATCCAGCATACAACAATTCCCACACAAGCCACTAATGGTTTTGAGTTTCACTTTATCCTGTACTCTGGGCAAGCCTTAGACATTTAATTATGTCAGACTCTGGTTTGCAACGTTAGGTGTGTAAACTCAAACACTTGAAAATTTTGATATATCTGGACAAGATCTGGCTTTGAGTGAGAGAAATAGCACTGTACCTGAGTGTACAAAGCTGAGTGCTTTCCTTATGAAAACTGAATAGTTAATAATCCTTCACACTTTAAAAAGTCTTTTTTTTCCCCCCTTCCTTGAATAAGAAGATCTGAAGCATTTGTTTAAAACACAAAACAGCTGAACACTCATAGCACTGCAGAAATATGTTAAACCTCTGCCAGGTTCACCTCCTCCATTCCCACTTCAGTGCACATAGAACAGGCACTGAAAGGCTCCTGAAAAACATTGTAGAAAGAATATATTTTTGCTTTGGGATAAATTTTACACCAAGGAAAAAGCTAAGTGGTAGGTTTGCTTTAGATACCTGAGATATGTTGGTATCTGCCACAGAGTTCCAGCATTATGATAAGGGAATGAGAGTAAAAGAAAACAAACTATTACATTAGCAAATCAGCTGGTTGTTTCTGACATGTTTAATGCAATGTAGTCCCGACAGAAAGGACAGGGACACCACAAAAGTGGCAATTAGCTTTATTTATTGGTTCCAAGCCCCAGCTCCAGAAACCAATTTAAGGCCAGGGATTATAGCACGCAAAATGCATCTCCCATGCTTACTCAAGCTATACAAAACTGACAGGCATAATCCTGTCTTTCCAAGGAGGAGGCTAGCAATGGCCAGCATTGGTGCTCAAAATTTCTTTGGAGGACCAGCGGTACTTAACTGCTGCAAAGGGCCTCAATCCGTGGATTACACTGCCTAGCAGGATGCCTAGCAGCAAGGTTTATATCCCTTCTAGATGCTGCAGAGAGGTTTCAGAGCTACCACCCAGATCTGAGAAAGTGATATCATGCCGGGGAAGGTACCATTGCTGCTGGACATAATTTTCTGATTCAGTAAGTGTGTTGACACATCTCAATGTTTTTGGAGTCACACCAAACCATGGCTCAAGAGGAGGGGCTGTGTCTGCAACTTGTAGAGAGCCCTCTCATGCAGCACCTCAGGGCTGCTCTGGGGCCAGGCAGGGGAAAGACAGCTCCAGCTCCCATCTGTACAGCTGTGGATGGGTTGCAGAGATGACAGTGACTACCTGATTGAGGTGATGTTTTTCCTGCCCTCCCCTCCCCTCCTCTCCCCTTGTCCCTTNTTTCTCTCCTCTACACAGAAAGGCAATGCTGGAGACTCTCTATAAGTCTATTCCTATTTCCTTGGGCTGTGTGCTCAGAAAAGTATGGAGTATTTTCTATACAAGCAATTAGAGGCAGCTTGCAAACCACTTTTGCTGCTGGAAGGGTTCAGTCCCCATCGCAGTACTCCTATGATGCCATCACCACAGCAACCAAGCCTGTAAACAATGCTGGTGGCCACGGATAGCACACCAGGACGTGGTTTTGCGATTAGAAACAAAAGCTTTGCCAGACTGTTTCTTTCCTGCCATTGCAGGCTCCATGATTGAAATGCTATTTGGATGTTTTGCTCTGGAGTGTAAGTACATTAGTCTTTGGCTGACATAAGATGTGAGAAAGACGTTAAACTGCAGTGCTCCACCAGGTCACCTGGCTAGAAATTGACATGCTGTTTCTGCGTTAGCAGTGCATACCTGCCAGCATAATGACCACACATTTATTAATATACATGGGCCCTGTTCCTTCTGAAATAAGACAAAACTAACATTTAATTATGCTATCTACAGAGTGGGATCAGTCTTTTAAATTCCTCATTAAAGACATCTAGGGAATTCTGCAAAATCCATAGCATATAATGCTCAACAGAAATATTTCATTTATCTGCAACCCGAAAACTATATAAACCTGAAGAGATGATCTTTGTAGAGTAGGATGACTATGTTTTACTTGGGAATAATATCCCCTATCTCTTCTTAATAACTTAGAACAAAGGGTTATTTGGGTAATAACTCCTGCAGGGTGCTGATATGCCTGAGGCAGCTATATAGTACTGATGAAAAAGCCTGAAAAAGATGAGGGTCTAATCTACTGCCTTAAAACTTATATCTCTCAGTATGGGTGAGCAGTATTATAGTCATGAGTGAGAATCTAACCTAACCCTAACTCTAGATAAGCACAGTGTAGAAAACCTTACACTGACATAGCTCATCTTGGTGACTATTTGCAGCGATTTCATCTAAAATAGGATGTCAAAAATCGAGTTGTCTGTTATTCTCCATTGCCTGAAGATTGACTAGGTCTGGCTTAGACACATCTTAGAACTGAAGTCATGGAGAGACAAATCATTCCTTTGCAGCTCTTGTTGGCACCAACAACTTTATTGTCTAACCATTCAACACACAGATTTAAGAGAAACTCTTCACTCTGAAGCTGGTTAGAACTGCTTTGAATCAATCTATTTGAACTGCAGCTGTAGAGCTATGGTCCTTTCTGGGAAGATCTATTGAACTGGAAATAATAATTTTTTTTTTCTTGTTTTGCTCACTGAATTAAAAATTCTTCTTCCACTCTCTGAGTCCTTCCTCAGCGCAAGGAATTCCAAGAATTAAATGCATAATTTTTGGTGGAATTCATCTGAGCATAATTATTTTGGATGTCTTACAGGATGTCTTTTTAACTCCAGGTTCATGTAGATCGTGTCCTCCAGATGGAGACAATCATGGGATAAACCAGATGAAAATCTGCAAGGCTTAAGGAATGAGAAGAATTCACCGACGCAGATTTTAAGACTATCCAGAGAAAAACATGTCTCTGGATTTTTTTGGGACAAGTGGTTAAATATTTATGATCTTATCCCTTCAGCTTCTCTGGTTTCTATGACTGTATCAGGCATCAGATAATCTTAAAAAGGTTAAAAAATTTGATGTTTTCATAAATTTTAGTTCTATTTCTTCCATCAATTAAGAAAGCAAATTATACATTCCTCATTTTATGTCTTGTTCTACAGAGGGGGAATAATGCCAGGTGCTTTGAGTGATTAGCTACAAAACATGAATCACAATTACTGAATCATTGAAGGGAGTATTTCACAAACAGCCTTCAGTCTGAAGTTTATGCAAAATTACTCCACAACTACTTGTAAATAGCAAAGAGTCAAGAAGGAGAAAAATTCATGTTTTTTACTTGCACATCAAATGCAGGTCTGCTTTAAAAGAGAAAAGTAATTGTAATAACAAATTTGAGCAAATACATGATCTACTGAGGGCTCTCTTCCTGCAATAAAAAATATTTTCTTAAATTTTAACTGGATTTTTTCCTAATTTGTATGTTAAGTTTGTTATTTTCAACACCTGTAAAAGACTGATCATGCATACCTGATGTTCATTTTAGTTTTAAGACTATATAATCTAGCTAGGTTAAGCAGCATCTGTTACAGTTATATCTTGGTAAAGGCCATCTACTTAATGGGAGAGGGACTAATTTTAAATTATCTTTCACATTTCATGTATTTCTTCCACAGACATTACTACTCTTTCTGATCTGAATAGTAAGCAAATGCAACATTCACACAATGACTTTAAAGTTGTCGTGATTAACCAAACAGGAGACATGAACAGAAAAAGGAAGCATTGCACTATAGAAATGCAGGAAATAGTTAATTTGTATTTTTTAGAGACTGCTAACATAATTCCATTCCAGATGGCAGTGAGAGTGCAAATCTGTTCTGTTCTGTGAGGATATGGGTGTTATAATAGGCTCCAATGGATCAGATTTATTTTTCAATGTTTTTTTCCACAGAACACTTTAACCATTTCAGACAACAGCTATTTTGTTTTTTATGCTCAGTATGAAGTATTCATATAAGATATTGTGTGTCATTACTCTTCACAAAATGCCATACTATGGAAATGATTCCTCTCCAGGGGCATTTCTTCTTAGAAGCTGATAAATTGATCAGTCTGTTCCATGTAGGATCTTCTCTTAAAGCCAGACAGTTTAGAAAACAGATGCTCTCTTTCCACAGCCTTTTCCCTCCTTTGACTCCTTCACTAAGGTTCCACCTTCATAGGATTTCTTTTTTTTCCTTTTCCTGTATAAGGATTCCAGTGTCTTCACACTTCTCAAAGCAAGAAAGCTTATGCATTACTTCTCCTTCCCTCTGTGATGCTCCTCAGTCTCCTTGGATCTGTGTTGCTTTACCAGAATGCTGGTCTGGTAGCCTTCATTTCATCCTGGAGTATTAAGACCTAGGGAAAACATGAGGCTATTACCATGACTAGATTAGTGTCCTTCATTCCTTCTCAGCCAGTTCACTCATGTTTCAATGCAAAATAAAAATAAAGGTTGTGAAACCTTAATATTTTAAATTTAGGAAGCATACTGATTTCATTGCACAGGCCCCAGCGTGCTGCATTATCTGTCCACAGCTTCACAGTCCCAGACCTATCCCTCAGCATCCAGCGCTGTTCTGCTTCCTGAGGCCCCACTGGTCAGAAGTTTTCTCTCAAACCTTCCTGTGTTCCCTGTTCTAAATGACGGCACTCTTAGGAAAACTGCTTTCAATACAGAACATGGTTTTGCTTGCATCAGAAGCTTAATGAAGCATCACACAATGGAATACATTTGATAAAGTCTCTGGACTACCTACTTCATGGTAAGAGCCAAGAATCTGACAAATATCATGTATATGTGTTGAGAGACAAAGAAATGAGAACAAATTTCACTCCTTCCAGTTAGCTGCACCTCACCACTCAAAAAACAACGGTTGTTGTTTCAAAATTCCTCCTATATTTTCTGTCCTGCTTTTCTTTGCTGTATTGAGGATTTTTATTTGTGTTATAAGCCAGTTGCCCAACATGGGATTTAGAATTGCCTTTATTTGATACAAAAAAGAAGAACTGTGGTCTGCATGAGCACCTGTTGTGGTTTTGAATGTCACAGTAGAGAGACATAATTCCTTACTCCACTGTAAAGTAACCTGAAGAGTCTTCAAGAAAACAAATTTACCTATTTCATTTCAACCTGCTGATGTCTGAAAGAAGACCAATGATAGTGATTAGCAATCTATAAAAACTAAAAGAAAAACTTATTTCCTTTAAGGTTAACACTTGTTCTGATACAAGGTGAATATTGATACTAAGAAATTAATAAATGGTTCAATAAGCACTGGAACTTGCAATCATGGTATGTGTAAAACACAGAAAAGCTGGGAGTAGAAGACTGAGCTTTCATGCTGTGGACCTGCTCAGTGACAATTAAGAGGTAATTGTGATACAATTATATTTGAGTTTATTTTGTTAATTTGCATTTTTTCATCGTTTTTTAACATTTTCAATATTTCTTAAGCATGTACAGATTTTTACTCAGAAATTAAGCTGCCTGTAATGACCAGAATATTAAAGGATTAAAGCATATTGTTTTCACTATACTGAAACTTGGACAAGGAGATTGACTGTCAAATCAGTGAGAAATGTTTGTTCACCTGTCAAAAAAGTTGAAAGAAGGAAAGCACAAAAGCATACTCCCGAACTTTACTTTTATGACTATATAATTATACTGGCAGTTTTTGCTATAAAACTTCAAGCAACATAAATGAGTGTCTTTTTATTAAAAGCAAAAAAGACAACTGAAAGTGAGTTGATTGTACTGCAAATGTATGTATCTCACATAGTTTATGCTATACTATTAAGGATTTATTTCTTCTTCCCTTAATGGATTCTCTTAGTTGACTTAGAGTGAATTAAATCTTATAAGTAATGTTAAAGACAATATCTATGACATAATAGTTGCTTACACACTGAATATTCTCATGTGCATATGTCTGTACCTGGAATGCTGTTTCTGATTCAGATATTGATTTTAGTATACTAATTGTTCCCTTATAAAGCTGAATTCAGATAGTAAATCTGACTATGCAGATTATGAAGTATTTGACACTGATTTTAAAAATGCGACTATACAAAGTAGATGGAAAGAAAAGTAGAGATGTTTCTCTCAAACCCATGTTAAAATTTCTAAAATAATTAATTGCAAATAGACCTGATATATGTATACGGCATATAAAAGAAATAATGTATATGTCAAGTTTGATAATGGAAATTGAAGGGCAGTGTATTTTAACTAACCAACCAATCATTCTGTTTCTCTGCAACTTTGCATTTTGTTACGCTTCAGAAAACACATTTGTGCTTTAGGATCTGTTCATCCACTTCATCACTAGGATGCTCAGATGCCTCCTAAAATACCAGTCATTGTTTACAGAAATAAAAATTTTGTTTTCTGATGGCTGCCAAGTGGCTAATTAAAGACACAAGTATACCCCAACCTAGTTTTTTCAAGGGTTTGTTTTCTTGTTTTTAATAATTATACCAAAATAATTACTTCTTAAACACTAATATGACTAAAACAAATTTCACTGTGGAGAAAATTGTTCTCAGTATAAATTCAAAAATATAAAGGTAGTGTCATTCCTCTGGGTTTTTTAACACCGCAGAAATGTATCTCAGGGATGAATGTGCTTATGTTGTGATCAGATAGGACCTCAGAAAATTGTAATTATGAAGAGTAAAAAAGTTCTTTCAGTACTAAAAATATCAATAAGAAGAAACCAGCGGTGTTATGGAACACTGATGCATGCTGCATGAAGGGAAACATTTGCTTCTCCAGGGACACTAAAACATACCACACTGAAAAATGAGTCAGGGAGTGGCAATTGATATGGTTGCAACATCATTTTCGGCTGAACAGCATGTTAGAGATAGCATTGATTAACTCATATAACAGATATGATGAGTTTTCACTTTCTGCTTTACTACATAATGTTATTTTAAACATGCATGTAAAGTGAGTTGGAATTTCTTGTCAATGGCTTCAAATTATGTTCAAAGTTGTTTAAAAGGGGAAAGAGGATTTATCTAATTAACATTTTCTCAGCAAGACATTCTTAAAATGCAAATAGTTTTATGGGAAAAGAAAAATCCCTTTTTACTTGCCTACAGTGCTGAACTCTTATGTTGTTTACTTTAACTGAGCATGCAGATCTCATTCTCACATCACAAGCAGACAACTGCAATTGGTGGCAAACAGTGAAGATTAGAGAACTTGTACACTTGGAGGCTATGGAAAAATCTTGCTATTTCACTTTTTGCAAGTGGAAAGGAGTGGGAAGTGGCACTAAGCTACTAGCAGTGATTCAGCAGTAATAAGGAGTTATTCTTATAAATTAGAAATTGTGAAATAGTAGTAAGAAAAATGTCATTTAAAACTTAACATATAAAGTTGTCATACTTTATGAAATATTGCACTTACTCAATACATGAAGGATTTAAGGGCCCTAAAGCACTATAAACTGCCTTTTGAGTTTCAGGTTTCTTTTGTTATCACATCCAACAAAAACTGAGTTAAATCTTCATGGTACAGAAAAAAAAAAAAAGCAGTTTCTGGAGTCTCTGCTTTCCAGCTTCTGGGAATCAACAGTGGGAACCTCGTCCAAATCCACAGGTATCTTTTCCAAACAGATCTATGAGAGAATCCTTTACAGAGGGAAGCAGGTGGTATTTACAAAAAGGGTGAATATGGGCTGCCTTCTGACTGAATGATCCTTACAGTCATGGACTGCTGTCATTCTTTGTATAAGCAAGAAGGAAATTTGTTGATATCCGTGGGAGTTTAAAGTTTCATACAAGTTTAATTCCACAATACTGAATATTGTGAATATTAAGTTCTGAGTTCAGAATACCAAAATATTTGTGAGAGTTGCACTTGTTCACAGAGACTTGGCACTGCCCAGAACACAGTCCCACCACATTTCCAGAGCTGACTGCAGGTCCCTGCACTGGGGACCCTCATGGAGTTGTGGCTACAGGCCGGCAGCCGCCACACAGCAGTCACTCAAAAGAGGACAGAAAAACATTTCACAACAGATTCAGGGCAACACCTTCCCACAACCATCAGGGCCAGCTCTCAATGAGCCACTGCCTGTTAACCGTCTGCCCCTGAAAAGTAAGGCACGAGAGCTCCCATCCTCTGTACGCAATCCTTGCTCAACTACTATTGTCAGAGCCTGGAAGTATTGCAGCTAAGAAGTAGATGGAAATTATTTGCAGAAATGGATGTGGGAGCATGTTGTTACTGAACTGTACCATTGCTGCTCTTTGTCACCTGACATGGAAGAAAAGCAGTATGGGTTGCATGGAATCGTCTATGCCATCCATGTGGTCCTTGTCCTGTGCACCCTCACCACAACCCCAGTCCAGACTGAGGAAAGGGTAACAGTACCAGCATAGAAATGAACAAATAAAGGCATCAAGGCCCATACAACATGGGATATCCTGTATACAGATAGTCCTATTTGGTGCATATGTACTAATTTCTATGTTCATTTTATATTGTTTGAATCTTCTGAAACCACTGTTCTTACATCCTGACCATGGATGCTGCTGTGACCTGGTTAAAAAAGATGTAGCTGAACTGAGTAGTCCTGAAAAATGGAGGGTAAATCAGTCCAGCCACACACTGGAAAGGGGCCAAAGAGCTTAATATAAATCTAATTTCTCATCTACATGGTCTGTCACTGGCCAGTAACATTTAAGTTTCTTCTAGCAGGATGGATTCAAGAAGTCTCAACAGGTTAGTCAAAGAGAAAACCATTAAACATTGCTATATATATATATATATTTATTTATTTATTTATTTATTTATTTATTTGTATAAATTTATTTATTTATTTATTTATTTATCTGTATAAATGTAACATGGACTGCAAAACAGAGGCTGGGAAAGTACACAGAGAAAACAGTATGTACAATTGCCTTGTTATGTAACATATTCCTCACAAGACATCCACTTGGTTACTCTGAAAGACGAGACCTTAGGTTTAGCCTAGAATGGTCACTCTAATAGTCTTAAGGTGTGGGAGTTTTTTATGTAAAAATTGGTCTTCTGGCAACATTGATTTTGTCATTTGGGTAGCAGTGGCAGAGCAGAAGCCCTTGGCAGGGTAAGCTGTCTCTATAAATCAAAGGTCTTGTAAAGTGTGAGTGTTGCAGCGATGCTGTCTATCACCCAAGTGGCTGTCTACTAGTCATTTAAGAGAAAGGCGGTTTCTGGCTGAAGCCATAGTTGTGCATGTGATCCTCCCACATGCAGGGAAAAAGGCAAAAGCCTTTCAGTGAGATTCATTTTATATTCAGGAGAGCAATCCTGGCTTACAACTCACTGGCAAAAGAGATGATCCTTTGATGAACTAGAAAGACTTTAGAAAGTTTACCAGGACGTAGCTGATTACGAGACATGTTAGCCCATGCACCAAACTCCACAGGGGATGAGGACCCAGCAAAGGGTGGAGTTTTGGTTTGCATAATTGAAGGGGGCACAATGAGGAGCAGTGACTCTCTGTGCAGCTTTCTCAGGGCTCCCAACTCCCCTAGCACACACATAAGAGATCATCAACATTTTGCAGGATTGAAACAGTCTGGATAGTTGAAGAATTTGCCTTCAAGGGAGTTGAGTGACCATTCTTAATACAAATGCAGACAGATTTGTGGAGCATATCTGCTGAACTGGGAAGTTTCAAGCACATTTCACTTCTCTAAGTGCTGAATGAGCCTGATCTTCAGCATGCTGAAACAAATTTGACTTTCTTCCTATAGATTCAATTTAATTTACTAAGAACCAATTAAAATTATGCATTACAAGTTGTTCTTTTAAACACAGTATTACAGCTAGTTGCTCTGAAAAATTCCAAAATTAAGAACTGACTGAGATAAAAACCTTTTGATGATAGCTTTCATCACTTTGTGTTTGTCTGTTTTCTTCCTCCATTCATAAAACAGTGGATTATTAAAACCTGATAAATATTGCTGCCTTATACTCTGAGGCAAGTTAGCCAAAGAAATGTCTTCTTGTGACAGCCGAAGTTGTTCCAGCAATAGGAGCAGCATAACCTAACAAGAACCCCCTTTTTTATATCAATACATTCTTGTGGATGTGGACTGTTTTTAATAGGACTTCACAGATAAGAGTATTAAATTAAACACAATAGATAGAAATGCTAATGAGAGCTACAGGGAAATGAGAATGTACCACACAAAGAAGAATTATTATAATATTTCTACCTCTTTTCTGTCTGTGAAATACATCAACCATAACAGCATTTCATAGAGAAACTGCTTACAATTACTCATCCAAATGAGTGAGATAGCATTGTCTCAGAAGTAAATAACTTATGTGCAAAAGCTCTCACAGTGTAAATTTGTTGATAACACTCTTTTGTCCAATATATATTCAATTTGATATCTCCAGAGTGATGAATGACTTATGTCTGTGTATACTCTCAGCTTCATGGGTTCTGATGCCCAAATCTCATTATAAAAGATTAAACTTTCAATTATTAAATTCTCTTATATGCATTTAAGACGGCAGCCATTAATATATTGTTGTTGGGGGGTAACAGTAATTGCCTTTGACTTAGCTGCTTACTTGGCAGAGGAATGAACATTTTGATAGGAGGTATTTCTACAAACTGTTAGTAAAGGAATTGCTGTTTCAGTTTTTTGTGACATTAGTGTACCATTCTGAGGTACAAAGGAAAAATAACATCACTAAGAGGCCAGAGGATTTCTTATTAACTTTTTTTTCATGAGGTATGGGTCTCAGAAATCACACCACAAAGCTGCAGTTGAATTCATAGAGCGAAAATAAAAGTTGACTCAAAGAAAAGTCTCTGAAGTAGACTTTGTAGCATTAGCATAATATCTCTCAAGTTTTATTCATACGTCATAGATTTTAGAGGCAAAGTTTATCCATAAATTAAAAATCTCTTGGCTTTCCAGCTCCTCTTGGCTCAAAAGATTTACCTTAATAGAAGTAAGGTTGCTGACCGGGCTAGGGCAAGAAGAGTCATGAAGTTGTCTAATACAATTTTAGGGGAAAGGTCTGAGCAGCAACTCATTGTGTTTGATAAGAATTAGAAACCAGTACTAGGAGTGTCCCAAAATTAGGGGATCTGGCATATGAGGCGAAAGAACATGGAAACAGCGGTGGCTACAATGACAAGGGATAAGGGAAATAGAGGAGGAATATAAGGAAGATTAAAGTGTAAATAATGAGCTACTGTACTGGAAAGAACAAAATGAGTATGGGAAGTTAGAATGAGAGTAAGGAAACAACAAAATAAAGCAAAAGGAAAAAAATAAAGATAAGTCAACTAAAATAGAGTGAAGATAATAGAATGGTGTCTCACATCTGAAAGTATGGCAACATTGGATAGAGAAAATTGTGAAGGGATACTTTGAAAGGCAGATTGGCAGAGGGATTATTTTTTTTTTTTCTGGATTTCTCTTTGCTATCTATCCAACAGCTGGCAGACCCCCACAATCCCTTTATAGGACACTTCATCTGGAAAAACTAACATCGGTGATTAAAGATATTTCAGATTTAAGATAATAAATTACCACCTGGAAACTGGGATGAGATGAAGGGTGAAGCTGTTCATGAAACTGTAGGAACAGGACTGGATAAAACCACTGAAGAAATTATGCACTATTGACATAGCTATTTTGTCTGTCATGGGCTCTCTAGGTGCTGGCTGTAGGAGATCTCACAGCTGGATTCAAAAGCAGTAACTTATTTGATTTTAAAGCCTTATTTGCTTCTGAAAGGATTGTAGGGCATTTTCAGTGCCTTTCAATCCATTTAGGAGATCTTGTTATTTTTCCTTCCTAAACAATCAGAGGAACAAGCCTGAAATAATAAGTGGCAAGAGTATTTTAACAAACACAAAAAACCCAAGCAGTGAAGAACCTTTAGTCCTGACAGTTTCACTGCCGCTGATACCAACAGTAATAAAGTTTTAGGAACATAGTAGTTGCATGCAGGTTTATTTTCAGAAATTATTTTGATTTATAATTACCTTAATGAGTGCACTAAAGCAAAGGCATAGCATTATATAAGAAATGCCAGATGGGAGCCATAACCCAATTTGCTGATGAAACCATTTAGGAGAGGAAACAATAATCCCAAAGGTGAATACACCGAAATAATGACTTCTGTTCATGGAAAAGAGGAGGTCTCCTATATCCTAAATTATGAAAAAAGTGTTTATGGCTTTTTGTCTGAATGTATCAGTGACATATGTTAATCTTTGGGTTTTGAGGAACGTTGCTGGTTTTTTTTTTTCTTTTCTTAAAATAGATCCTATTGAGTTTTTACAATGTGCATTTCTTTGTAGTATCTTACAAAAAGAAGCACCCCAGAATCATTAATTAGGCAATGTTCAAATTATTAGGCAAATGTTCAAAGACATTTTGAAAAGGAGATTTTTAATTCACTTTATCCTTCTATTTACAGTTTAATTTAAATAAGTAAGAGTAAAATTAACCAAATCTTGAGGTCATTGTGAACTAATTAAAGATTAAAAAAAAAATTCCACAAATAGATCAAAAGCATTTAAGGAAATCAGAATTAGGTATTGAACTCTTCACTTAAGAATGCAATGTGTTCTGTCTTTCTATTATGAATTATGTGCACTTGTTTACATTAATGTCAGAGATAAATAAACAGCTGCAGCTTTGAGCTTCTTTCCTTATTGCATGCAACCCATTGTCTCATAAATTACAACGTAATATGCATTTTAGCATTATTCTGCTAGGCAAAGAAGGTAAGAGACACAGAAATCAAGAAAAAAGCCCTGGCAGCTCTGAAGCCTTTAAACTGGCCATGTCTCTACCTGCTTTCCCAATTGTACATGTTTTTGCAAAATCAGCATTCAGCTCAAAACCTGATTTACAAGGACTAATCTTAAGTTCCCTTTTTATCTGCAGCCTCTAATTCACCTTATTGAGAGTTGAGTGGCTTTCACTTTTAGGGTGCTCCCATTGCATAAAAATCCAAGAATGAAGTATGAAGCAAGAGGGAGCCAGCTGCAGTCTTCAGATACATTTCAGTCTGTCAGGTATCCCACACACCTTACACACCATGCACTGGTGTTAGCCAAGCACAGGAACACAGGCTTCAGAACTTCTGGGAAATACAAGCAGAAAATAGATACAAAACTCTCTGGAGCTCTAAACAGAATAGTAAGTTTGATGCCCATGAAAACAGGGTCGGAACGAACAAAAGTCAATAAAAGCTTCAGTCACAGATCATCTTTGCCCCACCCAGGTTACCCAGGTCGCCTCCAGATGCAGAATGCAGATAGTCCCAGCCTAATACCCCAGGCACTGCCTGAGGTCAGCCTGCAAGCTTGCCTGGGGGAAGGGACCAGGAGCAGGTCCTTGCTAAAGAAAGTCCTCTCTGGCAAGGCTCCTCCTTTATGAAAAGCAAAACCCTACCTTTGCACAGGGTCTCCTCTGCTCTCCCCCCACCAGTACCCAAGGAGCCTCGTGCTGGAACCTGGAGGCTGGGAACCTGGTGGGAAGGCAGCTGAGTGTTCAATGGGGAATTCAAGAAGGCAAAACCTGAGAGATCTGACAGCATCTGCAGGAAGGGAACCTGCAGGTTCAAATCACCAGCTTCCACTCAGAAGGGATTTAGGGAGGTCCCCAGGAGAAGTTCTGAGGGCATTCAAGCAGTACATTGATTCAGCACATGCAATGGCAGGCATCCTTCCTTGAAGGGAGACCTGAATCAGCTTTCTTGGCAGCACACCCAAGAAATGAAGGGAGACAAACACCACCTGCTCAGTACACTCAGGAATTGCCTTGATGGTGTCAACTGTTACACTGTCAATACTGCCCATGTTTTAAATTTATTTTTTAAATTGTGATTCAGTGACTTAAACTGACAAAGAACTGTTATGAGCGAGAAAGCTTTGTTCAAAGCCTGGCTGACCACTCTGCTCAGCTTCCCTGCCAGTGACTTATGCCTGCTCCTTGCTGTGAGTGAACCTCAGAAACTCCTCCAAATTCAAGGAACCTAATGCAGTCACTGCATTTCTTCCAGATTCATTTGTTCATCACTGTTTTACACTCCAAGCCTTGTTATGGGCAAAAGGAAATGCACCATGTAGCTCAGCAGCCTGATATTTGCTGTATGCCACACACTGACACATGCACCCACACTCTCATCTCCCCAGCTGAGGCGCCACAGAAACACAAGTGCCTCTGGCCCACGGTCTGAACTCCAGTGTGCTGCACTCAAACCCCAAATACACACATGCACAGAGAACAGAGAGCACACACCCAGGAAAGGAGTGAGTCTTGGAGTTTAATGAGATGCCAGGACAGACCACATTGGCTGGGCTAAGGGCATGGCCAGACAAATGTACTGACCAGCAAATTGTTCACAGGCAGCTGGCCCCTTATATGCTCTCGCACAACCTCAGATTGCTCCTTCCAGCATCCCATAAGTGGGGTCCATCCTCCAGGCCAGGGAATCCTCCAAACAGTTTGTGCAGGGCCTCAGAGAGCCAGACTCACAGTGCTGGGTGTCACCAGACTTGTGGCATTGGCGCTCCTGGGATAGCACTGGGGGGCTGGCACTCATGTCTCTGACTGGGACATTGAGACTTCCCCCACTGCCCTCTGCCCCCATGCCCCTCTGTGTGGGAAGGGGTGAGCCTTTAGCACATCCTCTAACAAACACCAGCATCACCAGTAGAAGCATTTTGACTGACACTGAATCAAAACAGGTTGGCGCCTTGCAGTCATTTATTCTCCCATTCTTATAGAGCAGAAATAAAAATGAAATTAAATTTATAAAAGGACTGACAACATTCTCTCTACTGTAGAGAATAATGCTGAAATGTAGAAAAAGAAGGCTGGAGTGGAAGGACTCATCATTTATCCAGATGCAACCCCAAAAACTGGAAGCCCTCGGCAGTACTGGTGAGGCAGCCAGGCACAGCTAACTGTTAGCCAATGCCCCTGGATTAAAGGGTCTCATATAGCACCAGGCAACTGGCCCAGCTGTGGATGAAGGACTCTGAATCACCCAGTGATTATGAACATCTGTGAGGGTATCCATGAAAAACTACTGTCCTTATTTACCCATGCCCAGTTCCCAGCTCCCAAACCTGTGCTCCTTTATGTGACAGGATGTGCCCCCAAGCTCTGTCTTGCTGAGATGGAAAAATGGTGCTAAGCACAACCAAATGGACAAGCTAAAAGAAGCAGGTGCCTCCTCGAGTCTTTTCCAGAAGACACCAGAAGGGAGCACTTAGGAATCGCATCCCAAAATTAAAAGAGCTCAGAGTGGGCCACTGAATTCCAGAAAACGGGCAAGGACACTCAGCATCAAGGCCAAGCTTGCTCTGAGGAACAGAAGCAGCGCTATTTACAACAGATTTCTGAGTTTTGGAGCCTAAAGGCTTGTTGCTCTATAACCTTTGTGGTTGTGAAAGGGCATCCAGTGGAAGTCATGCTGCCAGCTGTACTAAAGAGATGCTTCAAAAACATGCTGGACAGGATACAAATGGAGAGAACAGCAACCAGATGATTCAATGCTGGCTGCACATCTTCTCTCAGCTGCCAATAACACAGGGTCTGAGTCAATAGGCTGCAACAGCCTGTCTTGTAAATAATCCTCCACATTTTTCTCTGCTGCAGAACTACTTAAAGAAAAAAAAAAACAACCCGTGGTATAAGATAGTCCATAGTTGTCTCTCCCTTGTAACAAACAGGAACATTCACTGTTTCCTGTGTTATTCCCGATTGCATTGTTCTGTGGTACAGAAGCGTATTAGTATCAATGTCCTCTTGAGCTATACCAAAAAAGGATTTCAGGTATCATGTGATAGACTGTGTTTAGAAGATTTTTAATAAACCACATCTTAGTATTCCCTTCTGAGAAGACAGAAAACAGGATGTTTCTAAATGTCAAGTCCAGATAAAATGCTATCATTTAAATTCCCTAGTATTCCAGAGACAGCTGGATACAGCCTACTCTCTTGAACAGCTCACAGCAGATATTTTTCATTATGGAATTGTATCAGAAAGTCTGCATCTTGATAATGGAGCTGCACTGACTCTAGGGTGCCTTTGAACACAGACAGACAAAACTCCTAGAGACAAGGAGAAGGCACTATTATAGCAACCATCACAGAAACATTCTCTTTGGATTCATATTTTTGCTTTCCCTGAAAAAGCCTGTTAGGCCATTTGTGACCTACTGCTAAAAGGAGCTGAAGTAATTGCAGAGAGCAGACACAGCACCCAGTGTACCTCTCTAGGGCAGGACTCAGCTACAATGCCAGACAGGGCTGGAAAACAGCACTCCTTCAGTTTAGCTGAGGCAGAGAACAGAACTTCACATCTGCACTTAATAATGCTTCTGGACCCCTAGGTGAGGGTGGAGGCCTCAGCTGAGGCTGCTGAAGAACACTAAGACTCAGTGATGCACCTGGGCTCTTGAGACCATTCTCTGCTAGCTGTCACCTGGGAAACATGGTGGCCCCTCAGAGAGTTTGTGTCATATCTGCAGCTTTTCATTAACATCTCAGGTACCAGTGGGTCCTCAGATGTTAACGGCCACCTACACATAGCCAGCTGAGCTAAGCCAGTCAATGTATGGGATTTGTCAATAAATTAAGATGTCAAAACACACATGCCACACACCTGGTGTTAGGTTTGAAAATGTTGCTGTGTCAGCAAACTTGTAGGTGTTGAATTATTTGCCTGATAAGAAGGATCTTGTGCCATTTGACATACACTTGTGTATCCAAGGTGTCTCTAGGATATCTCTACAGGACTGGCATATGTGACAGGAGCAGTTACATGAAACTCAAGAACTTTTGCAACAAATACTGCAGAAGGTTAGACAGGATACTGTGGGACCCCGTAATGATGGGTTACCATATTTAGACAATCAAGTCACAAGCTATTACTATGATTTAATCTAAAGAATTTTGGACAGCCAAGCAATTGGTCTTTATGTCAAGATGGTCTGAATTTTGAGTTTGATTTTTCTGACTAGACCTGCCTTTCTTGTACTATTTTAGGTGTGAAATTTCATTTAAATCCTAAGAAATCTACTCTTCCTCTTGAGTTAGCTCTCAGAGACACATTGCTATGCAGTATACTTTACAGTACAATGTCTTGGCTATCTGGGATTGCAGCCCAGACTCACTTTGCTTTGGCATAGCTAAAGAGAGAGGCACTACTGTTCCCAGAGCGAATTTTGAAATATTTCCACATTGAGGAGACAAATAAACACAAAATTCTTATAGAAGATCAAGGCCGTGAGGAGTGACAACTGCTTTGGCACACTTCTGAGGTGCACCACTTTGAAATGGTGCAGGTTCAAAACCCTTTAAAACATTCTGAAAAGCCAATTCTTTAAGTCATTGCAAGTCAGAACTAAAAAAATGCTGCGCAAAAATAACATAAGTTCTATATTACTTTAAAGAACCTGGCTGAAGCTGTCCCAGCTTATCTTCAGTTTCAAAAAAAACTTGGATATTTCAATTACTGAAACACTTTACAGGCACTTAGGGTTTTTACAGTAATTATGACATTGTCGATGTTATGTTAATTCTCTTCTACCTCAGAAGATTCTAATTGTCTTTGGTTTTTATTTAACAATATGTATTCCCAGGACAGATCCTTGATTTACTTTTTGTCAATTAGATTTTCTCTTTTCAATTTATCCAAAACTCTATGTGAGTATTTCATAATTAGTTTTAATTTTATTTTAAGCTCCACCAGTTCAAATTGTCTCCAAGTACTTAATTAAATTTCATTCTCAGGAGACAGTTATTCCATCCAGATTTTGTAATAGTTTATCATACAGTTTATAATAGACTTGATAATAGTTATTTAACTCCACAGGACTGTGCAATTTCCGTAGATACATGACTCATATACTTTTATATCACATAGCTCTAAAAATGAGTTGTTTCCACTTGCCACAGAAATAGATTAACCAGACTTAAAATACATGTGGGGAGTACCAAAACCAGAGTTTCACTCAATTTTTGATCAAAACCCACCAAGAAGAGAACCCTTGCTAAGAAGGGGAAGCAATGATGAACTGCATTTTTCTGAGCTCTCACAAGATGGTTTGCTGAGAATTTCTTTCATCCTGGGGAATTTGGTGAGCACCAACTACAGCCTGAACAGGGCTGGGGTCTCTCCTCTCCCTGTTGGTGGAAGCCCCCGCTTCCAGGCCTGTCACTTTAGCAGGATGGAGTTTGTTTCTTACCTGGCACTCTAAGGAGCAGCTGAGTGTGTTTCCCTCTTTGAAACACTTTGCTCATGGTGATAAGATTTCCTATTCTTTCCTACCTTGCGACTCCTAGACTAGGCTACATCTCTTTTACAGGTACCAATCATTTTATGGAAAGAATGGGGTTCTACCCAAGTGTCTAGAAAGGGTACTGGTTACCCTGATGGTCATTCTACTGTCTCCTACACATAAGTACTGCGGAGAGTAAACCACACTAGTGAGTCAGTAGATCTAAACATTTGCTCTGCAGCTCACAGAGCAGCTTTTCCTGAACTGGAACACAGAAACAGCATTAGTAACATTGGCCTTACCCTCTCAAACATCCATTTAGATGTTTTTATTTTTAAAAAATCAAGTAGATACTGAAGATGAAGTAGCTTTCAGAAAGCATTTAACATGCTTTCTCAACTGTCTGTAAAATATTAAATTAGACTTTTCTCAGCACAGTGAGCCTCTTGCCTCACCTGGAGTTTCTAGAGAGAATTTAATTTCCCAAGCTATAAGGGTAAGGTTCCATTTATGCCAGCTGTTTCTAGGGGTGAAAAGGGATCCAAGTATTCAGTTCAGGACCACCTGGAAGTGAGCATCCACTACCCTTCTCTTTACTGCAGAAACTTTTTGTGGTCACTATGTTTCTTCCATTGTTACTGGAAATTTATAATAGAAATTTCAGATGGCTGGAAATATTTTTTCCATTGTACAAATAGAGAGACACGTTAAAATAGATTCAATTCCATTTATGTCAATTTAACACAGTTTCTCATTAATTAAGCCTTTCTGAAAGCACTTGGATAAAATTTATAAGTCTTCCCATTAAATTTATTTGGAGAGTAGAAAATGTCAAGTCCAAATTTGAGGAACCAAAGCAACAGTACTCACACAGGTGATTCAATTTAGTAACTTAAACAGTAGTTTCTCAAATTAGTTTTTAAATTATATATCTCCTCTTTCAAGAATCTTCCAAATTACACTTACGGGCCGTGTAAAGGGATAGCATAATCTGAAAATGCAGTTTCTGAAACCAAATAAATCTCCAATCCTTAGAAAGCTTTGTGTAGTCCTGCAATAAATTAAATCCCCTTGATTTATCTGTAGTGACTTCAACCACTGGAAGCAGAGAGTAGCGAATAGGAAGGCAGTCAATCCTTCATATCTCTACAGCTTCTAAAATAGTTTTTAGAATCTGCCTCCAGTTCATACATGGTGGAGAAAGAAACAGCAAGATCTTTCCACCTCTGCCTCACCAATTTCTGATGTTCTATGGTGACTCTCAACAGCCACTAGACAAATCCTGGGTAAAAGCACTATTTCTCCTGTTTAACAGTAGGTGAGGAAAATGCCCTTAAATCTGCAGCACCTCTGCATACATTACTACAGATATTTTTACATAGTTTAACATTTTCAGTGTTACTTTAAAAAAAAAAAAAATGAAGAAACCTGACATAGCATTTTACACAAGAAAATGAAATATTAAGTTTAATTGAATGTCACACAGTACGTGGTATAATTTCCATTGGTGCACTGGTTAAAACTCCCATCACCTGTAGCTGTGCAGATTTAGATAGATGTGAAGCATTTTTGATGTCTACAACCACTAATGAGCCTCAGAGTCAGACAGGTCTGGCTTCCAAAATATTTTTCTCTTTTTTTTTTTAGTAGGGAGTGTCTAATTTCATCACCACTCTCTGCGCTAAGCCTGTCTTCTCTTTCGTTACTTACAGTCCTTTTGAGTACTTCCTTGGTGGTACAGCTTTATCTGCAATGTACACAGGTCAGGCTGTGATCCTGCTCCATTCTCTCCCAAGTCTGAATTACAAAAAAAGGATTTTCATCCAATTCTCACACTGAAACTTTACAAAACATAATTAAGAGGTTTTATTGCACAATTGTTCATAAGTAGATCTTGACAAACATGATTAATTGGCAGAACAAATTTCTTATTCAAGTGCACAGGAAGATAGCTACCAAAGTGATAAATTGTTAGTTTGCTGTCCACAGGGAATTTTCAAGAGTAAGCCTGAGTAATTTCTATAGTTTGAGCTGTTCTGAAATCACACTGACGTTCATGTGCAATGACATTCAGAAGACTGTCAGCTGGAATATACATTTCTCAATGAAAACATGATTAATTAGAATCTCTAATGGTAAAGTTGAATTAAAAGAATCACAAAATAATGAGGGTTGGAAGAGAGCTTTAAAATCACCTAGTCTCACCATCAACTCAGCAGACCATAATCACCCCTTAACCAGTCCCAAGTGCTACATCCAGATGCCTCTTGAACACTTCGAGACAGTGACTCCACCACCTCCCAGAGAAGTTATTACCATTTGCTAAACACCCCATGATGGAGTGCTGGTTCTCAGGAGGTAATCCTGAGTACATTTAAATTAATAGAAGGTTGTGAGAACAGTGAGAACTAACCTCTTCCATGGTTTTAAAAACAGAACAGGATGGAAGTATTGTTTGGATGCAATTTCAAATTGCAGTTGGACATGATGCTAAGTAATCTCATCGAGGCTTCCTTACCCACAAAATGCTGGACCAGATAATCCTTGAACTTCCCTTCTATCCTGGACTGTTCTAGGATTGTATGAAGCTTCAACTTAGCTTAATAGTAGCATAGAATCTTTGAACTCAAGAGTTTAATTTAAAATATTTAATTAATCCTTTTCTCCTCATACAGTGTAACTTGATTTACTTTTAATAAAACTAATTTTCACAGCACAAAAACTAACCAGGGAGAGTCTGGTCACCTCCCAAGACAGACTTTTGATTTCTGATCATCCAGAGAATTCAGTCATGAGAGGAAGCACACAGAGATGCAGGATGCAAGCAAGATGTCTCTGTGTATTATCCGTGATCTTTTAGAAATATGGCCACTTTCAAGACGGCAATGTTCAAACTTAGCCAAATTTTGAAGCTTCAAGCACCAACTAGCCCACTGAAGGACGTTTTTCCTCTTCCTTCATTGATGACAAAGGTTAAGGACAAAGTTTAGAGAAATATTTCTCTATTCATGTTGATGTGGTCTGAGAAGAAAAAGTGTAAAGTAGTCATGTGGCATCACTGTATCTGTCATGGATACAGGCATCTCTACTGATTAAATAACAGCATAAATGATGTTGCTGTATATTATATGTTACAGCTTTACCAACTTTCAGCCCATTTGTGATAGCCAGCCTCATTCAAACAGAAATGACAGATCACAAGGGTAAACCTGAGCAATGAGCAACTGTTTATTCAAATAGTATTAAAATGCATGAACATATTCCATATATTCTGTAAGAACTGCTTAAGAGTAATCTTAGTATTGTATTTGACTGATATTATTTTCTGAAGTAAATCATAAAACTAAATTAGAATTGTAAATTTAGGTGACATTACAGTCATTGAACCAAACCAAGACCAAATGCATATTTTGAAATGATAAATGAAGAAATTAAATTTTACCACATATTGACAACACCATTTTGAATGCTTGTATTATTTGAATTGTAAATACTGACTAATTAACAGATTAACAATTAACAGATGCAGCAGTGTATAATGCAATTTCTGCTTGGCAATGTGTTAATAGACATGTTCTTCTGCTCAGGTACAGCTGACAGCTGTTCAGGAATCCCAGGAGCATTTAAGAAAAAAAAAATAAATCATCCTTGACACAGAAGGCCTTTCACATGCAAAAAAGTTATTAATTTCCTTATAGTTAATATGGGGATATGAACAGTGGTACATTTACCACTATTGTAAAATAGCATAGAATATCAGCTTTGAAGGACTATCAGGGATCATATTCTTCAAGCTTAAACTATTAGTATGCATCTTCACATCTGCCAAATACCACAGTTACACATTCAGCTTATTCCGGCCACATAAAATAATCACACCACCAGGTTTTTAGCAGGGGCAGCTGACATAATTCCACTGACATGAGCACTGCTCTCCTGCTGGCTTCAGGAAAGGACAGATGAAGAGTAGTTTCTCCTTAGTGCACATTTACAGAGGCAATGGTGTCTCACACTGCAGTATTCATGTGAAAACATTACAGTGAGGTAATTTAGAAAACATTGGTATCTGTTGGAGATGCTCCCATGTGGGTACAAAGTAGTCAGTAGTGCTTGCTCTGCAAGACAGACCCAAGGGAGGGCAGATATGAAGATTTGTATTAAGATCCTTATAGGCTGTCAAAGAACGCCCAGCTTTGGCATGTTACTCTGCTGTACCTGCAGCATCTCTATCTTAGGGTGGTCTGAGCAAGTAATGAGTCAGTAACAGACTACTCTGGCTCCCTGGGGCCCTTTTCCATTCTCCTAAACTTTAGCTTGTTGTAGCTTCAGTAGCTTCACTCAGGCACCAGGCCAGTGTCAGATAAAATGTATTTTATTGAATATAGGAAACATTCCAGGTTATGATTAGGCCACTGATAACCATCCTTTGTCCTGTACACCAGGAGTATGGGAAGGACATGAGTTTAGGGCCACCAGAAACAAGGTGCACAGAACAGCCTGGTGAGGTCTGTGGGGACAAGGCAGAGCATGGCCCGGCAGAAGGTTCAGAGCCCCGTGGAGGGAACACCAGGGATAAAGCAGTGGAGCCAGGCATACCAGGCCTCCAAGCTGAGGGAGAAGACATTGTGGTGAAGTGCACAGCTCAAGACAAAGACTGTCTCAGCACAGGGGTCAGAGCTGGGCTGTCTGCAGGCTGCTGGGGGGTGTTTGCAAAGATGGATTTGTGCTGGCAGCAGCCCTTTCCTGTGCTCATACAAGGGTGACCTGGCCACAGCAAGGGCTCATAGCTGACACAGCCCTCCTGAGCCCAGCTAGCTCTGAGCCGCCACATTGTGATATAGAAGGGCCACGCCGAATGTGCGGAACTGTCAGTGCAGGTGCTGTGTCAGTGACAGAACCTTAGAGCTTTGGCTCTATGGAGGCAGACCACTGTCAAGGGAGAGAGGAGGCTCTTCTGCTCTCAGGTTCCAAAGTGAAAATTTACTGCCACCGAAGGGAGAAGAACAAAAGAGCCCCTAGCACTGCTGTGCAAGGGGTTTTATATGGTTACAAATTAAGGGGTGGGCATAAACAGTAAACCAATCAGGGACCCACAGGGGAGGATCATAGGGTGGAGTTTACAGAACACAATCCAATGGGGACAAGGGGAGGAGAAAAGGGGTCACATGGGCCAACGGGGCATCCAGGTTTAGGGGGTTTCCAAGGGGGTGGATATTTCAGGGATTGGCCCATGTGGGGATTGACAAGCGAAGGTCTGGAAGGAGGGGCAGGGTTTGGGTGATGGATGGGGAAGGTACTGGAATAAGGGGAGGGGACACGTTGAAGGGCAGTTTAGAGGAGGGTACAATTGAGGAGGAAACCATTGCAAGCAAACGGGAGGGAACATAGGAACAAACTACAACAATATAATTAACAATGAAATCAGGAAAAAACATGCGCCGCTACACATAGCAGCTGCATCTGAAAGCTGCTTTGACAGAGAGTCCTCCACATTCATGAAAACTTATGTGGCTATGTTATTATTAATAACAGAGGGGGAAACTTCTGGCAATGAAGGAAATCCATTGACTTTAGCAGTTTTCCAGTCTGGCTGAAACTACCTTCAAACCAGTGAGAATATGGAAAAGAGGAGAGTGTTTAGATCAATCCCAAGGGAACAGGCGACTTTGTGGATCCTCATATTAGTCATTATAAGCAACTAGTCCTTTTTATGATGAATTGAACACAGCAGTGATCATGAGATCAGAGATGAGGTGTCTTTATGAAAATATGGCCCCCATATTCAAAACTGCTGAAAACTTCAGCTTTATTAATGTTTGTTTGATTTCAAATTATGGTTGTGTATGAAAGATGCTTCAGTCCAATACGCAAGCCCTGTTTCTGATCTTCTTAGCAAATCTAATAGAATATTAATATATTTTATCTATGTATTAGGATAAAACAGGTTGTTCATATTAATTAAATAGGACATATATTTATCTTTATCATCATTTGAGGGAATGACAGTGAGTCCACTGGATGGATCCAGTTGGTGATTCATGTGCCTTCCCATAAATGACCTCACTTGCTTATTAAAATAACAATTTTTCATACTTGGCTTACCTATAAATATATTTTGGTTTCAATCATAATGAAAGAAGTAAAATTCACTAGGAATATATTTCTCATCACACTACCTGGCTTTTATTTTCAGGCATCTTTTACATGGAAACATGACCTTCTTTTTTAGTGAAATCATACTTTTTATTAAAATATTTAGTAGCTAAATGCCTTTAACCATTCTCTCTTTGTTATTTGTCCTCTGTGCTGGCATCTTTAAACACTTTCTTAAAGCTAAGCTGGGCCAAATAACAAAAAAGTATTCAGGTACATAAAACAGATTCCAACAGCTAAACTGTGATCAATAAAACACTAAATATATGCCAGTCTTCATTTAAGATCAGCATAGTCTTTTCAGGCTATATATCACAGGAAAGAAACGTCATCATCATAAACAGTGACTAGGCCTGGACTTCTGGTTTCAGATGTTCCCCCACAATCAGCATTTCCAACCAGCTGCTCTCTGCTCATCACACAGGCTGCTCTAGGGCTCTTCTGTCCCCAGGCAGTCAGATCCCAACCAGGGAAGCACAATCTCTCTTTTTCAGCCAGATCCCTCTGCCAGCCCTGGCAGCTGCATGGGAAAAAGGAAAGAGAAGTTAGAGTGAGGGCTAACAAAAATCTGAAACCCTAGAAAATTTTATGTATGAGTATATACACTTTTGTATAGATATCCATATTTTATAGATACCTAAACTTCAGCTACCTGATAGAATCTTTACATCACTCTGGACACATAAAAGTGTTGCAAACAAGGTACAAATAATTTTCATGATATTTTTGTATTCAATATAAGGACTTTGTTTATGAAAGAACGTCATGCACACTACTGTAATAAAAACAATGGCAAACATTGCTGGAGAAGGTTTTACTACCGCTCTCCTTTCCTAGGAGTACCTAGAACTGTAGGGCATCTTGAAGCTGCAAGAGAGTTTTGTGTTCACTGGAAAGCAGGGAATAAAAAATCAGGAGGAAAAACTAAGCAGAGATGGGGAATCAGAGAAATCTCTCCTTAAAATTCATAAAAATGTGATATATTTAAAGGAGAAATGTGGTGTTTCCAGCCAGTTCTTACACTAGAGTTATTAGAAACATGCAGATCAAAAGTAAATTTCAGGGCACCTAATTTGGGCAGACCAAGAGGAAACAATAAGCTTCACACAGCCCCTTGTGGGAAAAGCAACTGACACACTCAAAATTTATGTGCAAAATCAAGCTACTTTTTCTAAGTCATCAGGTTTTTATCTCAAAACCATGCTGCTGGGTCAAACTACACAAGTTTCAGGTTTAAAGCAATAAATTTTAAGTCAAGTTGTATTAAATATTTCAGAAGGTCACCTGGCAACATTCACTAGGCTGTTATTTACATCTCATTTTAATTTAGTTTTGGGCCTTGTGGTGGACCAATTTTGTAACATGGCTGAGGATCTGAAATAGCCGATGTACAATTTCTATCAGCTAAAAGCAATATCAAAACCTTTCAATTTTTAATAGCTCTGATATAGTTAATAAATCATCAGCTAGTATAGGAACAAGGATATTATAATAATAAGCAGAGATGCATTATTAACTATCCACGTAGAAAATTATTTGCTTCTTGTATTTGATTTAAGATTCCCTTGTGTATTTTAAAAGAACAGAAAGATGGGTTTTAGCCAAGTATGAGGATATTTTATTTGAGTTACCAAAACCTTGATTCTGCCCTGTAGTGACACCTTGAAGGAATTAAGATGAACAAAATAAATTTCTTCTTAAAAAAGCAGAAAGTGGAATTCTAGACAGGCCCATTCCTCTTCCAAAGGGAAAATATACATCACCAGCTCCAGAACTAGGCTTCTTCCCAACAACTACCCAAAGGCTACATGTGCACAATACCCTGCTCCACATCCCACAGTTTCTTCTTTGTCTGGATGATGAAATTGTTACCCTGGACAGGAGGATCCCTTTGAAGCTGAGAGGAGTCCAACTTCGGAACTTTGTAAGGACCCTCCTAGGTTGTGAGAAAATATAGACAACATCACAACAGTATTTGCTTTTCTTTTTTCTTTTCTTTTCTTTTCTTCTTTTCTTTTCTTTTCTTTTCTTTTCTTTTCTTTTCTTTTCTTTTCTTTTCTTTTCTTTTCTTTTCTTTTCTTTTCCTTTCCTTTTCTTTTCTTTTCTTTTCTTTTCTTTTCTTTTCTTTTCTTTTCTTTTCTTTTCTTTTCTTTTCTTTTCTTTTCTTTTCTTTTCTTTTCTTTTCTTTTCTTTTCCTTTTCCTTTTCCTTTTCCTTTTCCTTTTCTTTTTTCTTCCTTGGTTTTTGGGTTTTTTTTGTTTTGTTTATTGGCTGTGGAAATCAGAAGTGATTCAGAGTTTACAGAAGTGTTTGTCAGTTTTGTGTTTTGAAAGGCTGAGAAAAAGCCCAGGGGCTGGAAGGGAGATGTCCTGGAGCAGAGAGAGCATAGAAGGATGTGCCATGGGCCCAGGTATTCTCCAGACACTCACTAATGTCTGTTCCTCTTCAGTGGTTGTCACTACAGGTTAAACAGACAGTCTGCAACACAGCACAGACAAGACACAGTCACATGCCTATTCCCAAATGGTGACTTTGCTTTCCCTTCCCCCACACCCCTCAGTCCAGAGAGCAGCTTTGGGCCATGAGTTCCTCTATCTTCATCTACAACAATGAGAACTGCGGAAGATGCCCATATTCTCTCCCTCACAGACTCTGGGGCCATGCACTTCATTTTAGTTGTCCAATTCTCTGCATTCACTGAATCAAAGTGCCTAAACTGGGTTTTTGAATCACCATTCCCAAGCCGGCTTACCAAATTAGCTCAGTCTTTCAAAGTGAGAGAAGACTAAAGTTTGGGACAAGATTGATTCTAAAGTCTAAAGTATGGTGTTTCTATTCCCTTGAAAATTCTAGAAAAAGGTTGTCCTGGCTTTACATGAAAATATGGCCTGTAATTTATAAGCACAACATGAAGAAAAAATTCCCTTCCAACCAGACTCAGATTTGCATGTCTCATCCTGAGAAGCATGTAAAACAAAATATAGATCCAGTTGTGCTTTTCCTGGGGGGTGGTTTTTTCCAAATATAATACACTGCTGGACTGGAGATGGATGCAAGACATGGCAGTTGTAACCCAGTAATAATGACTCTTCATGATGATAGTAAAACAATTAAAAGATGTAGACTGTAAAGACAGCAGGAGAAAGTTGCAGATTATTTTTCTGTACCCTATTTGGCTTTCTTCCACTTTGCTTGTAATTCTGACTGAAGAAAATCAGATAGCAAGGCTCTTCTTCTCTTCTCTTCTCTTCTCTTCTCTTCNCCTCTCCTCTTCCTTCTCCTAGAGAGTTCACCAAACCATTCACTGCTTTCTTTAGGAAATAAAGTTACAAAGATCTGTATACAAGAGCCTGAAACACCAGTGTTAGATAAGGTTTGTGAATGTATGTCCCATCAAAAGAAGTCTCCAGAATACAGATTTAAAGAGGACTTATTAAATATTTCTTTCCAGCAGAACTTTAGGAACCGTAAAGATTTTTCAGGTTATTCTGTACATTCTGCATCCCACCGGTTGTTTTACATGGCTGCTTTAAAGGAAAACCAGCTGCTCTTTTCCATTAGATTACTCCACTTAAGCTTAAAGCCAGCTTTACATGTTCAGAAGACATAATAATCTCTTTATTCTCCCATATTGCATCTCTCCAATGTCAAAAAATGTATTATGTATTGATGTGTCATATCATATCTTATAACTGGAAAGTAATCAAATATTATTGAAAGCAATCAATCAAATCCTTTTCAGGCTGTAGTATATACGTTATCTCAAACATTTATATTTGAGACCTCCTGCATCTGAAATTTCCTGCTGCCGGAAACAGAAAATCAGGTCAGAAAAGTGCTGATTTGTGGTATTTTAGATTAGATTTCAAAAGTAAATGTTGGGCAGGTGCTTCTTTCAGAACTGGTATTTCAGGGCTTCAAAACCTCATACCGGAGCAGGTAACATCTAGCAATTTATTATTAAAGCATCCATACTTTTTACAAAATGCTTTCTATTTTATGCTGCTTTTAACCTTCAGCATTTTGCTAAAAGTGTAACAGAAATGGTATTAGCAGACAAATTTTCTGCAACAGGGTCAGACTCTTTATATCAAAGCAGGGTTTGGAGCTCTGGCTAAAGGATTCTTTACCTGATGACAGCTCTGAAGTGTTTTGCTCATAGAGTGCTGTACCACCTATAGTCATAAATATAGTCCCTAAATTATATAAGAATGATAACAAGTGTTGGAAACCACAAAAATAAGAAAACTCCCCTCTTTTTTGTTTCCTTTTTCCTTCAGAGAAGAAGAAAAGAACTTGTATGCAATAATACTTAATTTGCTGTTAAAAAAACAAACCTAATTTTATGATTGAGAAGTCCAGAGAAGCACACTGAAACTCTATAGAGTAGTCCTGTAATAGGATTATAACCATCTATTTGTTTGTGGGACAGTAAGGGTACAATCAATTTTTAAATCACAAGATTTTCTTGGTTGACTCAGTGCATGATGAAAGCCTCTAGAATTTATATTAGAGATTACAAATCACAATGGAGCTTAGGGCTACTGTAATCCTACCTGCTTCACCACAGACAGACCTTTTCTTCATGTTGATGCTCCTAACCTTATTGAAAAATCGATTTGTAATTTGATTAAACTTGAACACTGCTTTCAGTGGCAGAATACTAGAGGACTCTCTAAGTATGGAAAGGCAATGAATGAACCTGGGAATCTATGATTAAACAATGGGAATTCAGGTGAAGTATGAATATGTAGGTGACCACTGCAGCACACTGGCAAGGAAAGCAGCAAGCCTCTGAGTTAGTTCTGGAAGCCCTTGTAGAGGTTACAGTTAAGTAGAAGGCAATGGTCAGGTGACTGCCCTGAGTCACCTGCAGTTCTGTGTCCTGAGATATCCAGCAACTGGGCTCTGCAGTCTGAGTATTTTCTTTTTGAGAAGCTGCTATTCCCACTCCACAAGAGCCTCTGGACAGAAGCAGCACCAGTGAGGGGTGCACGCTGAAGAAATTGATGTGCTGAAATGGTCCCTGAGTATCTGCTTTAGGCAACATACCAACAGCCTTCATGCCGTATCCAAGAGGGTCATCCTTTACTGAAACAGATTAAACAGCCTGGCATCTCTAGACCATGCCATTTTGCAGCTGAGTTAAGTCAGAGACAAGGGATCAACTAATCTCAAAGTATCATCTCTCTCTCAAATGTCTCTGTCACTACGAATCAAAGTTCCTACTTATTACTTCACAGGGATGAAAGTTCAGGTGCAATTCAAATGTGTACATTTCACTAACTTTTCCATCTTTACCTTGTAATCTTTGATCTTAAAATAGGCTTAAAAATAAAAGTTCACTTCAATCATAAACATAAGTCCTTCCACAATTACAGTGCTTTCAATTGCTTGTTGCAGTAATATTTAATAGTATGCATTCCTTTGAATATTCATTTGATTTCTTCATTTAGAAAATTTATTTTAAAAACCATATTTACAAACCTTATTCAGAAGGAAAAAAAATATTTCTGTACCTTCAAAATGTAAATTAATGTGTTTTAATTGCCCATTAAATTATGAGCAACATAAATCAGCTTTCAGTAACTTGCATCTCAAATTAACTACTGAAGAGGCTCATAATTTAATAAATCTACATATATTGCTGCTGAGAAGAATACATTATTTCTTTATCAAGCATTTATTAACATAAGGTTTATAGCATCATAAAACAGTTTGGGTTGAAAAGGATCTTAAAGACCCTCAAGTTCCAAGCCCCCACCATGGGTAGGGACATCTTTTATTACAACACATTGTTCAAAGTCCCAACCAGCCTGACCTTGAACACTCCCAGGGAGGGGGCATCCACAGCTTCGCTGACCTAGTAATTCTTTGCCAAAGATTTCTGGTTAACAATATAAATTGCTATCAGAAAAAAATCAAATCTGAAATTTTGTCTCGCATTCATGCAAATTATCTACTCTGTTGTGTGTATACATATGTACACATGTGTGCATTTGTGTACATACTGGTCTATATTAAATTCTTCATCAGTGACAATAATTTTACCATTTCTTTTATGCTGATGGATATTTATTTATATAGATATTTATAAGAGCGTAACTATGTGAAGCACATAGAGACTTCATATCCATCTGTCTTGCTATCCATCTGTCTTGCAAAAAAAAACCTGATTTATACTCACAGAGAGATTACAAATGCAGAAGAAATTGCCTTATGTGATTCAATTCTTTATCAACAACTGTAAGGTTATTTTTCCAAAGAAAGAAAGTGAGAGTGAAATTTTGACTGTTCAAAAATATTTCCCTCAATTTCTTTATAGCCTCTGACAGGATTTAAGATAACCTTGTGAATTTTTTAGCACACCAAGCTTCACAGCTTTCTTCTAGGTTGAGTAAGGATATTTAACATTGGTATGTTTTAGGGACTAGTATGGCCAGTGTGCCAGGTCCTGGATGATGCACTCCTGGACTTAGACAAAACAACTTTTATGTATTGTGTGCCTCTGGTCCCAAACCTGTAAGCTCAATGCTTGAGGCTAAACATGAAGGCACTGGTACTTTGCAAGAGTCAGATATGCTGAGGACCTGCCATTCTGTGTCACTTGTTTAATCAGCCTGTCTTTGAAAACAGAATCTTTATGGTGTAATTATTGACAAGTATAATTTCAAGTTGCAAACTTGCAGCCCCAAATCCTCTCTTTAAGAACCTTGTATCAGTTTGACAGGCAATTGGCAAGAAAGATAAGACTAGAATCCCACTTCTATGCGGCTGCTTGCAAAGGGCTACAGCTTTCATTGTATCCAAAGTGCAAAGGCATCAGGGGTCTGGACACTTGAACTGGGATTACAGGGGAGGAATTATTCTAATATATACACACAGAGGTCTCTACACTATGCACAGAAGACTTAACAGGATGCATTTTGGTTTGGGTAGCATCTATAAAGAAGCACAACATTTCTAGAACTTTTCCATATCAGCTCAGCATAAAAATCGTTCTGCTATGTATGGTGAGACATCAACCTATCACCACTTGTGCCGTTTTTGCACAGACCTCGCAGTGATCCTATTCAGCAGCAAAAGGTCAAGTTTCTCAGTTTTACAAATGCTTTCTAATACATATCCGGACAGACTGCCAGCAGTGGCTTCATCACTTAATTTTTAGGACATTTCTCATAGAAGAAGCTGAAAGAGTATCTGATCTATCGACATTAAAAATAAAGAAATTGAAGAAATGAAATGGATGATTCTGCCAATAGCACAATGTATCCCTCTAGTTTTCAATGCCTCCATTAAGGGGAAAAGGAGATGCAAGATAATAAGCTACAAGCAGAGAATGTGCACATTTGCACTGAGCTGCTCCATGCCTCTAGCATGCATCAGCCATCAGGCTGGCTTCATTTTACTCTTTCTTTGCATGTTCAAATCTGTATTAACATCTTTGTTTGCTTCTAATTTGATGATGAATTATGACCCTTTGCACTTTAGATTTTACACTCCAGCTGGTTTTCCATGCCCTGGTTGTAGTTTTCCTATAAACAGATGTCAGTGGTTCAGCTGATTAACCTCATTGACTTCCAGTCACAGGCACATCTGCAGCCATATACAGAAGATGGACAGATATAATGTTCTTTGCACTACTCCAAAATTGTGTCTACTCAGTCCGTCATTTAACCATATGAAGAACATTATCATCCAAATACAGTGAAGTTCTTATCAAAGAGACTTAATTTTATGTCCTGTGCTGAGCCTTTAATACTCATTTGGGAATACTCTTGCACTGATTTTTCCTGAAGACTTGAGCAGGCAGAACTCTAGAGTACTATCACCTGAATGAAGATCTCAAACATACTCTAGAGATATCGTTCTGGTTTTTCCCAGACAACATCTGCCATCTCAAAACAAGGCTAGCTGGATATTTTACAGTGGAAAAGTTTTCTGACAGGCAATTGTTGATTTCTCTAAAGCATAATGTCCTGTGGAAATAGATTTATTTAAAAGAATGTATGTTGGAAAACTTCCTTCCTCCCCTGTCACTGGAGACTCGCATAGCTTGATGAGACAGCTTGCCCAGGAACAGGACAACTCTAGCTCAGCCAGCAATGAATGGTTCCCAGGTCCACAGACCAGTGTCAAAGAACTTTTAATTAAAAATTAATTTATTCCAGCTATTTCAACAGTTATTTTTCTTGTTTCCTATCTTATCAGATTGTTTTTAATTTGGGTTATTTTAAATGTAAGGAAAGCAAAGAGCATCTTAAAATCTTTGGCTTCTTTTAGAAGTAAAGTTACTCAAAAGTGAGCTCTCTAGCCATTCTACTCCAGTGACTCTGGAAAGCATTTTACTGGCTTCAATTATCTGAAATAAGGTTTTTAGTTTGCAATTAGTCACCATCACTGACTGCAGAAAAAAGAATGTTGTATTTTTTTACTGAGGCATTATGGTACATTTTCCTGATGAAATATGAACCATAGCCTCCTAACATAAAGATAAAATTACCTACTTATTCCTCAGAGACCTCATAGTCAGACATCTTTCCATTACGGATTTGAGCCTTTAGACTTCCCTTTGGTGTCATTGGTTCAAAAGTGAAGCGCTGAACCTACCTTCTACTGCACTAGGGGTACCAGCAATTCAGGTAAATCAACCTCAGGCACATACGTGGTTAATCAAGCAGAGGAACCTTAGAAGACCTGAGAGAAAATAGGAGCTGGGGATTCAGATAATCAAAATATCCACTAGAAAACTCAAGAGAAATCAAAAAGTTGAAAAGTGAGGGCAAGAAGTCTAGTTTGGTCACACAGAGGTGAATGACAGGAGTGTCAATATCCTAAGCTGCGGCAAATGTGTTGCTCATGTTGTACTTCATATGTGGAACTGAGGAAGGAAGTGTCATCAAACACTGGCAATATTCTCATATGAGTCTTTTAAGACTTTTTCAAACTCAATAACACATGTATAGAAGCTGGATTTTATTCTTCTTTTCAAATTTTTGTGCCTTCTTAGACTAACTGCACAAAATTTGGGATGTTTTCCACAGGCTGGCTATGCCTTCAACATTTACAATGGGATGACTAAGGGGATTTTGACAAGGAGTGTCTCTCCAATTGCCTAGTTTTGGCCAGGATGGAGTTAATTTTATCATAGTTGCCAAGAGGAGCTGCAGCCTGCAGCCATGTGGGCACGTGTATGTTGTTTATTTTATGCCGCCCTTTCATCACTAAGGACATGGCTTTGGGTGAAAGAAAAGTGGAACATGACTTTGACTCAACCTCATTTTCTTCCTTTTCTTCGGGGTAGCATGACACAAATGGTCCATCTTGGAGGGTTTGTCCATTGTTGCTTTTCATTGTCTTGGTCTTGGGGAGAAGCACCAGCCACTGTAACATCGGTCATTTTCTCCTTTGTCCCAGGAAGCCACATGTTGCTGGCTACAGTAATGCCAGGTAAGGTCATCTGTAACCAGTTTTTGCATGTAACCACCCTCTTTTATACACTGTTGTTATTAGTATTGTTACTGTTACTGTTTGTTTTTTTCATTGCTGTTTTTCTAGCAAATTGTTATCTCAACCCATAATCTCTGCAGGTTTTGTCCTTTCTCACTGGAGGCGAGAGGGGAAAGGGAAAGACACTGCTTGGAGTTTAATTTCCAGTGAGTTTTAAAACACAACATACTCAAAAAATCAATTCAGTTTCCTGCTAGTTCAGCTACTGGCATAGATTAGTGAATTCCAGTTGAACACTATTTATTGCTTGTTTTATTAATTAATCCCAAGATGATTCTATAGCAAACATTAAAAAGCATTAGGATTTACAGTTTTTTTCATTTACAACTCAGACTCATATATGGCCATTCAAGGCAAGAGAACCATTATCTCCTTAACTGTTTATATAGGATCTATCAAACAAATAAAATATTAGAAGAACTTCTGCTTATGAATAAGCTTTGCAGAGTTAATCTAATATTTGCAGAAATACCAGGAACTTCATTGTTCAAAATTAATAGCTTTCATCAGAATATTTAATTTAAAAAGTAATTTAGGAAGTAATTTCTCCCACTGCCCTACCATGGAAAAAACTTTCTAATATGCTTAGTAAAACCAATCTAAACTCCAGAGTCCAATTTTTGACTCCTTAAGTCTCCCTAATCAACATTTGTCATAAACTGTGCTCAAAGAGCAATAATCCACTGCTCACTTTTAAGTCTAGATGCTAAACAATACCAACAAAATGTGGTCATTCTGAGCAGTATCTGAAACTGCTTTTCATAGTAGGTTTTTATCAGCTTTATTGTAACATACAAGAGGATTTTAGTCCAAACAGTTCATCAAAGCTGAGGCCTAAGGAGCATTTCTCAGATATAGTGCAGCCTGAGGTGGTGGGGATGCACTGCCACATCACACAACTAAAGTCAGCTTCTCTGGGCCTCTCCACACACTGTTTGTGTTTAGATGTATTACCAACAATACCTACCTCAGTCTTATGGCAGAAATGCCCACAAATAATTATTTGGGTTTGGCTTTTTTTTCTTTCAGAATGTCCTACAAAAGCAATTCTTGCATTGCTTTTCAGTCCCAAGTTGAAATGTGTGGTTTTTATTACAGGAAGAGTATCTGCAGTGAAACTTTTTGCTTTAAAATTTATGTATGGACCTTGCTTGGTTTACTGAAAGCAGAATTGTCTGATTCCTTTTCTCCCAGAGGAACTTAGCATCATGAAACATGATTTATATTTTTTTATATACTGACATTTTTGATGTACTGACAGTTTTTCAGCTTGAACTCAGTGCTTGGGAGCTTGCATAGCCTTGTACTCTTACCATGGTGAAATACCACATTGTCTGAGGTCGCAATGCAAGATGTAACCAAAAAGTATCTGTTAAAACCAGGTGGGACAGTGTTCATTATCTCTTCCACAATCCATCACCCATAACTCCAGGGGGATATCTTCTGTTAATGGGCCATTGAATCTCACTGCATGACTGATAAAATTACATCATCCCACAGTGAGATGCTCTGCCCAGGGGAGGAGCCAACAGTTCCTACCTGGATATAATCTGAGAAGTGGAACACCACAGTCATCCTTTTTCCACTGGATTCCCAGAGGAAGACCAGACCCATCTACATCACCACTGGACCTTCAGAGGAAAATTTCACCCTTCTACAGGATCACTGCTTCAACAGAACCACATCTGTCACTCCAGGAGGACTGCAGCCACCATTTAATAAGACTGCTACCAACACTCCAACTGACAGTGTCAGGTTGTATTCTGACTCTGTCAGTGTCTTGTACTACTGCATTTTATTTTTAATTATCCTATTTAGTTGTAGGGGTTTTTTTTTTATCTATACATATTACTAAAGAACTGTTATTCCTGTCTTCATATCTTTGCCTGAGAGCCCCTTAATTTCAAAATTATAGGAATTTGGAGGGAGGGGGTTTACATTTTGCATTCCAAGGGAGTCTCATGCCTTCCTTTGCAAATGCCTATCTTTCAAACCAAGACGCAACATACACAAAGCTCAAACTTGCAGCACATGGTGAAATACCTTGAAGTGGCAAGTGCAGGACTGCTGAGCCAGATGCACAACCTCTGAGAGGTACATGATGGCTCCCACACAACAGCACTGTGCCTCTGGAGCAGGGAGCACAGTGGAATACACCTGCAGAGGCAAAACTCAGAGATAGAGAGACAGCTGCACCAGTGCAATCAGCCTCAGGCCAAAGCCACGGCTGAGGTGGACGTGTGAAGAAGTGTCCAGGACAGCATGCAGCTCTGCCAGCTTCCGCAGCAAGGTGGTCTGTGCTCAGGGAACCTGGCTGAACAGTGTCAAAAGCAGATGCCAGCCAGAAGGGAAATGGGCAGAATTAAAGGAGTAGCTTTGCTCTTTGCACTGCAGAGAGGTTAAAACACACAGCTCCTTTCCATGTTTTTGTTTTCACAGTTACCATCACAGGTAGGGATAATTCCAGTGCTCTAATGAAATGAACTTCTTCAACTTGCAGCTTTTTTAATACTCAAAACTTTGTAGTAAGGAACCCTAGTGAATACTCTAGAATTAAGAGAAAAACTATACAGTGTCTCAGGCTTTCAGAGCAGCACTACATTTTTATTTAAACCATAAAAAAAGCAAATGCTGATTTCTCATGGCAAAACTGTTATTTAATTCCATCATGGTTGGCAAAAGTAGTAATATTTTACCTCTGAAGCAGTACTAAGAGCAGGTGCATATGTCTCTGTTTTCTTGGTTCCATAAGTAGTGTTTGTTATTTTGTTGCCATATGGCAAGGACAGCAGGATCTTCTAAAAAATACCTCTATTAGTTTATCTTTAATAAACCATGGTTACCCAGTTACCATTGGCCCACAACAGAACAACAAGTGTATGAAGAATGATTTTTGGACAGGTTTTTCTGAGTTAATTTTTCATTCTGTCAGTTTTCCTCTGATAGATCTTTTCCCCAAGAAAAGCTGCTGATCCATTGATCCATTGGGAAAAAAAAAAATAAAAAAAAAAAAAAAAGGTGGATGAGGAAATGTCCTTTTGCTGCTGTTACCGTAACCTTGATGAGTCTCAACCCATGATATTTCACCTTATAAAACATGCTCACAGCTAAGGGAATACTTTTTCTCATTTGTTTTATATGTTTAAAATAAGGTTTGAAATACATCAAAAGATTTATTCAAGACAACATTTATAACACTGGTGATAGCACAAGAAAAAGCCAATACAGTGGACTAATGACAACAGGCAGAGTAGTTTGCCTAAAGGTTTACATGATTTAAGGCTAAATAAATAAATAGATAAATAATACTGCTGGCTATGTCAGCTACTGGCCTAAGGTGTGAACCTGTCCCAGTTAAAATACTCAACATAGTAACTGGAAGAACAGTGAATTCCTGTATGTCCCATTATTGTAATACATATTCCAATAGCAAACAACTCCCACAGCCTGATTATAGAGATGGGAGGGAATGAAATTTCACTTTGAGTGCCAGTCCAAATCATAGATTATTTTAAGACCATGTAACAGCAGCTTTGTAGAATTCCATGTTATCTTTTAAGAAAAATGTGTGTTCTCATTTAGAAGAAACATTTTGGTAGAGTTGTAACTGCAATACAGCATTGAGGTTTTGGAAACAAAACAGGCTGACCTTGCTCTGAATTATTTCTCCTTGTTGAACTGTATTTACAATAAAATCATAGAGCCATAGAATGGTTTGGGTTGGAAGGGACTTCAAAGATCCATCCAGCTCCAACCACTGTGCCATGAACCCCTCTGCCATGGACACCTTCCACTAGACCAGGTTACTCAAAGCCACATCTAACCTGGACAACCTGATCCAGCATCTATCACCCCCACAGTAAAGAATTTCTTACTAATATCCAATCTAATATCATCTAATCAACCTTCTTTCAGTTTAAGTACCCTTTGTGCTACGACTACTTGTCCTTGGAAAAAGTACCTCTCCAGCTTTCTTGTTGGTCTCCTTTACTGGAAGGCTGCCCTGGGGTCTCCTCAGATCCTTCACTTCTCCAGGCTGAACAACCCTCTTTCTCAGCCTGTCTTCATAGGAGAACTCTTACAGCCCTCTGCTCATCTTCATGGTCCTCCTCTGGACTTCCACTGACTGGTCCATATCATTCCTGTTCTGGGGACCCCAGAGGCGTACACAGAACTCTACGTAGGGTCCCACCAGAGCAGAGTAGAAGAGGAGAATCTCCTCCTTCCCCCTGCTGGCCATGCTGCTCTTAATGCAGCCCAGGATACTTTTGGCTTTCTGGGCTCCTATCACACATTGACAGCTCATGTCAAGATTTTTGTCCACCAACATACCCATATCCTTCTCAGACCTGTTGTGGATGTTTTCTCCACCCAGCCTGTATTTTTGCTTGGGATTGCCCCAGTCCAGCTGTGGGAATTTGCACTTGGCCTTGTTGAACTTCATGGGGTTCACATGGTCCCATCTCTCAAGACTGCCCAGGTCTCTCTGTATGGCATCCCTTCCCTCCAACCTGTCAACTGCAACACAGAGTTTGATGTCATCAGCAAACCTTCTGAGGACGAATCCCATTGTCCATATCACCAAAACAGATGTTAAACAGTGCCAGACCCAGTACTGACCCCTGAGAAGCACCACTTGTCACTGGTCTCCACTAGAACATCGAGCCATTGACTGCAACTCTGCATTTGACTAACCAACCAATTCCTTATCCACTGGGTGGTCCATACATCCAACACATCCACATCTCTCCAGTTTAGAGACAATGATGTCAAGGGGGACAGTACCAAATGCTTTGCACAAGTTCAAGTAGATGATGTCAGCCAATCTTCCCTCATCCACCAAGACTGTAACCACATCATAGAAGTCAACCAAATTTGTCAGGCATGATTTGCTTTCAGTGAAGCCATGTTGACCATCACCATCTGTAAGGACTTGAAGAGCACAGTTGGTTGTCTCAAACTCTGTCAAGGCCACAGAAGGAACTTGTCATAAGATAAGCTACCACAGCAGGCTTGAGGTAAGCACAGAAGGGAAGAATTTGGAACAGGAAGGTGCTGATTCCATGCCTGGCAGAGGTGAAAGCTGGTTAGCACATCCTGGTTAATGCATACAGACAAAAGTTGCCACTGTGGAAAACTGGAAAAGAAAGAAATTCTTCATACACATATTATTAGTCAAACAAAGATATCTTGAAGTTATAGGACAGACAGTATCTGCAACCACCAATGACCACTGAAAGCCCCCAAAATCTTAAGAACACACAGAAGGAGAACATGTCCATCCTTGCTTCACATGCAAATGAAGGCTCATCCATTCTTGCTTCGCATATAAAGTAGGAATATGCCCCCATGGATGACCAGAACTTGAACTGTATAAAGGTGGTACCCTCAGAATAATGACTCCAACCCCCACCCCTGAGAAGCCCAGGGTGAAGAAGCACTAACAGGATGCCACTGGATTCATGGGTGGAAACAGTCTTCTTGATCTCTCACTCTCTCCCCGTCCTCTCTCCCCACTCTATTCTATTTCTTTCCATCTCTCTACCTCACATTTAATGTTAAATAAAATCTGTATTGTTGACTTCAGCATATGGTCTTGTTCACTTCTCTGATTGTAACACCAATCACATTGATATTTTCCAAGTACCTTGGTATAATCTCCAGGAGGATCTGTTCCATGGTTTTAACTGGAACAGAGTTTTCTCAAATACGATGAATATTGTGTTAGCAATTTTATCTGTCAGGTTCCTTAGAACTAGCAGATGTCAGCAGTTGCCATGGACTTGTGAACCTTCATGTTTCTTAGGTTCTCATATTTGATCTCCTACAGTGCGTAGTTCTGCATTCTCCCAGTTCCCATCTTTGCCTTCTGCAATTTGTACGGTAAGGTTGGAGCACTTGTAGGTGAAAACTGAGGGGAAAAAATCATTGATTACCTCAGCCTTCTTCATCTCCCAAGTAATCAGGCTTCCCATTTCCTTCCAGAGAGGACACACATTTTCCATAGTCTTTTTTTTGTCATCAACATTCCTCAAGAAGCTTCTCTTGCTGCCTTTGTTGTTCCTGGCCAGGTTTTACTCTATTAGGGCTTTAGCTTTCCTGCTTCATCTAGTCCTCAACTTTCTTGCAAGAAATATGTATATGCTGACTCTTGAAATAAATTTTTCAGTATAAAATACCAGGCATCACTGTTATTCACAAATATCTATAATCATGAAAATTATTTGACTCTTTAAATTATTACATTTTAAGAGACATTGCAACTCAAACTGACTAAAGTCACATGAGTAATACTAAGGAAACAAAGCACGCCTAGAAAACAGATGCAAAAGAACACGTAAGTCCTGCAATTCATTCACAGAAAATATGCTTCATTCCCTAATTATTTGGTACAGTATAATCAATAAGATCCAAGTGACAGGAAATTATAAGAAAGAGACGAAAATAGGGTTTGACCTTTTAGCTTCCCTTCAGTGTACTTATTTATAATTTTAAGGAAAAATCCCCAAACACTTGAACACTTAACGAGCTGCCCATGTGAAAAATAGCACATCTGATTGGGAAATTCCCAATAAAGCCACTCCCGTATGAAAAAGATAATAGGTCTTCTAAACACTTCTCAGAAATATTTTCTACAGACTTTTACCAAATACTCTTCAAGCTCACCTGGAGGACTAAATGGCTTCCAGAATACACTACACCAAGGAGACACTGCAATACCTGCTGCATCATTACATGGATCCTGGGTCCTGGTTGCAAAGGCAGGTGGAAGGCATGACATACATGAACATGCACTTGGAGTTGGGTTCCAGGACTTGGAATCACGCTGCTTCATCAGAGCACTTAACAGTTTGTCCCTACTCCAGGAAAACTGGAGAACTAAAGGAAGTTGACTTACCTTTCCACTATTACCTGCATTAGAAGTCCAACTGATTTGTTTCAGTAAAAGCAGGAAAAAAATTACTACCCTGCTACAGGAATTTTACAAATTATAATCACTTTCTCCAAATGACCATAAAATCTTTCAGCAGACATTATAGAGTGGAAATTGCCAGGACAGCCACCACTAAAATATATTATTGCTTTTCAGGGCAGGACTAACAGTGCCTGTAAGAGGATGTAACATTAGAAGAGCCTGCCTTAGGTCTAGATCCTCCCTCATAAGAAAGGAGAGTGGGCAGTGTTTGATGTTGCTCTAAGTTAATGCTCCTTTGTTGTCAAGGTGACCACAAGTATCCCCTTATCCCATCAGTTATCCAATGTGATTTTGCTCTTTTGCTCCCAGCATGACATTTTTGCTTCTAGTTTCAGTATCCTTTGGTGTGTTTGACTAGCCCAGAAAGCCTCTTTTCCTCTCCTACTCACCGAAGGTCCCTCATTTTCCACAGCCACACAGGAAAATAAATTTCTCTAAAGGCTTTAAGCCTGGAAATCCTTATCATTGCTTTTGGTCCACTTGATCTACATTACTACCACTTCTAGCACAGGCATCAAAAGATAGGGAAAGAATCCCCATCGGATTGAGAGAAAGGGAAATTTAGCTTCTTAGAGTGCAAAGACTTTCTCCACAGCAATGTCCCTTCTCAATTGGGTATCTATGCCCAGGTAGCTGCTCAGAGAGCATGTAAAACCCAGTAAAAAAGATAGAAACCCTGGCTGGTATTCACAAGGATGCATGTCACTACTTTAAAAAGATAAACAACACCTAGGTTAAATTTACACTGCCCAGAGGTTAGATCAAGCAGCTATATTGCACAGGATATATTTGCCTGAGTGCTGTGAAATTAAGCTATCATATAAAACAGGAAAAAGCCATTCATAAGTTCTTGAAATACACCTAGTGTTACAAGCTCTAAACATTCTTTTTGAGAGTAACATGTCATACTATTTATTCAAAAGCACTCAAATCAGAATGACATTTCTTTGATACACATATATTGATTGTACTAAAATAAACGAACACACAGACCTCTAAATAATATATTGTGGCTTAAATAATTGAAATAGGACAGGAATTCATGAAGCTTTCTAAGATACATTTGATGCAGCTGACTCAATAAAATACCATTGTATAAAGACTGTCTTGAAAGTGACTCTAGGAAAAAAAAGGAAAGTGAGTTTGGGCAGCAGAGCAGAACAGACTTGCATGTGGGAGTACAATAGATGATGTCCTTGGCACCAGCCCCCACTTTCAGCACCATTGCCTCCCCTTCTCTTGTCTATTGTTCCTAATTCTACTTTTTTTTTCCATTTTTATCCTTTTCCTTTACTAGTAACCTGTTATTGAACAGCGTTCATATTACCAGTAGATCTCTTACCTTTTTCAATAATTCTGTTACAGAAGGGAATCTCTAATCCCCAGGAGTAGCATTTATCAGGTTAGTGCCAGCCAGAGCTCACCACAAAGTTCTTTCATGTGTCTAGGGGATAATAATCAGGTTTTTATTACTTTGCAGCATTCTAGAATAAAAATACATTCAACAGTAAAAATACCAGGCTCATTACAGCAGCTGAACTCAGTGCCGGAGAGCATCTCTGGTATTTTCAGTGTAGCAAGTCAAATAAATCCTTGTGCTAGACTGAAATTTCAGCTAGTATTAGTGCTTGACTAACACTGATCTGCTTACTTAGGGTTCCACAGTAACTAAAGAACACAAGAAAGTAATCTGCTGTAAAAGCTAATTCACCCCATCTTTCCTACACAATCACCTGAGGAAATGACAAATTTAAGGTTAGAAGTGCCTAATCTCTTTCCTTTGATAACTGTGTAGATGATTAATTGTATATAGTTAATGAACAAATCCTGCTCTTCAATGGTACACATAATAGCTACTCTATGCCTTGCAAAATTGACTTGCAGACTTGATTTTTAAAATCCCAGATTTCCAGGGACTTTTAAAGTTTGCTTTTTAATTCATTCTTGAATTCATGTTAATCTATATATTAAGAAGGAATATGCTCAGTTACAAAATTGAATCACCTAGATGCTTTGTCATATGTCTAGCTTTGGGCACAGAAATACTTCCTTAGATTTCATCATGAAGGCTCACTCATCAAAATGCATATGAAAATGACTAAATTTAACCAGGAGAAGTTTAAAATAGCCAAAGGAATTATCAAAAAAATTAAAGTGCAATGCCATAAACTGGACCCAGAGACTTCTGATTTAACTAAGAACCAAACTCCACAGCATGTGTGAAAGTGTTCTGCCAGATAAGAGTGTGCAAGAGAAAGAATCACAGGTTTGGCTACCTGGGTTATCGTAGAAATATTGTGGACATCAATGAATGATGCACAGCAATCATTGCATAACACAGAAATAGAATGGCTTAAAAACTGTAAATTTAATAGCTCTTATGGCCCGATAAGACCTGTAGGATCTATCTGTTTGTATTTTTAGGCTTTTTCCTGAAATAGTAGCAATTAGATTTAATGCAAGTAGTACTTTTCAGGTGCTCTCCTCTCTTCTTAAGCAGGTGTGCAAAAGGGAAAAAAAAAACAAAAAAAACCAAAAAACCCATAATGGAATTTGGACCAAGTTAATTGAAATACCCACACTGATGTCTAGTAAAGGTATAATGCAGCTAGAGACAGGTGATGGTAAAATGTAGAGCTTATGCATTATTCTGAAGGTTTCTATTGTACCCTAGATCTATAAGGTAGATACATAAAAACAAATTTAGATACAATAATGGATTCCCTCAAGTAAAGCTCGTACTCATTCCATGTATCACATATGCTGTTTTGTTACTCTGCTTTATTTAGTCTGGCAATATATCTTTGCATCCCCTATGGCTGAAGCAATCTGAAGTCTTGTGTATTAATATTGTCTATCCACCCATAATTGTTGGTGTAAACATACAAATTTGAAACAATTCTAATTGCTAAGAATAATTCACCAACCTCTTTTTATTTCTAGACATCAATTCTTGCCTTCCCTGTTCCCTGGGAATACACTGAAGTCATTTAAATCAATAAAACAAGTAGGACACACACTGGGGGCCTAAACTAATTTAATCTGTGTTTTGAAAACATATTGGAGTGAGAGAAAGGAACAAGATATTCTGGGGGTTATTTTCTGTGCAAGTGCTGCATTTTATTCGGCATTTTGAGAAATCTGGGGAAAAATGTGAAAATATTCAGGTTGTAAAAATGTAATTCTTATTTTCAAATCCAGTCTGATAGAAGTTCATGAATGTAGATCAAAGAAAAATCAAAAAATTACCCTGAATATGTACTTAAAAGAGTACAAATAGTCTAAGAATCACATCTACACTGTTTGTACAGTGCTGCCATCCACTGAATTGCAAAAAACTCACATTTGTTAATTTTCAAAATTCATGAGTATTTTTCTCCTGAAAAAGTTAAAAACCTTAAATTTCTTAAACGGTCTTATTTTATTTTCAGAACATAAAATTGCTGCCTCAATGTGCTATATCAAAGAGAACATTTGATGGCATGAATGTTTGATTAGAAGCCTTTGGAAGGTACCCTTGGAGAGGCAGACTCTCAACAGCAGTCATAAAATATACATTCAGTTACTTAAAAGGTTTGAAAGATACAAAATGGACTTTTAGAACTTGAGACCAAATGAAAAAATCACGGCTTTGCATTCTATCTGGTCACCAATAAGTGGCCCAGAGAGGCATCCGTATATGGGTGAAGACAAAGTGAGTGGGGAAATAGTGACAAGTAATATAAGGGGAGAAAAAGTAGATGAAAAAGGGGACGTGGTGGCAAAATGGTAGAATCTTCTTTAGGGAAGATTTTATCAAATCCTAATTTTTTTCTCTCCACCCTTACAGAAAAACGAGACTGCACCTACTACTTCCTCTGAACTTGTATTTCTGCCCTTTTTGTACACATCATTGAGGTCAGGTACTATTTATCTATAGTTTGTTTTTTTCTAGTCAGGAACAATTGCTCTAGACTGCCCTAGGAAAGCATGTGTGGGCAATGCACGGCACATCTCCACCAGGCTCAAATTGCAGGGCTCACATGGGAAATTCAACTGTGTAAATGGATAGTGCTTTACCTATGGCAAAAGTAAATGGAAAGAGATTCAAATTTTCAGAGACTCCATTCTGTATTGCTGATAAATCATATCCATCCAGTGAGTCAAAATGAACTCTTCAAGACTGCTAATGATGAAATTTTAAAACAACACAGCTAGCAGCTTAAATTCCTTGCATGTGGACTTAGAAAAAGTCTCAGCATGAAAAACACAGAAAAAAATATTAAAGCCGCTAGCCCAGATGTTCCAAATTCTGTGAGATTTGCTTTCTGAACTGCATTGACGATCTTTTCTATGAAGTGTTATTTATAATGTAACTGCTATTGATTTATCTCTCTATTCAATTAATTTCATTACCTCTGATGTGTTTAAAATATAAAGAAGTCATGTTACAGGAAACAGTGCAGAATATAATGCTACTTGCTTATCACTAAATACACGCCTACCAGTCCTGTAAATATTAAGGATCATGCCTGAGAAAACAAACAAAATTTGCCCTATTCAAACCCAAAGTGTATGTCTGAGCTGTCAGAATCTGTTGCGGCCCCTCCAGAGATGTGGCTAGCTCTCACGGGTGGCATGGTGTCCTGCACCACCGACCCAGGTGCCCCAGAGGGGTCACAGGACAAATTGGCAGCACTGGCTACCAGAGCTGGCAAGCCCCTTCTTGCTGCTAGGGTGAAGAGCCAAAGACAAGGCAAAGGTAAAAGGGAAAGAAGGTCTCTCTACTACAGGATGCAACTGAACAGGAACAAGTTTATTCCAGGGATTCCAGGGAACCTTAAATACTGGCCCAGAAGAGAGGGCAGGAACAACACAGCAACCAGTCAGAGAGCAGATGGGGAGGAGAAAGGGCGGAAGCTGGGGAATGACAGAAGCCGAGGGGGACCAATGGCACCTGGGGGCGGAGGAACCTGGGTCACATGGGCCAATGGGGCATCGAGGTTTAGGGGATTTCCAAAGGGGTGACACTTCAGGGATTGGCCCGTGTGGGGAGTGACAGGGAAGGGTCTGGAACAAGGGGAGGAGTTGGGCTGACAGACAGTAATGGGGACTGCATTAGGGGTGGAGTAACTGTAGGGAGAAACCAAATTTGAAAATTAACAGGGAAGGGGTAGGGCACAACCATAACTAAAGGTACAAACAAAATTAGGGGCCTCCACAAGAATCTCCAGGTGCAATGCTTGGAATTAATCTGCTTTCAGCTATCTGAGGGTTAAAAACAGTCTTAGTTAATTGCTTACATTCTTTCAGTAACTAAAGAAAAGAGAAAAAATCTTAGACCAGGATGAACTGTCCTCTGCAGTCTGAGAAGTATTTCCCTAAAAATTATACAGAAGTTCAAGGTGAAGATAATTGATGGACAGCTCCATTAACTTCAGTAGCCATGTTTTTAAATACTCACTTGTTAAAAATCGTTCTTGCACAACTCTTGTAATAGTTTAAACTCCTGAGTTCAGAATAAATACTTACATCCCCAAACCTTAATTATAGTTACCTATCTAAAGGAACTACAAACGAATGGATAGGATTTTCTTTACAAATCTGTGTTAGCTCTTCATTCTGAATCACAAGACTAAGGTTGAAATAAACAACAGTTTTTGTACTGATTAGAAGCCTCAGACTCATCGTGCATTGTCTTCATACTTGATAAGAGCTGAAATACTAATATTCCTTACTATTAACCTGATTTTTTAAAAACGCATCAATGTGCTACCTGAAGAAGGCTAAGTCAGGTACTTTTGTTCCATGAAAACAGGTTTTTTATCTTTAGATCTGATCTGAAACAGAAATAACTGCTTACCTTAAACACAAAGGCAAAATATTTTCACACTCCAGATTCCCACCTTAATCCCACCTTGGAAAGTAAATTAAAAGCAACATAATCTGAAAATAGGTAATCAGCTGCCAGATGCACTATCTGCTCTTCAGGCATCTTTGACAGAGGAATTGTTCAGCTCAATATCACAGAAGACCGGTGGAAAAACTTAAGTGTCATGGGACAAGCCACTAACTACCTGATTGATACCAGTTATTTTTAGACAGCATCTGACACTTATCAAAGTTTTAGAGGGCATTATTATTCACTAGTGTGGAGTGAAAGTTATCACAATAACAAGCACCACAGTGACTAAAAAATTTTAACACAAACAAAAATCCTGCCATCAAGATATGTGGGGACAGAATCCATCCTGTTTCTGGGGTGGCAGGGGGATCCCAACAGCTGACTGTACAGAAAACTGAAGTGAGCCTGACTGGGAATGAATCGTAAAAAACCTCATCGTGACTGGCCTAGAGGCACCAGGTATCCTTGGCATAAATTAGCTTGAGAGAGGGTTTTTCAAAGACCCAAAAGGGTATTGTTGGGCTTTTGGGATAGCTGCTATGAAGACACAAGAAATTAGACAGCTAAATACCTTGCCTAGTCTCATAGAGGACTTGTTGCTGTGGAACTGCTGAGGTTTAAAGAACAACAGATACTTATTGCTACCACAACAGAGCACCATCAACAATGCTGCACCAGCAGGGATTCCATCACCCCCATTCATGACATGATTGGTGGACTAGAGAACCAGTGGGTTGTCAGCAAGATTCATTCACCATTTAGGAGTCCTATATGGCCAGTGCATAAGTCCAAGGGAGAATGGAGACTGACAGTGGCCTGAATGAAATTCCACCACCTCAAAGTGCTGCTGTGCTGAACGTGCTGGAGCTTCAGTACAAACTGAAGTCCAAGACGGTAAAAGAGTACCACTATTGATATTGTCAATGCATTTTTCTTCATTCCTTTGGCAGCAGAGTACAGGCTACAGTACGTGTTTACACAGAGGGGTGTGCCCAGCTGCCCAAGGTGTGGAAACACAACACCACTATTTGCCATGGACTCATCCATCTCCACTAGAAAAAGGTGACACTCAGAGGTGATTGGCACTGAAGCACAGCTCCTCCTGGCACCCTGACTGCCGGTGCTGGGCTGGATGCTCAAAGGTAAAAAATCCCCTCTGCACATCATGCCACTGATGCGACATGGAGCAACTGGATCTCTCTGATCACACAGTGAGCTCAAATAGGAAATCCCAGTTGCTCAAGGGTCTTGTAATTCATCACTAACTGGCCTGAAGGCAAAAATTTTGGATTATCATCAGAAGAGGAGGAGACTCCACCATATAATCAGCTACCAGAAAATGAAAAGTGATGCTCTCTTCACTGATAGCTCCTGCCATATCATAGAGATACAATGAAAATTGAAAGGTGCCATATGGCATCCTATGCAGCACTATTTTTGGTCTGTCCCCTTAGCACTCTCACAGGCAAAACCTGGGGTAGCTTAAGGTTTGTAAAAGTCAGAAGCCATTCAAAGGAGGCATAAAAGACCAACATTTTGTTCTAGAAGAAGAAAGAATTTGGCTGTATGAATATAAAATTTGTTATCTTACTTGCCATCAGAAGCAGAAATGAGACTGACCCCTCTGGTTTCATTAGTATACACATTGCCTAAGTGTCAGCATCCTTCTTCACTGTCTGGCTGGATTTGAGCTTGTACAGTTCTTCTACACTTGATTTTTATCTCTGAAGCCTTCTAGTTAACTCTTGCTTATTTGTTAATGCATGCTTCTTTTTCTTTTTGCTATTGTCTTTTGTGTCAGAACTTTTGTTAAAATCTACAATTAGGTGTATACATGAACAAGCTATCCAGGCCCTACAGCCCATTAAACAGTATAAACACTGTCATCCAAGTCACTCATCACTGAATTGACAAATGAAGCTCTACAAGAAAAGATAAATGCTATAAGTTGCTATGAAAAGGACAATTTATCTTCACTCTAAATGTCTATAGTTGAATCTTAACATGCTTGCAGTGTTACTTTTAATGAATAAGAGTAGTTCTCCAGTTTTGCTCTACTTTCAGTTTAGTAAAGCTCAGCCTTGATTATTCCAACTATTCTTTTCCCCAGCATTCATTTGGGCAAGCAGTTTTCAACTACCACTGTAACCTGTTTCAATATCATGTAAAATGCAATTAATTCAAATAATATTTTATCTGTATTATCACAATTCTTTTATAACAAGTACACTTTTCACTCTTGCTTAGCCTTTACATTTTCTTTTAAAATGCTGGTATTCTTTTCTTTTATGGGAAATTTTTAAAAATTGATAATATCAATATGATGAAGATTGGTATTTCATTCTATCTGAGTTAGTGAAAGGACAATACTACTGATAAGAATGCCTGCCATATATCACTATGCAATGGGTATAGTGTTATTTATTATAATTATACTGTTATTTCTTATCACTGTAATTACAAATTGCTAAATCACAAATTCTGATACAGTTCTTGCAAGCAGAATCCTAATCTGGTATCTTGTTTATAGTCTTCTCCTTGATCAATCTGAGCAGCTCACTAAAGCCAACACAGATACACATAATGCCTCAAAATCACTCTAATGAATTATAAGACAGTCATTTGTTGATGTACAGTGAGGGTATTAATGCTGTACATTGTGTCATGGTAATTTAAATATCCAACTTCACATTTACATGTGTGCTTATAAGAGTAAGTGTAAGTGTACTGCTCAGTGAGGCTCTCTTTGCTTTTCTAGTTTATCATCTTCACATACTCAGTTCTGACCATCTTTCATCTGTTTTTTAAAGTAAGCTCTCATTTGCTTGGTTATTTCTGTACCCTACCAAGCACAAAACAGCAACTGAAGTACTCTCTCTGAAATCTGAGTCTTTTCTTTTTCTGCATGAAAACTTTTCTTCTTTCACATTCCCCTGGAAGTGAACTGTATAAACTCATTTAGTCTAAAACCTAGTACAGTTATATCAAGTGGAGTCTTTTTATGGTGACTTGGACTCATACGTATCTGTGTCTATACTGTGAACAAAAATATTTTTGCTCATTTTCTTTTTTCTTATTATTTCTTCTGTCATATAGTCAGCTTCCAATTTACTTTTAAGGAGATGAGAACATAAGCTTAAAAAATTTAGGAAAGATGTGTGAGAGGTCCCGATACATGGTTGGTCAGCATCTTCAATTAGATAAGGTCTGAATTTAGGTGTGATCTCACATTGTGTTTGGAGAAGGGAGCACAAATAGTCAACAAAGTAAGTCAGCAGGATAGCTGAGGATAATCTTACTCCCAACACCTCTTCAAAGTTTGAGCATGTCTACAGCACACTATGACTCATGGCCCATGTGCTCTCTAGAAGAGGGGATGTATGCTTTGGCTGCAAATGATGGCTTGACAGCAGTGAAACTGTTGCCTACACTTCAAGTAATAGCTACATCTCAGAATTCTTCATTAGAAAATAAGACAAAATAATTCCGTTTATACCCTGCCTACAAACCATCATCTTAAACCACTCCTCAATAGCTAAATTTATTTTCCATTAGTATTGGTAAGGAGATTTTACCTGGTTATAGCTCTTTTTATCACCATGAAGTCAATGGGAAAGAAGTCCAATAATTTCTGTAGTTACTGAAGACTTCAGAGAGTACATTAAAAACACCCTACAAGCCTCTGAACAAAAAGACACCACAACAGTTCAGACACACAAAATAAACACTCCTGTTTCATGTAACTATTCAGAAATGAGATTTGGAAACAAGAAAATCAAAGATCCATATCAAAGTACCCTTGCTATAGGAAAGCAGAATAAGACAATAATCTGCAGGACCTCCTACCTTATATCACAGTATTTATTTTCTCTCTCAATGAAAGATAATAAAACAGTATCAACAAAAGGGAATAAGTGTGAAGTTCTAAAATCTAGTGTCTTCAATGACTCTTCATAGTGATTTAATTTTATTTCCTTTTTAGAGTTTCTCATAAGAAAATACTTGAAATCAGAAAAGCACCAGTTTTTCACTTCCATTTTTATTCCAGTGAAGGTACTTTGCACTGCCATGTATAGACAGCTTTTATAATTTTTTTTACAAATTAGACTAAATGTAGGCATATTGCCTTTTTTTTCCCTTCTTCTAGGTCATCTGCAACAGTTTTGGAGTGAAAAGTTCCAAGTCATTGTATGAAGACGTTCACAACACAGGCAGTGTGAAATTTTTAATTCGTACACCAAGCTCTGTGTACTCAAGGCAGAGATGCAAATATGTGGTGAAGCAGGGAGGGTCAGTCTTGGGTGACCAAAACTCTAATTTTAAACACAGCTATCTTGTTAAAATCCTAGATAACATTTTTGCCAAATGTATGCCACTGTGCAGAAATGTGGGTGAATCACTGGGTCACAAGAGTTGCAAAAGACTGGCTGTTATTCCCTAGTTGAATGACACATTTGTGATAGAGGGTTCTCAATACTATTTCCATTACTAATCAAATATATAGGTCTAAATCTACATAATGCTCATAAAGGGCATAAAACTGGTTTTCATAATTTTCCTCCCTTCCACATAATTCCTCTGTGCCCAGTGGATCTGGTATTTGTGCTTCTGTTCTGGCTCCCTCTGGAGAAGGCAAAAAGGGGCTCAAGTAATAATAAAATTCTTATTAGGAAATCAGTAGGAAATTATCTTCCCATTTCCTAAATGTAAGCCTCAATCACCAACCTAGATTATAGTTTACAAGACAGATGTCTGCTCCCTGCTTTTCAAGCTGCAGAAATCTACCTTCAGCAGAGATGTCCAGCTGAAAGAAGAGGAAAAGAATGAAGATGCCTGAAGAAAGGATGGCATCTCTTCCACTCAATGAGGTGCACATGCATCAAAGGTGAACAAGACTGAGAATCATAAGGTAGAACCACAGCAGAGAATAATGGAATTGTTTAGGTTAGAAAAGACCTCTAAGACCATGAAGTCCAATCGTAAACCCAGCACTGCAAAGTCCACACTAAACAGTGTCCCTAAGTGCCTCATCCATGCATCTTTGATCCAGCACCAGGGATGGAGATGCCACCACTTCCTTGGGCAGCCTGTTCCAATGCTTAACAATCCTTTCCATGAATAATTTTTTCCTAATATCCAATCTATATCTCCCCTCATACAACTTAAGGCCCTTTACTGTTGTTCTATTGCTTGTTACTTGGACAAAGAGACTTCAGGCAGATTGTTGATTTCAGCTTCCAATTAAATGGCTAATTTGACAAAAGTTCTCTATCAATGGGGAATATCCCAAATTTATACAGGCAGCAAATGCAGAAGTTACATGAATAATATTCCTCAAGTTGACAACACTGAAATAAAAGCATAGGAGAAATACTCCACCACTGGAGATGGTGAAAAGGACATCATCTGACAAAGCATCAGAAACAAACTGAACATATGTCAGTTTGCTCACTGAGAAGATAACTAGCAACTTCTCAGTGCAATAACTCAATTTTTTTCTGTTTTTTTTACCTTTTTGATTCACTGCATAGTTGATTTTATTTGAGGAGGAGATAAGAGGAGATGCTATGCACCCTATTGAAGGTCAACAGCACTGTGGGCTACTAGAATGGTAGCTCTCCTACTTTCACAGAGATTTCTTGCATGCTCCTCAGAAACTGGCTTTTAGTTCCTTAAAAACAGACAGTTCTCAGTAGCCTATTTCTGAAGTCAGTCAAGTAACAAACAGTAATCTTTACTATCTGATCAATCAGTGGTATTACATGCCTATGCTTCTTCTGTTTTTAATTATCAAGTTATGTATTTTAAGCTTGATCTGTAATAAGTTTGCTCATGTGATGAGTTGAAGTCCAGATGTGAAAAGGAAGGATAGGATGAATTTTGCTAAACTTTAAGATTCTCCTTTAATTTCAGCTTCTCAGTTCTGGCAGGATACTCTGCATCTGCTCCTTCAGAGGGCAGCTGCTGCATGCTGCAGTTTTCAATTCATAGGGGATGTTCAGCACCTGGCTATCCCAGCAGAAGATGAGCTGGCATTCTGCTTCCTATGGAACAGACCTCAGCAACATTACCCAGCAGATCTGGATTAAAATTAACCACTGAGCTTCAAGATAAAGTTTATGGAAAGAGTCACAGAAAGTGCTGATGAGGCTGCACTGAGGCATAACATCATGGCACTCTCCACAGAACATTAAGGTTAATTATCTCCTAAGTGCATGTTAAACCCTATTTGCTTTCTTCAGAAGTTCAGTTTAAGCAGCCATAAATTTATTCTTGAATTCCAATGTGAAGACGTTTCTTGATCTTGACCGTGGGAGAAATTGCCTTGCTCATAAAATCCATTAAGATCCCAATATCAAAGCAATACAAGCAATAATGTCATTAGATAATAATGGGAATCATATGCAGAAATATACTTGAAATGCCCAGCCTAAGACTTCACAAATCTTCATTGCACCATTCCTAAGAAAGAGTGAGAAGACCACAGTAAAACAGGGTCAGAAGTACATGAGTTTTGCACCACAAATCTTTTTAGTGACTTTCACTGCTTTCATATTCTAGCAGGCCTTCATTTCACACTGTCTAGTACAGAGGGGAAATATTATGTAAGTGCCACCAGAAGCCCTGTTAATGTGTAGAAACACAGAAAATTACAAGAAAGGAATTTAATTTCTCTCTTCCATTGGTTCTAGGTTCAGAGGTCCCCTGAGCTTAGCTTCCTGCTTGTTCCTTCTCATGTATATATCCCTAGATACATCATCCAAATAAAAACAACAGAATGTTTCTTCAGGAAATAAGAGAAAAAACATTCTATCTCTGTGTCTTAGCTGGAGAAAATCACAAATGAGAGGTAATTCAAAGGGGAAAATAACTTTATTCAGCAGACAGAATAATCTGTCTCTGTTTTAATACAAATTTGCTGTTGGTGTGACTGTTAGGTGTGGAAACGATGTCCTGCAAAGATGCCAGCTATCTTTCAACTATTTAGAGCTAGAAATATTCAGATATTCGTGTTAGTTTTCAGTAGAAAAGTCCTGATTAACTGTTGCATTGTGATGTCTATAATTTGCCTCTTCCCTACTGAAATATAAGGAGCAAAAAGCATGTGGGAATGCATAGTCTCACTAAGGTGGCTTTGTTTTTTTTTTTCTCTCAGGTGTTTAATTATTCAACGTAAGTCTTATTAAAATTTTTCATGATACCTTTCTGATGCTGCTTTGTCTGTTTCCTGAATCCCACATTTTTGAAACAGTCTTTCAATAATTAATCTTTAAGACAGTTTTAGGACATGAAATATTTTTAGTAAGCAAATTAATTACACATTTACAATAGAAATGTTCTGGAGTTCTGACATATGTAATTAGAGATAGCCTTTGAATGGTATTTACATCCAGGATGTGGCTTTATCTTTTGAGTTCCTGCAAGACTGGTTACTAAAAAAATACTGTACATCTTATTAATGAGTCTTATATTGGGCTAGACTGAAACATGTACTAAAAATGACATTAATATTTGGAACTTTACCCTCCTGAATCCTTCATGCTTGAAAAATGTCTGCTGGCAGTAAACACACTCCACTTAGAAAAAGTAGATTTGACCTTGCAGTACCCTGCAAATGTACCAAAGGTGCTTTCTTCTTCTTGCTCAATTAAATAAGGCTCCAAGCACTTGCTGTCACCTCTGTATTTGTTTGTTACCGGTTAAAGTGCTCTTGCTGCATGAAGATTCACATCTGAGACAGCAGCTGAGAAAATGTTTTATTTTTATCTCCCTGTGATCATAACTCCTTCAATTAATACTACTAATTAAGCAGGCCCCTCAAACTACCTTTCCCATAACAGTTGTTTCCCCTCAGAGCACAGCTGCCTCATCTCTTGCAGAGGGGATTCTTTCTGACTCCAGGGTCAGATGAAACATTTTGCAGTCTTTAAATAAACTTCTCTTTTGTTCTCTGTGTGAAACCTAGATAATGGTGATTTTGCTCCTAAACATCAAAATATGAAAGTCTGTCTATCTTGTTTCATTACCTGCTTATTTGTAATAACTGAAGTACATAAAACGTTTCTTTTAGATTAGACACTATTTTTTGCAATGGCGTCTTGCAGCCATAGGCACTTTCTGTTCTGTACAAAGTTCAAATTGCCAAGACAAAATGGTGCTAGAAATCCTTCTCTCCAGCAAACTTTGCAGACATTTACGGACACACTTAAGCCCATATTTAACAGCACGGCGCTTGTCACAAATTTAATATATCCGGCCTAATGCCAGTCTATGAGATGACTGAATGCATTTCAGCTTTGTGACATTATTAAGACATAATTCTACTCTGCACTCCTCTTGCAGATAGCTGGTCTAGGTCTTAGGAGCAGAGAACAGAAGTTCATGCACTTCACATGCCAGAAATGCCCTCTTCATCCTGCGACCCAGTGGCTGCACAGATGTGTTCATCATATGACCAGTTATACACGTCACGTTTAAATGTCCTCTGGAAAGATGGTGGGTATGGGACTATAGATTACATTGTTCTATGTTTTAGGCTGAAAGTGGTTGAAACACAGTGGGTGCCCAGCTGAAAAACAGCTTCTATCTGTTTATTACTAAATTTCATAATGTCTAAGTCTCACTAAAACCGTCATATGTGACTATATTCTTTAACCATTAACACGTGCCCAGCATTATTTTGGTTTATCTCACCTAGTAACACTACCAGAAAGGAATGTCTGAGCACATTTCAGGGGATAGCTTGAAACACAAACCCTCCCCAGTAAGCTGTATAAACCAGGTGATTATCTTATGAAGGGATACATTTAGATGAAGAAATATAGGCTACACAATGCTGCTTGCTCTCACAAGCAAAGGATAAAGTTTGGCCTGCATGATCTGCTTGTATAGAAGAAGCCTGTGATAAATACTAAAATGGGAATGAGCTGGTATTACATAAATCAGATTAATTATAAAGAATTTTCTTTCTTATGTTCCCGAGTGGACACTATAGCTTTAATAGAAGCAATTGTCATGATAAATACATATAAAACTTAATCTTACTCTAAATGAGACCTGGGACAGTTGTGCCACTACTACAAGAACCTCTTTGCAGTCAACTAGCTGAACCTCCACTGACTGAACAGTTTCCAATATCGTAGCCTTTTAGCAATATTATATGGAATTTCTGCTAACAATCCTTCCCATGTAGACTGGTGTTTGTCAGTTGTAAATTTTTTAACTCCCTAAATTTTACCTATGTCTGACCCTTGCCTTTTTATATAAGCAAAAACTACCTTCTGAAAGTCTGAATTAAAAAAAAAAAATTGCAAGGACACTTCCATTGTGGACTATTAACTTCAGTATCCCAGCATGATTGATTAAGAAACATCAATCAAGGGAGTTTAGTTTATGCTAAACGCTGTGAAAAGGTGACAAAAGTTAGGATTTTTTTAAAGCTACTGCTGTATGACTTGCCAGAAGCATCTAACAAACCGAACCTGCAAAAGAGTGTGAAAATAGCAGAAAGGATGCTGCCATTTACAGTGGCTAACTATAGTAAGTGGCATGACTGCATGTCTCATGTTTGGCTGAACAGCCACCCTGAGTGCTCTCTAAAGCTAAAGCTGCATCTCTGTCCAGCTTATGATGCAAAGGGCACTCATGGGGCTGGGAAGTGATATATATATTCTTTTAGTTAATCACATATGGAAAAAATGTTCCTGAATATTTGTAGTCACTGAAGCCTATCTTCCTACAGATGTCTTTTTTTAATTTTAAAAATTTATGTACATTTTCCCCACAGCTGAACTCTCACGGTTCTCCATTTCCTCCTAACTCCCAGCTGATTCCAACTATGCCCATGGTGACTGACTTGCCACATGAAAACGCTGAATGACTAACCTGCAAACCACAAAAGAAATATCAGTTGAGTTCAGACCCAAGCCTTTTTCTCATCAGAGACACTAATTTTATCTCTCTCATCTCCCTACCATCATTTTTCATCAAAGTTTTGGGACTAGAATAACTCATTAAATATGATTGAAATTAAACTTTAGATTTAAAATCTACTGCAATGAAGGGAAGTAACAGACAGAGAAGTCCCATAATAACCTTTCTTTGGAAAACAACCTAGAATATTCTTTTTCCTGCATGCCCAGGAGGAATAAATTCCATTTTCTTTTCTTGGCAGGAAATCTGAAGTGCCGGAACACATTGCTGTTGAAAAGCCATGAAATTGATTCTCAATCAGCTCTTCTGCTGGAACATTTTAGCCATAGTCCTGGTATTTAAGAAGTCATCAGGAGGATATGTTTTGGCGCTAAGTCAGGTGGGCATGACAACATGAAATGGCATTGCCTGGTTTTTTTCAGGATTGATACAACTGCACAACTTTTCAAATAAGAAATGCCTCATTGCAGATCATATTTGTTTAAATTTCAGTAGAATGTAACTACTATCAGCAAGAGTCTATACAAATGACTTAAAAAATCCTGTTTACAGTACAGTGTTTGGGATGATTACTAGGATTGGCATTTCAATACTCTATATCTGGTATGAAAGCTATGTGAGGTCTCAAAAATCAGGATCTCTGCCTCAGTACAGTGTCTCCCTCTCATAGATGGCCTGAAAGAAAAAGACTAAGAGCAGTATGCTTTCATTCTTTACATCAGTCTCTAGGCAACAAAGAGCTGAATTCTGGCTACTGAACAACATATTATCATAAAAGGCGTAAATTTTAGGAATCATATAAATACTGTGTATATACATACAGGTACATCATCTATACAGTCACAAAACATAGATGCATGTATATATATGAGTATGCACTCATGTGTAAAATGTATGTGTATATTACATGGACAGACATGTAGGTACAATATGTATATTACATGCAACAAATGCATATAACCAGAACAAATGGCTCCTGTCATATGTGTGCATATAGAGATTTGTGTGTGTCTCTGTTCATATGTGTGTGTGTGTATATATATATATATATATGTTTTTACCTATATATGCATGCAAATATACTTTTAGATGACTGTTTAGTGCATGTGGAGTACATGGAATCCAACATCAAAGAAGAAATATAATATAATATAATCCTGGTTTGTTTGGCCAAGTCATTGCACACTGATGTCTAATCTGTTTCAGTGTCTTGCAATGTCTGTATCACATGACCTCTAAATTACCAGAGAGTGTTTTGACTCATATTTTCCCTGCTATATATGAGCACAGTTGTAAATAGGAACAAAGGCAGCAATCCTGGCACTGGTAGGTGATCATATCCTGGCTTGAAGTCAGAGCACATCCAGTATAGCCTAAAGTTTGTTCTTTCTTTGGGGATACAAGGTGATCAATTAGGAGATACCATCCTTCTCATTTAAGAACTCTGAGGGTTCTCTGACTTCTCCTCCACTTGAAAAGGCAAACATTTCTCCTCCCTGACTGTAATAATCCAATTTAGCTAAAATAAATTTTCCTTCACAAGAGGGGAAGTGGGAGAGTTGGTGGTTTGCATGGACTGAGTCACTGCTCTTATGGAGAAATCCTACATGAAATATTCAGGGAAATAGGAAACACGAAAGAGAACAGTCAGAAAAGCATGCTCTTTATGGACATCTATAGATGGAAGAAAGCAACACCTTTTTCTATTCCCCAGTATTCAGTGAGGCTATATCTATCTTTAAGAGAGATATAGCCTCACCCTTTATTTTCTGAATAAAACAGTAACAATTTCATTCTCAGTTTCAAAAAAAAATCTATCCTTCTATATTCTTGCCCTTTCTCTACAGCACAGGAAGATAAGGCAGTAAAGCCTGTTTGGAGGATGAAGAAATTACACCTGTTTCAAGCTAAACATTAAAATGGTTCCAAGACAGCCTAATAGACAAGAGGGATAATTCTGCCATCATTCTCCAACTCTTAATCTGAAGGGCATTCTATCAAAACATCCCTAAAACCTGTCATTTACAGAAAGGTGGACAGTCTCTCATACTTCCATCAAAACTTTAATGTTCCTTCAAAACACATCCAGCTTCCTGAGGAGCACCTCTGCATGGGCTCCTTAAATATGTTCAGATTTCAGATGAGAGGCCAAGCCAGAAGAACCAGCACAGTGTGTACTGGTTATTAAAATTATCAGAGAGAGGCAGATACCTCTGTCCAAATTAAGGTTCAAATGAGACCATATGCTGAAGCCAATAGTGGTGGATTTTTATTTAACTGTAAATGTGACACAGAGCGGGAGAGTTAGAAAAAATAGGAAAGAGAGTGGGAGGAGAGAATGAGAGTGACAGAGAGACAGATTAAATATAAAAAATATCACCACCCCATGGATCCTGACAGCATCCCATTGGCCCTCCTCTTTTGGTCTTGGTGGTGAGGGTCCTGGTCTTGATCCGTCAGGAGTGGCAGAGGCCCATGAAAAACAGAGTCCACTGGATTTGCTCAGGTTCAGGTGGGAATGCCCAGGTACTTCTCCTAGGGCAGGAAGTTTTATAATGGATGATCTAATACTTTGGATCCTGGGACACTTTGGGAGTCTCTGATGGTTATGACACCTTCTAAGATGTCTCTTACATCAGCAAAGTGGAGTCAGTTCTGGACCATTATGGCCCATTAGCAGAGATGAATACCATCAGGCTACATGTGAATGTGTCAATACTTTTGCAGACATCAGTTTTCATGTCTGAGCCACTTGTATAAGGACCTTGGCATGATAAAAAGTACTATGCAACCTCATAGGATTTGCCTCTTATCAGCCTGTTCCTTTATCTTGCTCAACATCCAACTGTAGCCTCTGGTGATGGGTGGTTAAGTGTTTGATTGTTTGAGCAATTAACCAGTGACAGCCCAGTCTCTCACTCAGTGAAGATACAGAATGGGGAACAGGAAAGCCCTACAGAGCCAAGAGTATAATGAATATGTAATTATTTACAGATAGCAGATCAGCGAAATTAGACAAGCCAAAGGGACCTCTCCAGCCTGGGCTTTTAATCACTCTCCTGGGATATATAAGACTGCTCTAACTTCCACTCTGCCTGCTTGGAAACAAGTGTCAAGCCTCCATATGTGAAGGTGGGATCCATTTTCCCAGCCAGACTACGGGAAACACGGGTCATCCCTCAAAGTGTCATCAATTGACTATTTACGATTTACTAGGTAAAATCAAAAGCTTTAAGTGCTACCTGAAAGCCAAGGGGCAACAATCCCAGTCAGGAAACAACAGGACCAAAACAGCAATAGGAATATCAGGTTTTGTTACAGTGGCAAGGGCAGGAGGGCTATCTTCACGACCCAGGGCCAGCTCAGAGCTGGAGTGGCTGAAGCAGCCCCCATCTCAGCCTTAGCCCAACCTGGCCTATGGCAGCTGCTTTTCAACTGAGCTACAGCCCCCACAGCAGCACAGCCCTGCCCTGGCTAGCCACAGGGCCCACCTGCGAGCCCGTGGCCTGGCTTCAGCCCACCCCAAATATGCCTCAGTTGTCCTAAATATGGGCCTATCTGGTATTCAAAAAGCCAATTCACATATGGAGTAAAAATGTTTACTATGTCTGCATGCATTCTCAGAATATTAGCTACTTGCTTTTCTACACTTCAAACAGTGAAAAATCAACATTTCCCATATGAGAAACAGTCTAAAGATAGAGCCACAGGTTATACATTCCTTCAGCTCCTTTTTACAATACATGGTCTGTCAAAAGGGGTTTATGTGAGTAAGGGGTGATTGTAGCAGGGTGGGTATTTCACTATGTCAAAGACTATAGAGGTCAGCACAAAGTTCAAATAGAATTCTTCTTTGGCTTTGGTAATAGCTCATTATGGTGTTATTTTCTTGCTGGATTAAATTTATAGTGTCATCGTGCACTTGCTCCTCGGATCACGGCTCCTGGTTTTTATTAGATATCCCAAGCTGAATGTCTGCAGGTGGCAAGTGGGTGACCACTTGTGGTGGGTGTAGCACTGGGCAAACCCCAGTGCACTCACTAGAATTATTCATACATTTTTTGCTGTGAGATAAGGATTAGGAGGAGAGCAAAGGAGGCTCAAAATTTTAAAGGTTATAAAGAAAACCTTATTACTGACCTAAAAGAAAAATAATTAGAGATCAGAATAAACCTTCAGAACATTTCTCTTACCCTCAACTCTTCTTTCTTTTCCTATTGACAACGTAAAGAGACAAAATTTGGTATTTTCAGTCAGTTTACCACTTCTAAAATAATCTCTCTTAGTTTGCTCAAGGAAAGGACTCTCTCCTGCCATGCCATGTTTCTTTTCCACAATAAACAGTTCATTTGTGGTTTTAATTTTTATGAATAGCAGCTGCCCAGAAATCTGCAATTGTGAAGTCCCTCCCATGGTTTGGTAGTCTTCACACAGCTACCACCATGGGTCATCTAAGCTTATTGGGGTGCAATTTTAAGGATGAGCTGTTCTAGTATAGAAATAAAAGTTCTAAACAGAGGTTTTCTTCTTCCATCCCTGGGGCAAGGTTTCTCATCTCTCTCTGTTCAAGCTTCTCAATGGACCACAGCTACTTCAATATCTGCTTGCTTCAATATGGGTGCTTCTGCTCATGGCGGTGGTTAGAAGGCTACATCCCCCCAATGCATTCTGTGAGCTACAAGGAAAAAAAGAGTTTGAGGTATAAATTATATCTTCCCCATAGCCTTACAAGAGAATTTCAGCCCACAACTAAGGCATGTCCTCATTCTGCTCCCATCTAGGATTTGACTCCTTCACTGATCTTCATGTCTCTATGTTGTTTTCTCTATGTGTCTTCACTCTTTCCTTTTTCCCTCACTCAAGAAAGAATTGATGTCTACAAGTTTTACCTGTGCACTGAAAGAGTTAGTATCTCACCTGGCCCTGTCAGGTGGGATGGTCAGGTGAACTCTGACGGGCGGTGGCTGCTCTGGCTGCATAGCTGTTTTCTGGCCCATGCTGTGGTCAATTCAAGCCATGGGGCTGCTTTCTGTGTGGGACTGCAGGGCCGCCTGTGTTCTCAGCCGCATGATTTTCCAGAGTGGCAGCAGGATGGCTTGGCAGCTCACAGCCAGAGCAGAGCCAGCCTGCCTGCTAGCCATGGTTGGAATTCGGCGGCAGCAGAACCTCAGCCGGGCCGTGGGCTGAGCTGCCCGGGCTGTGCAGCAGAGAGAGGCCTGGCCCAGCCAGCGCTGCAGCAGAGCAGGGTCTGGTCAGTGTCCAGTTAGAGGCTCAGAGGCCAAAAGTAAAAGAGTTTTTTCCAGGGTTTTTTAATTTTTAAATGTGATTTCACAGAGGTGTGTTCAGCTTTCTTAAGTGGTTTAACAGGACTTCAGTATTCAAAACTAGCCAGTTGATAGGTTCTGTTGGGTCCGGAGGAAGCTGTTAGCAGTCCTCACAGAGAGTCACTTCCATAACTGATGGATTTTTCTCTTTAAAAACCAAGCTACCTTAAACAACAACACCACTGCACCCACTTCCCCCACTTCTGCACACTGCTCATGTCTAGGTCAGGGGGACACAAAGGCCTTCAGACAGAGCCACTTCAGATGGTGGGCAACGGCTAAAAGCTGCTCTATTTTATTTTCGCTTGTAATTCAGTGGCCCTTTGCCCTGGTGAGCTGCCAAGCTGGTACTGTTTAGCTCTTTGCTAAGGCACAGTGTATTTGTGCCATTTGTACATGGCTTAAGTTACAAGGTGACAAATCTGCACAGAGCCACTACCCCCTCTCAAATAAACACTCAAAGAAGCACTGGTAAGTCATGAGACCACATCCATTGGCTGGAAAACTGACTTGTTAATTGCTTCCAGGACTGTTAGCAAGAATCACAACTACTTAGCAGAGCAGTGGCCCAGGTACTTTGCAGCTCCTGGTGAGCGCTGCATGTGGCAGCGTGTATGGCAGCCACTCTCAGAGTGCCCAAAGCTGCTCAGAGCAGCAAAGTCTCAGCTTTGGTGGGAACATTATCTGCCCCAAACAGGGCAGAGCCCAGGAGCAGGAGAAGATTGCTCAGGCTTTTGGCCACCTGAGGAGAGACAGTTATTTGCATTAAATTAGGGAAAAGGGATAATCACATACTGCATCAGGACAGGGATGGCATCCTGATGGGTACATTTAGTTAAGATAATAATGAAAAAAATGAAAAGGACAAAATCAGAAAAAAAAAGGTTGTTTATTGTGATGATACTCTTACTTGAGAGTTTAAAATTCATACCTATGAAATATAATTCTTTTAAAGACCCTTATAAAAAGCCAGAATGCTACTTGACTCTTGACATCTTTAGTCTCTGAGTTATTATTATGCTGGTTTTTCAGTGTCAACTATGTCCTAACTGTTACCTGCTTCCCTTCAGCCTCAATGAAGTAATTTCCTTTGTTTGCTATGGAGATCCCACTGTGGCCCAGAAAGTAAATGAATCACTGTTCATAACTATTATTTGGCTCAAAGGTGAGGAAAACCTAGAGCTGTGAAAATCCTCTCTCTTCAGTCTTGCCTTGTTCCCGCCTGCCATCTTGTGGCCGTAAACGTTTTATTCTACTCTGGTTAAAGCCACTGTTCCCGTCTGACACGCAGTGAAGCACCAAGTCATTCCCCATCCCACATTTATGAGCTTATTCCCTCTTGATGTTCAGTCACCTGTCACTGCCCTGGGAAGTGTGGAATTACCATCTGTGAAGGTATTTAAAAGACATGTAGACGTGGTGTTTAGAAGTGAACTTGTGTTAATTTAATGGTTTAACTGGAGGATCTTAAAAGGTTTTTTCTAACGTAAATGATTCTATTATTATGTGTTAAAAACACACATGGTAACAGGTGCTCCATCCATTTCCAGAATTTGGTGACAAGTCTGAAATAAAATGTTCCTGTCAACAAGCTGGAAGATGTTCAAACTGACAACAAGAGACTAGATTGGATTAGAAATATGTTTTATGGGCAATGCACCAAACCAGAAATTAAACCTTGTCTAGAATAACTGATTTTTTTTTCTTTCTGTAATTTTTTTATAAAGGGAATGATAAAATGATATAGAGATGGAAGGGATAATGTCTAGTGAGGAGAAATCAGGAGCAGCCACAGGCAGACTTGGAAACAGTGACTAAGGATTAGCAGTGATAGAAAAGAGCTGTGGTGCAAGACAGGAGCAGAGTCTACCCAAGGCTACACAGCAAGTAGGAAAAAATTGAATTTCCTATTTCCAATATGAGGACAGGACACAGCTGTCACAGAGAACAAAAATGCAGATATAAAGGGCTGGAGCAGCAACAAAGAGCTCTGTCCCACTTCCAGAGGAGAGTCTTTAAAGTACATAACTGTAATGGCTGGGAATGTACAATAATGTGCTCAGCCATGCAGAGAGGCTGCCTCTCTTCAAACACACCATAGCTACCATATGCTGGCTCCAGCTCAGCCTCAAGAAGTATTGAACATCAACAGAAGATATGTCTCTACAAACAGTTTATTGCATCCAGAAGCATGCAATCCCACACACCAGTCTGCTTTATCCCAGCTAGAGACATTTGAGATCCCTGGAGAGCTTTTGGCATCAGATCCACACCTTGCTTACTTGTTAGCAGTGGGAGCTTGCATCATCCACACAGGCCAGTGTCAGCAAAAAATATTGAAGAAATCCTTTTCCTTTACAGAACAGGCAAAGACTGAGTGCAACTCATGTCTATAGGGGCTGGATTCATGCACACAGTGCACTGAAACCAGAAATATGTAAGTTGAATGCTTTTAAGATGAACATTTTGGTGAGAAAAAAGGTGGGGAAGAGAAAATTCCTAAAGTCTTTGCAGTGAATTTAGTAACTCCAACATTTATACTCATCCTACATGATGGCATGTCTATCAGAATAAAGTATTGCTAATATTATAAAATAAGGCACCTGGAAATTAGGAAAGCCAAGCTCTGAAGCATAACAACAGAGCTATGAGTTATATAATGGCATATAACATATCTATTTACTTCTAAGCAATGTCCAAGGCAATCATGTATTCCTTAGATCAGTCTTTTTCTGTAAGGCAAGGACTGTTCAATATTTAGAAATATTTCTGCAGACCAACAAACCCACAGCAGTTTTAATTTATAAAAACAGTGAATGGTCATTAGGTATTTTATTTTTAGCCTTTTTTTCTGTGGATAGATGTATTTTTTTTTAATAAAACATCTTCATGGATTATGATCTAATATTTTCTCATATTTTACAGCCTTACAGTCTGATTGAATTTTAGACTAAATGTAGTTTTGTAGATCATTCTTACCTCATGTTACAGAATGAGCTAAAATGATGTGATGATGTCAGTAGCTGGGTCTTCCTTTATCTCTGTCCCAAAATAGTACTAAACTAATGAATTAAGTTTTCTGCAAGCAGTCCCTAGTCCCACATTCTTCTTAACATGTAATATCCTTGTGTGAATTCAGTCACAGGATTGCAGAGCAATTCAGGCTGGAAAGTACCTCATGACGTTTCTAGTCTGACCTCCTGCTCAAAGCTGGTTTATAAAAATATTAACTTGAATTACAGCTGTAAGTATGTGAAAAGGTTCCTCAGAAGCCATTCTTGAAACTCCTTTTGATGTGCAGTGTTCACTGTAAAATGTTACATTATCCTGCCTCTTGGTGTCAGCATTTGCCCTCATTTGGAGACATTTATAACTTGTCCTTAAGATCGCTTGTCTCTAAGGAACCATGAAGCCAGACAGATTCCAGCTCTCATTCTGAATTTGTCTGGACAATTTGATCTGGCTCAGGAGAATGTTCAAGAAAGCTGGAATAATCAAGCTAAATCAGAATATTATATTCTCTGTGTGAGAGAAGAAATAGAACAGGTTTGAGCAGCTGCTATGCTACCCACTAACAGATGATACACTATCAGATAACCAAAAGTTATACACAGCTTTGCATTTTAAGCTAAAACTTACCTCTGGAGACAAGATCTGTATGAGGCTGCATTATTCCAGCTGTCATTGTGGCCAGGTGGTGGAGACAGAAGCTATAGAAAGACCATTTTGCTCTTTACCAACATAGTCAAGAGTCAAGGCCATCATGGGGAGGAAGAGCAGCACAGCAAAGAAGGAAGAGGACAGTGACTATTCAAATGGAAGGACCATAATGCCTATGTAATGTAGCAAACCTTCAGTCTGTCTCCTAGTGCACACAGTAAGCTCTCAAACCCTGTGGCTTCTACAGCGTGGCTTCTGTAGGCTCAGTCATAGAGGGTTTCTTCATAACATCCAACTCTCAGAGACAACCAAAAGATTTGAAGGAACTCAGCAGCTCATGGGACCAGTTCTCTGCTTTCCTGTAGCTCCTGGCATGTGAGCTCAGAGGCATTGTCAAATTTTCTCCAGATCCCAGGAACTGGGTATAGGATAAGCATATCCTGTCAAAATCTGTCTGCCTAGAAGATTTTTTTTATTATTTTGACACATTTAGACATAAAGAATAAAAAAATATTTCAGGTTGGAAGGTACCCATAAGGATCATCAAGTCCAATCCCCTGTTCCTAGGTAAACTTTAAAAATATGACTACAAGCACCCTCCAGATAGTCCTTGAACTCTGGCTGGCTTGGTGCCATGACCACTTCCCTGAGTAGGCTGTTCCAGTGATTGGCCACTTCCTTAGCGGAGAAACTTTTCCTAACGTCCAATCTGAACCTGCTCGGACACAGCTTCATTCCACTTCCTTGTGTCCTATTGCTGGTCACCAGAGAGAGATCAGCATCTCCCCCTCCACTGCCCTCTCTGAGAAAACTGCAGATGTGATAAGGTCACCCCTCAGCCTTCCTTTCTTTAAGCTGTGCCAACTAAGTGACCTCAGCCACTGCTTGTAACTCTTGCCCTTGGGGACTTTGACCACCTTGGTGGTCCTTCTCTGGACACTCTCTAAAACTCTGTACTGTGGAGCCCCAAATTGCACACAGCCCTCAAGGTGGGGACACACCGGAGGGACAGTCACCTCGCTTGACTAGATTGCAATGATATGCTTGAATCAAACAATACAATGTATAATCCAATAATCTCCAATGTAAAAAAACAAACAAACAAACAAAAAAGACCTCACCAGAAATCTCTGCAAGAAAGTTATTTTGTTAAGATGGAATTTCCTAACAAAATAGAAATAAGTGGTAATTCATACATGCAAACCAGAACAGTTTGTGTGGATTGTTGTTTGTGTTCCATGTGGATTTATATTCATACCACCATACATTAACAAGTTCAATCTGACAAACACAGTGTATTGTTAGAATGCTGCCCCCTGAAGCATGACATACAGTTTTATGCTGGAATTAATGAAATTTTCTTCAAATTTTATTCATTGCATTCAGATGTGTGCTAAGACAATAAATGCCTTAGAAAGAGTGAACATTCAAAAGCCCCTGTTACCTTGTGTATTGAAAGACACTTGTTTTCAGATCAGATCTAATGCATGACATTTGCTGAGTAACTCAGTCAGGTGTAGTTGTTTTGTCTACGTAAATATCCCAGAAAGAAAGATTCAAATCAAAGAAAAACAAACAAACAAACAAACAAACAAACAATAAAACAAGCAAACATATCCCCTCCCCCCAAAAAAAACCACCAAAACCCTGAAATTTATATAAGAGGAAATCCACACCAGACTAAATCTAGTCTGATTTAAATTAAAGATTGTGGAGCAATATTATTATAGCCAAATTTGCCCCCTTTCAATCCTTTATTAAGCTGTTTTGATTTACAGATTCTTTTATAACTCCCAAGTGTTATGAAAATGGTGTAAATGTTCTCATATTAAGATCAACTGTGAAGATACTTTCCCGCTATGCAGATGTCCCCGACTTTTTGAACAAAATTAGACATCACTTAAGAAAAGTGGGTGTAAACAAGCCTACAGAACTAGATGAGATGTGTTTGTGGGTACAAGAGCTGCCATTTGCTACCGTAAGGCCACTCTAAGTCATCACTGTAAGGTCAGAGAAGTTAGGTGAAATCTCTAGTGACTGTAATAAAGGCAAATGTAGCACCCATCTTCAAACAGCAAGGAAAGAGGAAGCCTGTTCACTTAATATTTGTCCACAGGAAAATTAGGAGGCAAACTTTCTTGGAGGACATTTCCAAGCACAAAAGTTTGACTGGGAGCAGCCAGCACAGATATATGAAGGGTACCTCACACCTGACAAGCCTGATGGCTCTGTAATATGAGATGAATGGGTCATAGAATAGCTGGAAACCTGTTTAAGTGGCTTTAGCAAGGCATAAGTAGCCCATAATAACCTCACAGCCAAACCAAAGAGACAAACTAGAAAGTCAATGTTGCTTTGAACAGCTCTCTGGATCTGCCAGTAGTCATGCGTTTATCATCATTCTCTTCAGTAGCAAAGGAACACAAATGCTTACTTTCAATGAGAAAATTAAAGTGAGTTACTGAGTTCTGATGTTCCTCAAAGCATCACAGGGCATGAAAATACAATCTCTACTGAAAAACAATCCCCATGACAAGCTTGAGGATAGCCAGACAGCCAGAAAAAAATGGAACATGATTTAGTGATTGTGACCTTTGCTTACTGTCAGCTACTTCCGTCTTCCATTAAGACTTTTTAGATTACAGAGTGAGGGGTGGGAGCTTATAGATATATTTATGATCTGATAACTGCTACCCTACTTTTCTCATATTAACCACGAAAGTAAGAGCAGAAGTACTCAGCATTCAATTCAGAACAACTCTGTATCAAGGATGGGCACCACATTATAATTTAAAAGAAATGCTGTCACATATTTTAAAATACACTTTAGTTTAAATGCAAAATATCTGGGGCATATCATTCTGCAATTAATAAAATTGCAGATAATATACAGAGCTGACATGCTTAAGATACAAGTAGAAGTGTTGCTGAAACAAACTGGCTGTAAACAAAACTAGCTCAGAGGAATCAGTAAGAAGATTCTCTGGGTGAAGGTATCTATGGATCAGCTCACACAGCAGAACCCACATCAAAAGTTATCAGGTTCAGAGGCCTCTGTGTTACACATCTGAACAAAAGGGTTTAATGAGAAGAAAGAGGGATACCATCCACACACCTAAGATTTTTTAATTTTTCGGTAATGAATACAATGGAGGTTGCATGAGGGTGGATCTAGAGATTTTCAACACAGAACAGAGACATTTTGTAGGATAAGAAGATACAAAGAAAACACTTGAAGGATTCCTGTTTCCTGTCAGTGGAGAAGAGATGATGAAATCTTATGGAAACACTGGAAAAACCAGCAGGCAATTCTGTGGCTTTGTTTTCACTGTAGTGTTAGAAATGGCTTTGATTACTGAGATGGACTACAGTTTTTGCACATAAATAATATCTTTGATCTAAAATGAAGCTGTTGACAGGTAGAAAGTCTGATCAGTGTTCAACTTTTCTCACTCTCTTTTCTCTCTTTGTCTGGTTTCTTTGAAGTTCAGTAAAATACTCCTAGCATGCCATCACCATCACTTCATATAAAAAGCACAGGAATCCAGACTAGTCATGATAAATTATAGATAAGCTAAGCAATATTTTCTTTCAAACAGACTGCAGCTTGGGGTAAGGTGTATCCATCCACCTGCCGGGCAAAAAAGTACATTTATTCAGCTTTATATTTTTCTAACCTACTCATAAAATAGGAGAGAGAATTTATTTCCTGGCGATACTCACAGTCTCACTAGGACTTCACAGCAGTATTTGGTATCAGAGGAAAACATATACTACATTTCCCTTAATTCAATAGGGACTGGGAGAACAGAAGGTTAAGTAAACTTAATATTTCATTGAAGAAAGGAGGACTTTTTTTCTCATTACTTTGATTCTTAATTTTACAGTAAATATCTGCTTTCTTTGTATGCATGTACATTCATTAAACTCATAATATTTTCACATTTTTTTTACAGTTGGTGCTTTATGGGAATTTAGAACATTTTATCTCTCATTTATGTTATTTTAAATTTTTGGTCACAGTAGCACCAAAGTTCACTTTGACTCATTCATAGAAATGCGCAACTTCTAGATTTGGTAACAAGAAGATTCCTTCCCAGCTTTCTTAACAGCAAGTGATTGAATTCTCCAGAAAATCAGGTTTCCTTTTTTTCTTTAGTGTGTAAACAGTATAAATACACTCTAATGGTGATACTGACAGTTGGAAGCTGATAGGAGCAGCTAAAGGAACTGTGAGTGTTTAGCCTGGAGAAAAGGAGGCTCAGGGTGACCTTATCACTCTCTACAACTCCCAGAAAGGAGGTTGCAGTGGGGTGGGATTTGGTCTCTTCTGTGAAGTAACAAATGATAGACAAGAGGAAATCACACCAAATTGTGTCCGGGAAAGTTTGGGTTTGATATTAGGAAACATTCCTTACATGGAAGTGTTGTAAAGTATTGGAACAGGCTGCCCAAGGAAGTGGGTGAGTCACCATCCCTGGAAATAATTAACAGATGTGTGGCACATAAGGACATTATTTAGTGGTGGACTTGGGAGTGCTGGGTTACTGGCCGGAGTTGATGATCTTACAGGTCTTTTAAAAACTCAACAATTCTATGATTCCCTTTCAAATGAATTGAGCTCACAGAGCAGATCATATTCTAAAGATCTCATTCCATATCAGTAACATCAGCTGGGATCTGAGTCAAACTGAAACATGAAAGCTTTGCAGGGCTACTACCATCAAGGAGGAATCAGATGCAGCTCAATGGCTATGAGACACTGAAACACGTATCAGACTGACAGTTGTGGAAACTGAAATCCTTGCTCTTCTACTGAGATATGAGGTGGGCCATTACTGGGGAAACTTATCACAAGCATGGTTCACTTGGCAGTTGTTTATGTCACCTCCACTGAGATAATCAGCAAGCGTGTTCATGTTTTATCCTTTTTCTCTTTGTCATAATACAAGTTCTTCTGGTACTGTATTAAGCATAGGTGATTAACTTGCTCCACTTGCTTTTTCCTTTATATTCAGTCCTTGTGTTCAACCTAGAAATTTAAATTACTTTTCAGACTCTTTGAAGCCAAGTCTTTTAGTAGCTTGAAAACAAGAGACAAATGCTTTAAATTTGGTTTGATTTTCTGTGGGAAGTCAGCACTGAGTTGAAACTTCTTTGATGGGTTTGTAACACCCATTGCCACTAATTCCATTGTGGTATGTACCAGCTGGAGCTTCCCAAGCTCTGTGAACTTCAGGTTCATTGAATAGATCATGGAACTACATCAGAGCTGCAGAGACAGCAGAGAAATGTGACAAATAGAAGTCAGCTGGAAATGGTCAAGACAATGTCAGTGAAGAATCCAGCAGTGATCTTCACTAGGGGACTGAACTAGGCGGTCACAGGTATAGTGTCTCTGACAAAAAATACTGCACCAAGACTGTCCAGAATTGCTCAGTTTCTCCCTGTTCTTCATTCACTGGCAGGATGTATGCTAATAATTGCAAATTTTCTAACAGTCCTGCTGCCATATGTGGTAAAGCTCAGATAACTCTATATCGCCTGTTACAACATATCATCCTAATCTATCTGCAGGTAGGTAATAAATTGGTCTATAAAGAAACAGCTAATTCTTGTATTATTCTGTAAGTCAAATTTTAAATGACTATCTGGTTTATTCTTGCCTCCTGTGAGTACTCATACAAAATTACCAAATTATTCTGAATTTCTACTAACTCCCTTAAACAAGGCTGCAATTTCACATGATATAGAAGAATTAAGGAGGAAGAGAATGGATGTCTTTTCTCTGCCCTTCAAAATAAAACCATACTCTCTTTGCAGCGCTGATGAAGTTTGAATTCAATGTTCTGGTCTGAAGCCAGCTCCTCAGCTTCCATTGAATTGATATGTATTTATCTTTGATCAGTTTTTCTGTGAACCTGTTGCAGAATGAGGGGCCTTGGGCAACAGCTAGATGTATCATAGAATCATAGAATGGTTTGACTTGGAAGGAACCTTGAAAATGGTCTGTTAACTCCCCTGCCATCCCCCATGAGTTTCTCAGACAGGGCTAAAACTTGTGGTACACTTAGAATGTGAACCCCATTTTGGTGGGGCACGAAAAGACCTGCAGATGGTGAGAGCTAGACCAAAGGTATTCCAAAGAACAGAAAGCTGCTACAACCTGTGAATATCTGTTACTTTTTTAAAGCTCATTAAAAATGTTACCCACAAAAAGAGGTAAAAGGAACTTTCTGGTGTGAAATGTGTTTGTTTAAATTGAAGCACACTGTGATGTGTTGAACTTGGCTGGTCACCAGATCTCCAGCAAGTCATTTCATCACTCTCTGTCCTCAGCAGGATGCAGGGAGAAGAAACAATGAAAAAAGGTCATAAATTGAACTAAGGATAGGGAGACCATTCACCAACTACCATCATCAAAAGAGACATGACTTCATCAAATCAGTTAATAACTGTAGGAAAGTGAGAAATAAAAGCAAAATTAAAAACATCTTCCCCTTCACCATCCCTTCTTCCCAGGCTTAGCTTCACTCCTGACATTTTTACTTTCTCTGCCTCAAGTAGATCAGGGAGATGTGGCATGCAGGTTGGAGTCAGTTCACAACTCATAACTTTGTCTCTTCTGCTCCTTCTTCTTCGTGCTTTTCCACTGCTCCAGCATGGGGTACATCCTACAGGATACAGTCCTTGAGAAATTCTCCAGTGTTGATCCTTCCCACAGAGAACAGTCCTTTGGGAACAAACTGCTCCAGTGTGGGCCCTGCACCGATCCTGCCAGAAAAACCTTCCCCTGCATGGATCCTCTCCCACAGGCCACAGTTCTTGCCAGGAATCTTCTCCACTGTAGGGTTTCCATGGGCCACAGATGCTGTCAGGGCCATCCCCCTTCTCTTGTGCAGGGTCTTGCATGAGCTGCAGGGGGACAATGTGCAGCACCACAGTCTTTTCCATGGGCTGCAAGGGAATCTTTGCTCCAGTGCCTGGAGCACATCCTCCTCCTCCTTCTTCACTGACCTTGGTGTCCCCAGGACTGTTTTTCTCAGATTTTCTCACTCTCACTACAGTTGTGCAGCACTTTTTTAACCTTTCTTAAACCCGTTATCACAAAGGCACTACCAACAAAGCTTAAAAGACTCAGCTCTGGCCAGTGGCTGTTTTGGAGCTGTCTGGAACTGACTCTGTCTGACATGGGGGAAGCTTTTGTTATCACTGTAGCCACTCCTTCAGCCCCCTGCTCCCAAAACCTTGGCACATAAACATACATACCAATGCTAATAACATCTGGCTTAGAGATTTATTCTCAAATGCTTTATTCATTGAATTCTCAGGCAAAATTGCTGCCTATCTGTCCTGGTTATAATTCAGCACAGAGCTTTGAATAGTAGCAGATCTGCTCTTACAAGAAAAGAACTACATTATTATTATTATTGTTATTATTTTTATTATTCCTTTAAAGTCATCATAGGATGTGTTTTCTTCAGTGAGAACTGTGATCTGTGACATTTTGTATTTTATAAAAATAGGCTACCCTCTTTTCCCATTGCAGCATGGAGGCTGCCTGAAGATGAGACTGGCATAATAAGGCCAGCACTGCTGGGTAGTGGAAGAAACTTGTCAGTAAATGTTAGTATCAAAAACAGCATCTCAGAAACCTTTTCTTTATTCTTCTCACTTCTTAAGACATGCAGTTTCATGTGTCACCACCATGTGTGTATTTTCAGCAAAACAAATACACACAGTTCAAAAAAGACATGTAATTAAAACATTTCATTTAAAGCCAGGAAAAGATTCAGAATCTAGTCATTAGAAGGAACAAGTACAGGCAGCCTTACATACTTAATTTCCTGTGCATATTAGCAATAATGACATATTTAAGAATTTCTGACATATTTATCACCATCACATCTAGGAACTATGGGTTAAATCCTTGACCATGTATAAATCCTCTTTTTGATGCTTCAGTGGAAGATTCACCATTACAGAAAAATACTATGCAAATCAGATTATGTTTTCCTAACTTAGGGATTCCAATCCTTCTGCCCATTGGCCATGCCAACATTCTCTATACAAATATAGAATGAAATCCCAGAAAAAAAGAAGCAATAAAAATTGTAAAATAATGAAAACCTTACAGTACACAGAGAAAAGAGATTAATTTGCTGGGGATAAAACGAGAAAGGTGCCAACAGAAGGACAAAATCTGTAAAAAATATAAACTAGTCACACTTCCTTATATTCTAAATATAAGCATTTTATTCAGAATTATAAGCAAAGAGAAAGGTCATGGTTCCAGCTGTGGAGTTTTGCATCATGTTTACCCCTTGTTGTGTGCAAACTTGAATCTCAGGCATGTGTTATGTGAAACATGGTGCCTGCATACAAATTTACCGCATTAACCATGGAACAGAATGTGTGAAATTCTCTGCGGTATATCAGGTCAACTGTCCGTAGTAACACTGAGCCTACATTGTCTGCACAGCCCACAAATTGTGGTGATCATGACAGTAAGTCTGTGCTGTAAAACATTATGAGAGGCACACCATAGTATACATTCACACTACTAGTTATCTGGGTACTACTTGGCTTGGACAGAAGTGGAGAAATCTGGTATGTGCTCAGTCTGCTGACAAGGAGCTACACAAGATATACCCACCAATAACTTGGGACCAAACCACTGGAGGCTGTTAAAATATTGTTTAGAAAATACGTTTTCCCTGTTGATATTTTCAGGTCATTTAATTTGAACCCATTTCTGCTTTCCTTTTTGATGAAAAAAACCAGATTTTTTCAAGTGATTCACAGAGGTGCTTGTGGGTAGCATACTGTCTAATCCACCTCCTTTCACTGAGCAACTAGAAAATTTATGGATGAGCTTCCTGAGTGAGGAGGGAACAGAAGGAATCTAAAAGCATGTAATGCCACCTAACCCTTTATTCAACAATAGGTGCAGTATTTATTCCACAGTCTCTTCAACAAGTAGATTTATGGCTCTTATATATATTTGTGGTGGCTTAACATTCTGACATAAAATTTGCCTTTGTTTATTCAGTCTTGTCTAGCAGTAAAGGACTGCTTTGCAATCTCTGTGTTTCCAGATGGTTTATGGAAAAAGCAAGGTTCTGTCTGGAAACAGCACAGAAAAATTCCTGAGGCAAGAGGTTGCATAGCAATAGGAGCAGTGCATGCTCAATACCGAATCGTCATCCCCGCCGTTCTGTTACTATGGAGATGGCATGGCTGCTCCACAGCTTGCTCTGCTAACTGCACAGCTGCAACAGCAGTTTTGGTGGGGTGCATGTGCACTGCTCCTTGTACCTTCTCTGTCCTTCACCATCACTGCAGAGCAAATGGATTATTGTTCAGTTTGTGCTTGGATCACGGCTTGTTAAAGTACTGTAATACTGATTTAAAAATAACTGTGTCAGTGCATCCTAGGACTGTGTGAAGCTCAAGGGAAAAAAACACATTCTTTAAACACATGCACCTCTAAAAATACTACTGTGAATTATCTCATTTCTGCCCAAAAGATAGCTCATCCACCCATTTTTGAGAACTTCATATATACATTCAATTTAACACTGGAGTGTGAAAATCATTATAATTAATGTACAAGCAAATGTACATTTAATTAATATTTTGTATTCTAGGGCTATAGTGAGGAAGAAAGGGAGAGGAGTCAAGCAGCTGATGTCTCCAGGTATGAAAAAGACACATGTGGCAAGGAGCCAAGGAGCCATCTCTCTTGTTGTTGTGCCAAAAATATTTTAGCTAATACATTGAACAGAAAAGCAGGTCATAGGATGTTGTTCTTTGGGGGTCTTTTTTATGCACAGAACTTGACAGGCTGCACTTGCTCAGAAATATGTCTGCTTTTTTGAAAGCCATTTCATATTTCAAGATTGGAGAAGCAGCTACACCCTATGTATAAAAAGCCAATTTAATATGCATGTGAAAACTTCATTAATAATATCAAGTACTGCTTTAAACACACATAATCAGGACCATTTATTCTTAAGCAGAATTACTATTTCTTCAGTTTTTTACACTGAAAAAAAGCTCACTTCTTCTTTCCACTGAACTATCTTGCCTGCATGGATTTTGAAGAATTGCCCTTTTGTTTTAAGTTTTGCCTGACTAATACTTGAGTTCAGATGAAAGGGTTCAAACTACTCTGCATGCACTATATTACAGCAGTAAGCTCTGATCTTTCATCAAGAGCCAAAATCTAGCAAGCAGAAAAATCAGGAGATTTTCTCATGGATGTGTTCCACAGCCAGAGGTACATGTGCAATACAGGCAGAGATTTTTGAGAAAATATCAGTCCTTCTACCCATCTGCTGAGCAACAGAGCAGCACTGGAATCACCCAAGAAGCTTCAGAAAGACTATCTAATCAGCTTGCATGTTATTTTGTTGGCCCTGTTGAATTGTGTTATTTGCCACCATGACTGCTGCCATTCGCTATATAGACTCAACCCTTTAAAGAACATAAGATGTAAATACTATTTTGTTTATACCTTTTCATTTCATCAATTCACGCCATCTACCCTGGAGCATAAGTTTCATGAAGCACACTCTCTGACCCATCTAAGTTAAATACTCGGGTTATGCCACAGATAAAAATTAGCTAATGTAACTGAGTGGACCTCAGTGTGTATATAATACTTTACAATGTTATGAGTCTGCTGCTGTTTAAAAGCCCTCTCGAGGCTGCATTCAGAGAGGTGCAAATCACTCAGCTCTTCTATTCAGGATGTCCAAGGGTGAGTCCATTTCCCATTATCATCAATCATGCTTCTTGCATAAGCGCGGTTCCTGTATGATGGGAGTCTGGTTTGCATCCCATTAAGACTAATGGCCGTCTCATGCACGCATCATGTGCACTTCCGAGCAGTTTGAGCCCGGCACTGCGCGGCCGCGGAGGGGGCTCAGGCTGCGGGGCGCCCGCGGTGCCGGTGCCGGGGCCGGGCGGGTCGGGCGCGCTCCGCCGGGCGCTGTCCGCGGTGCTGCAGACGGAGACACGGCCGCGCTCCCCGCAGGCACCGCGGCACGCGGGAAACGTTTTCGGCAGTCTCTCCCGCACTGATTAAAAAAATAATAATACTCTGGCAGAACATTAATTCTTATACAAACATTTTTATATGATACTGCCTCACATGGGATGGACTTGATAATCTTTCAAGGTCCTTTCCAAACCAAACCATTCTAGGATTCTATGAATATTAAAGCAGATTAAAACAGTGCTAATCCCTTTCCAAAACAGACCTCTTTTGATATCAATGTCAATAAAATAAAACAGCTTTCTCCAACATAAGTGCAGACACCTACAGCCAAGATTTTCCCATTGATTTTTCAAAATCTGCTGTAGGTTTAAACTAATTTACGTTGTGGAGGGGTTCTTGGAATCAAGTGTCAGCAATTAGCTGGTTTTAACAGTGCACTTCAAGAGATTACATGCTCTTTCTTGAAAACAGGACAAAATCGAGGCTGAACTGAAGAAGAAACCTGGATTTCAGGTGATATTCTTTTCCCTCTGGAATTAATAAAGTACTTCAAAGAGATCAGAGAAAGACAAGATCAAACACCTGAGTAAGGAAGCACGTAAGACAGCAACTACTTCCACAGGGGAATTGTGAGTTATTTTATGTGGAGACCCTAGAAGTTTCAAGAAGAGACTTACTAGGAAGATAAATGGGATATAAGAAACTATTCTCTGGCTGGCAAGTGGCCAGAAAAGAAGGACATGAATGAGATTCACATAAAAAAAGGGTAATAAAGCAGTCAAACACATAAGCAGTGCAGAGAAGCACTCCTGAGACAAAGAAAACAAGATGGAAATCCTCCAAAACAGAAAGAGCTATCTAGACTGTAGACATGGAAAACCCCCAGGGAACTGGGGTAGATAAGAGTGTCTTTAGAGAATAGGACAGCAATTAACTCCACTGCTGTCATTTGATTTAACTGTTATTTTCATACCTTTTAAACCCCCCCACACCCCCCATTACTTAGGAGATTGTGAATATTTACTAAAGAGTGAAAAAAGCTGAATGTCAGGGTAATCAACTTTCTTTCTGCTTACAATATTCAAAGTATGGGAGTAGATTCATTAAAAGTACGGATTTTTTTCCCCAGTCCCAGCTGTGATATTTGCCATTGGACAGATGGCACTGTCCAAACCAGAATCCACTGATTTATGCTTCATAGAATTAAATTACTCAAATACTATAATGGACTTAATGAGAAACAAAAACAAACAAACAAACAAACAAACAAACAAAAAAAAAAAGCGTTCCTAATTTTACATTGCATTTTCCTTGATTTGGATCATATCCTTACAGCTGTTTTTACATCTTCTTCATTTTAAACAATGTATGTTCTTCACCAAAGGGGTATAGGACTCCAGAAAAGGTCTGAAATGTCTGATTCACATCGTCTTTGAGACAGCCTTAATGGAGTTGATAGAAGCATGTTAAGAAATGGATAGAATGAGTCAATAATCAAATCTTATTTTCATTGCTTGAACATGCTTGCACAAGAATTTATTAGAAGGGCAACAAACACTACCATGCACTACCATGGCCAAGGCTTTTATATCCTTCAGCTTCATTTATTCATGCCCTGAACTGCTGCTGGTTTCAGCCCACATCCACTCTGAAAGGGTGCAGCACAGTGGGTTTGATTTTATTAACAGGATATTTTTTGCTAGAAGCTCTTTGTCAGATCAAATCATTGCTCTGCAAAGTAGCAGGAGCTGTGTAAGTAGTGGGTTTTCCATTAGCATTCTGCCTAGAACAAAGGTGCAGTTCAGCAAATAAGAACTTAGTGCATGTCTCTTTGTTTTCTGTTTGGAAAGGGCACAACAAGCTGCATGCTAAGTGTATTTAAACAGCTTTCTTTTTTGGATCCAGATAAAAAAGGGAAATGTCTTTTACCAGAGTGTCCAAGATAGAGTTCTCTATGAAGAACACAGCTGTTGCTGTGCTATCTCTTCTCAAAAGGCAAGTCTTTTCTTGTTTAAATTGTGAAGGAGATTTATCATTTCTATTGTACTGACACTGCTGGTCCAAGCTCTGCTTGCTTTCCTGAATCAAATCAACAGGACTTTTTCCAGGAAGCAGCACTAAAACGATTAAGAAAATAATGCTTGTGGGAGGGAACTAATTTTGGAAGTTCTTCATGTTCATAACTCAAAATAATACAGCAATCGAGAAATCAGCATGTTTCATCTCAAAAAGTAACTCATAAATCTTAATCTCTGTTACAATAATCCTTAAAATATTTTTTATACTTTTTAGCCTTTAGAGATCATTTCATGCTAGCTGATTTTAATAATCTTTATCAACATAGGCAGCATTTTGAAAATGTGTGAAAAACAGCCCAGATATGTTGTAAATTCCAGTATAACTATACAGTGACTGACAGACAAACAATTATTATCAATTTGATTGCAGATCCTTTATATATATATATATTTTAAGGATTGCAATTATTTAGCCTTATAACTTTTCAGGAAGTGAAAATTTTATTGAAAAGGTCTGACACCAAAAAAAAAAAGGATATAAATTTTGCTGAGTTCTGAAGTGTATAAAGAAAATATTTATTTACCAAGAGGGTACTCAGACACTGGAACAGACTTCCTAGAGAGGTTGTGATACCTGTCAATGTTCAAGAGGCATTTGGACAATGCCTTTCATATCCTTTAGCATTTGGTCAGCTCTGAAGTGGTCAGGCAATTAGATAAATGATTGTTGTAGATCCCCTTCAACTGAACAAGTTTACTCTGTTCTAGTCTATATAATTATTTTACTGGATGTAAAATTATTTTTATCCTTTTCTTTTTATGAAGTCTTGATATTTAACATCAAAGTGTTAAATTCAAAGTATCTCAGGAGGTTACTGAGATACTCAGTAAATATAAATTTATATTTGTATAAATAAATATTTATTATTTATTAACTGTGCACAACTCACGAGGCCTGACTGCCAAGGCAGCATGCTCTCCTTTGGAGGTGTGGGCTCACAAGCAGAAGCACATCATTTTGTGTTTGATTCTGAGCTCCTCGTGGAGCTTAGCGTGCACTTTTCAGAAGAGCACCATGAGGTGCATGCTGCTGTCTCTGACTTGATCTGTTGAGAGTATGCACTGAAGCTCATTACTGTTACTTTATTCCTTGATGTTAAGCAGTAAATATGTGACAGGGTGGAAAGGAATAGCAAGGAATTTTTATGGGAAAAGCCTATGATCTTGAATAAAATATAGGCAGCACCACCACAGACAGGTGCCCTAGATTTTGCTGTCATAAGCTTGCACATAGGAATAGTCAGGTTTCCTTTTCTGTGCTATTTTCATAGGAAAATGAAAGCTGAAATTCCCATTTCTATTTTAAGTTCCCTATGCCAAGGATGCCCACAGCCATGTGCTTCACAGAGCCACACTCACATTCTGCTGCACTCCAGTTAGCCCTGCTGAAGTCAGCATAAATGTAGTACATGACATTGAATGCCAATGGAGCTTTTACTCCAATACAGATACACATTGTCTCAGTTGAAATGTACTGGAATTCTCTGACTCATATAAAGAATTTGTACAGAGTTTCTGTACAAACAAGTTTTGGTTCTGGATGCCATGAAGAACAGATACCTCAATACAGCTGACATCTGTGAAATAAAATATTCTCTCAAATACTGTTTTCAGTTTTGTCACAAAGCCACACATAAACCTTGCTGTTCAGAAGACCTAAGGAAAGGTTATCTGTTGCTTCTTTTCACTTACATTGGAACTATACAAAATTAATTTATTACATCTGTATTTGATAAAACTTGTGATTCTCAGAATCTCAGGGATTAAGAACAGAAAGGTGCTCCATCTGATGTGCCATGCTTATTTGCTTTAAATTCCCCTAATAATTCGCAGTAATTTTCTCCTTCACAGTCAATAATCCACAGGGAAGGCTGTGATACTGTTTAGCTCTACCATCAATTCCACGCTTGGAGTTTGAGTGCACAGAATAAGAAACCATACAGCATTTTTTCCACAGTAATTTTCTCTGTGCCCTCTTATCCCCTAAAAAGTGTAAAATAATTTAAGAAAGCTAACCCTTTGTAGATTGAAAGGCTCTTCCCCATTCATTTGAGAGAAGCAAGCAATTCCAAAGCCAATTGCTGGAAAGGTACGGATGTACAGTAGCTGGTTGATGTGTTAGTTCACCTTATAACATGTTCTGCATGGAAGGGCTTATAAATTTTATAATCTGGGATACACTGAATAACTGCTTATATTTATCAAATTTTATAAATATATTTTATACACTCAAGATCATTATTAGATTTTAAATCTCTACAGACATGAAGTAAATAAAGCAATGTGCATAAGCATATAAGCATAAATTATCCTCACTCTTCAGAAAGGTTAAACTTAATACAAGAGATTCTGAAGTATCTTAATTTATTCAAGGAAAATGCAAACAAAATATTCCATACAAAAAGGCAACTGAAACAAGTGTTCTAATTTATCAGTTGAATTACAGGCTGAACTTTTCTAGTCTGGCAGAAGGGTGATGTAATTAAAATAATTTTCACTTTGCATCTGTAATAAAAATCAGCATTAAGGTCATTACTATAACTAATTAATGCAATTTAGCTTGCTACATTATAGAAGATTTGTGCCTGACTCCTTTCTTTTATTAGGATTGTTCAAGGACCAATTTTAGTATATGGATTATTTGCTTCATCACCTGTGAAGAAGGAATATGAGAGTAATTTTGTACAGCTGTGCACACACACACAGGTATGACAGTAAGAAGATTCTATTCTCTGATTTTCAGCCTGTGCTGACTGTAGAACAAAACAACACATCAGGCTGTGAAATTATAACTTTCCATTGCACCTGGAGCAACTTTAGAAAACATACTTAGAACTGAACCATGGTGATTTCATTAGAGTCAGTCTTTTTAGCTTTTACAAGTAAATATAGCATTTGGTTTGAGGCTTATGGATTTTTTAAAAAATTTACTAATTTTTGATCTCTCCATAGCAAATACATAAGCCTGTAATGAACACTAATTATAATAGGGTTGCAAAACAACCATGAGAGACATATTTTACTTTACACATTTGTCTTTATTCAAGGTTCTATATTGCAAAAATAAATTAATTGCATTTTTCACATAAACTGTGAAAGGGAACAGAGGTGTAATTTATTATGAACTTAATTAAATTGCTTTGTATAATGACAAAGAAGATCACTGGCAACATAATCTATCCTCTTGGACCAAAGGTGGTTAAAGAGATAATTCAGCTGATGATAATGGGCTTTGAGATTACAAATGTTGGTTATTTGCTTCAGAGCTTGCTATTTCTCCTGGAATTACCATACTAAAGTTATCACTTTTGTGAAAAGAATAATTATAATTGCTTTTCTGTAAGATGTGCTGAATATATGTAAAGCTGAGCAATTAATAAATATCATGTCTTATTTGTGTATGCCATGGATTCAGAAAATGGCAAAATAAACTTTTTCCTTTTATTTTTGTGTATGAAGATTTTAAGTATTCAGAGAGAATGCAGAAAAATTGCATCAATAAACATTAGCACAGAAGAGATAAATTGATTCAAATTGCACAAACTACCCATAGGGAGACCCTGAGTGCCCCTGTGAAAAGTTGTCAGATAATGGGACAAATTTGTTCCATTCTCTACTCTGGGAAAGAATTTGACCCTTAGTTTTTAATCTTCTTCAAGACAATAAATAGCTTGGAAAATAATTTTGGAAAATAATGCTGAGTTGTTTAGATAGGCAACTCTTTTTCTGGCTCTAATTAATATTTTGCAACTGATTGAATGGCTACAGCAAATAGGCTGGGAGAACTCCACCTGAGAATTATCAAAGCCCTCAGGTGTTGTCCTTTCCTTGGCTGTGGCTCAACTCATCAGCTGAGGAAAAGGACGTGCTACCACATGCAAGTTCATATTCTCAACGTACAAATAGGAAATTACCCAAGAGGCTTCCATAGTGGTGTCAATAACACACCTGTGTGAGAGAATCTAAATTTGAAGCATAGATAAAGAAGCAGGAGACATCATATTTTTATATCCATGAGTTCATTTTCCATGCTTCTGCTGCCCCTTCCGCCATTCATACAGGCAAGCCTAAAGGCCAACCAGTCTCTTACATTAGATACTGAAGAAGCATTCAATCAGACACATGGATATGAAACACTGCTTGTCTCATCAGATTCTCTCTTTCTAAAATAAATGTTTTAAAACATTTCGGATTCCAATCTCACTTGGATTATTATATAAATACTACTAATAACTGATTAGCAATTGCAAATGGTGTTCATATATAGCCGCTAACTAATCGTTAGCAGAGCACCACTCTTAGTACATATGCAGCAAGACCTTGATTCTGTGCATTCCTCAAAAAGTAATGAATTCTTTTACATGCGTTTCAAAGGTTGTATGGCTCACATTGCCTATAAGAAGAGCAGAAGAATGATAAACTATTTTAAAATCATTTATACAATCAATAAATACAATACAATACAATAAAAGAATTTTACATTCTGATACAATAAATATAAATTGACATTTTACTACAGATCTGTAGAATACTAAGATTTGGAAGATAACTTATCATTAAAACTCCATAAAAAAGGCAGATCTGAAAATATTATTAATGAGACTTTCTGAGCCTAAGTAATAATAGTTAATTCAAGTTATATCTGATACAGTGGTGCTATGCTGACTGTGTCACTCAAATAGTGCCACTTCAGTGAACTGGTATAGAAATTGGGCCTGGAAACTTCTGTAATACCATTAAATTCTATAAAATTAAATGTAGCACTGCATTTTTTTTTCCTGATCTACTTTTCTGCAGTATTTCTGGAAGGTGCTAGTGCATTTGGTTTGAATGCAGATGTGGAATTTAGAAGGCAAGTAAAAAAGATCAGATTCTTATGTTTTAAAAACCTCAGAATCTGATAGTTATGTTTATATTAATTCAATTATATCACTACAATTTTTACTTACATTTCATTTGGGATGATCTCAAAACTGAATGTTTTGGCAAATTAAATATTGCAGGAATTTTTGCAGCAGTCTAGATTATCAAGGTGATTGCCATTATCTATACTTTGTTCTTCATGTAAAAGTAATCATTACATTCATTTTAATCACCAAAAATTTCTAGCACAATTCATAGGATATTTCAGAGTCTATTAAAAGAATGAAAAGTGCTTTTACCCACTAAAAACCACCAGTTCAAACAGGCTGGATCTCTGTTGAAGCCCATGAAGGCAGACAGGTTGGGTGCCAAGGTTCTTATGCAGAGGTTTGCTGCTACTGCCTTTGTCCCTTGAGACCCCTCTGTGATTCACAGGTTGGACAGTTGCATTTGTCTACCTAACACTGGACTAAGTAAGTATTTTAGGGACTTTCTCTTCCCCTGCACAATTGCCGAAAATGTCATTCCTCTAAAACCCTAAAAATAGCTGGCAAATGAAAAGAATATTGATAAATGAGTTCCAACTGTTTTTTGTTCTTATTCAGATTTCTCTAATAGTAGAAATAGATGCATTAGGGGAAAATAATTCGTCTTTCCTATTGTACATACAGCACAAGAGGTGTGATTTTATGTCAAATTCATGTCTATGGAGACATTGGTGCATGACTATTGTTATTCTGAGTGGAAGACTGATTTAATGACTCTGAAAAAAGTTGTTGAAATGAGTTGGGTGTCAGTCCCTTCTCCCCAGTAAATGAGAGGACAAGAGGAAATGGCCTCAAGTTGCACCAGGGGAGGTTCAGATCAAGTATCAGGAAAACTTTCTTCATGCAAACGGTTGCCAAGCATTGCAACAGGGTGCCTAGGGAAGTGGTGGAGTCACCATCCCTGAAAATGTTCAAAAAGCATGTGGCTATGGCACTTGACGCCATGGTTTAATGGTGGCAGTGCTGGGTTGGTGACTGGACTTGGTGATCTAAAAATGTCTTTTACCAACCTTGGCAATTCCATGATTCTTTGGTTCTAAAATCCCTGACTGGTAACTGGCACCAATCCTGTAACCTGTAAAAATTGTCACTGGGGGGTCGCTGTGCTTACCCCATTGTGTGTTAGCTCATCTGTGAGTTTTGGCCTTTGGCTCTGGCTCTGTATTGTAGTGTGGCTGAGTTTGTTATCAACATGAAGTTGTTTTTGTGTACCTGCATGACACACCTGCTGACCAAAGATAGCAAATCTCTGATAAACTACTGCCTTGCATTTGGCTTATTCTGATTGTTATGAGAAAACGGCTATCAAAAGCCCTGAAAATCACTCACATCTTCATAGTAATTTAGAAAAATATTTTATTTTAGATGCAAGCTTTTCTATATGTGTGTATATATATATATATATAAGATTCATTTACTCTTATGTAGTGCATACATCTGTAAGTATAAACATCCTTACCAAAATCCCTTAAAGGCATGAAAAACATTTAACTTTCATTTATCTGAGACTTTTTACACTATAGAATGTCACAGTTTTCATAAAACAACCTAATACTAAGAGCCCTGCCTTTAATTTTGTAACATCTTACATTCATATGCATCAAGTAAAATTTAAGACTAATGTAATTACTGCATTTTAGGACTACATCTGCAACTGAAGTAAGTGGTTACCTGGTTAGAAAGTATTCCTCCTCTCTCCATTTTGCATACTTGGAAGAAATTATTCATGTTAGGCATTAAATTTTCACAGTACATAGATTTGTTTTACTGCTCCCCTCTTTCCACAACTACAGCTGAAAGACCTGTGCTGTGCTACCTGGGATACATCGTGCTTAGTGACTGGAAGCTGTGGATGCGCTTTTGGGAAGGCACAGGGGAGGTGGATGTGCTTGTACCCACTGGGGTCACTTCTCTGCAGTGTCACATTTCGCAGGTGGCTGCTCTGGGTCCGCATCAGAGCATGTGAGAATGCAAATGCCCGATTTCATTTCCCAAATGAGTAATACGTTATGACAAACACAACCCCTCTTCGATCCTGCAGATAAGCTCGTAGTACCTAAAGGAAACAGGAAAATAATTCTGTTTCTCTCATTCAGTTCATTTCCACTTCAACTTTCCATTGAAAATGTAGGTGTAGTCTGTCAGCTTCTGCTCCCCCAAAAGACCTGGCACTTCCCAAGACCGTATTGCCACTCTTGAGCCAGCCAGGAGAGGGTGCCGGAGAACAGTCTGCAAACAGCTCCCTGGGTAGTTTCGTTCCTCAAAATGCAAACCAAAGTCCATTAAAGTTATCATGTTTTCTGTTATCTCATCTCATTAATTTGCTCCCTTGCTCATTGAAGCTTCTTGGTATCCACTCTCTCCCTTTCAAATGGCATATTAGAAGTGCAGACAAATTATACCCAGATCTTTTCAGGTCTGGAATTTTTTTCAGATGGATTTGCCTGTTATTTAAAAAAGATTGAACATCCTCTAATGTTGAATCTGAACTTACATCTCACCTATGTCCCAGTTTAAAGTTTATGTATAAAATCATTGAACTACAGAATCATTTGGTTTGGAAAATCTATCATTTGGATTGATGATCTTTAAAGATCACCCATCCCTCCTACCATGGGCTGGGACACTGTCCACTTGAGCAGATTGCTCTGTGGATTGTGGATGCTCCATCCAGCCTGGCCTTGAACACATCCAGGGATGGGACATCCGCAGCTTCCCTGTGCAACCTGTTCCAGTGCCCCATCACCCTCACAGTAAAGAATTTCCTCCTGATGTCCAACCTAAACCTACTCTCTTTCAGTTTAAAACTGTGGCCATCCAGCAAGCTCCTTAACCATATAATAGTTTGTCCAAGTTGCAAAAAAAATTTATTAATTTTCTTAGCCTGCAGCCCTGAATTAGAAAACAGAAGTCTCCTGGAATGGGAAGTATCTATATAAAATAATGCACTATCTCACCTTTTAAATTAGAATATTTCTGATATTTTCAGATGCATGTATACCAGTACATGGTGCTGCTACTTTTATAAATGTTACTGTGATCTCCTAACCTCATAAATTGACAAACAGCAGTAATAATTAAAGAATAAAAACAAGAAAGATGGTATTACATTCAGGCAGACAAAAGATCCAGGCTAATAACTATTTATGACAAGCATAGAGAGTCTATGAGCTCCCTTCTCCCATGCTTTAATTATTTGCAGAAGCTTCCACATTTACAGTCACATATGTCCTCCAGCCTTAATAGCAGAAATGCGTTTGTATGTGTCATGGTTTGACACTGGCCAAAGGCCAGTGCACCCATGAAAATATATTTTTCTCAATTTCTGCTGTGAGGTAGGACCAAAAAAGGAGCACAGTCACCCAACTTAAAGCATAAAGAAGAAACTTTATTAACTAACACTAAAAAGAAGGAAAAAAACCAGAAACCAGAAGGAAACTTTCAAAACATCCATCCTCCCCCCACCTACAGTTCACTCTCCCACCAAAACCACATGAAAAGACAAAAGCTAGGATTTTCAGTCAATCCACCCCTTGAACAATCATTTCCCCAATCCAACAGGAAGAGCAGAGTCCCTCCTGCCTTTGCCATAGAACCCCCCACAAGAATACCAGTCCTCTTGTGGCCACACGGTTCACAAATGGCTCGCCCGCGTCTTGCCATTGTGCAACATCGCCCCCCATGGGACAGTTCTCTCACAACTGCCCATGNGGAAATCCACAGGCACACCTCACTTCCAGGGGTGGCTACTTTCCTGCCCACCAAAACTTCAATCTCAAACCAGCACAGTATGCTATCCATGAAAGCAAGTAAGAGAATTCTTTGCCATATTGTTAATGCTAACTGTATAATGATTTTTTTCTGGAATTAATAATTTACTCTATCACTTATGGCAAACTGTTTTCCCAAGTTCACCTGGCTTTTGGTTTGTTTGTTTGTTTTGGTTTTGCTTTTGAAATTATCCTTGTCTATTTTTAAATGTGTGTGAGTTTTCAAACGGAGGAACTTAGGTCCCCTGGCCTGCATCAAGTTGGCAGAACAAACTCCTAACTGGAGGCAGTGAGTGTAAATCACTGGTTCAGTCACAAAAGGGAAGAAAAGAGACAGCAAGGCCACCTTTCTAGTGAACAGCTCTGGGAACAGAACAAGAACTACAACCTTCCTAAGGCACCTTTTCTACCCATCATGCCTGAGTCTGCAGGACATGCAAATGACCTTCCCCCAGAATGGCCTGCCTGGCAGTGCTGCAGCATGCTTGCAGGAGCATGCAGGGAATGTGCCAGCAACATCTGGGGACTGCCTCATTCTTTCAGTACTAGAGGTATGGGATAATTAATTAACTTCATTAAACTGACTTTGATGATTATTTTATTTTCAAAAAGCACACATATAAAGTTTATTCCTAGATAAATGCATTTATTATATTATATAGAATGTATGCAAATATATATAGGTTTACGTTATTTGTTCTCATCTTCGACATGTTTACTTTCTGGAAAAAAACCCCACCAGATGTAATTTTAAAATGTAGTGAGATGAATACAGCTATTAGCTGTCATATTTTAGTGAAAATAAGCACTTGAACTAACACTGCAATAAAATTCACTCTGAAAGGGCTAACAGATAACATATTTTAACTTCAAGACAAAATTATTACTCTCATACAACGGAAAAAGAAATACGATGGAACGGACATTCGGGGGATTTCACAAACGAGAAAAATTTGAACTGTTAGTCTACCTTTCAGTGAGTATGAACAAATCATGCTGCCAAGTTTTATTTCACTAAAAAGATCAATTGCCAATCAAGTGCTTACCACTGGTAAGAACTGTGATAGATTTCAGTTTTCGAAAGGGATGCGAGAGGTTAAGAAGAATGAAGCTGCATCCCAAGGAGTGAAATGAATGTGCTAGGAACCAGTCCCTGGCACAAAGGCCAGCTGGCACAGACACAGCCCATTACTAACTCCCAGGCAGCAGGAGTCCTTGCTGCAGCCTGGAGGGCAACTAGGGTGAAGAGTCTAAAGAGACAGGTTTTATTCTGGTATTATCCACTGACATTCAGCTGACAGCCACCCACAGCAATGGTCTCATCTCAATTCCTCCCCCCTCCCCGTCTGAACCAAAATGATCATTTTTTTACAAACTATCTGTAAGCATTGGGCAAGGAAGGAGATGACTAAAAGTCAGTGTGGATTACTTAAGAATAAATTATGTCAAGCCAATATAAATGCCTTTGTGACAGGGTCACAGGCATGTGGATAAGAGAGAAACAGCTGAAGTAATATATTTGGATTTTAGTACTTATGACACTGTACTGACAGTGCACTCTCAAAGCAAACCAGGGACATGTGATAGAGGTGGAACTATCTTTTACTAGATGTGAAACCAGTTACAAAGTAATACCAGGAGGACAGTTATCAATGGTTCATTGTAAAAATGGCAACATGTATTCCAGTAGGGTCCTCAGGGATCCTCCTGGGTCAGGCAAACTGTTCCATTAGTGGCCTGCATAATGCAATAAGGACTATATTGTTAATGTGCCGACAACTCCAAGCTGAATGGGACTGTCAGAGCTTTGAAGAATGATTAGAATTTATAATAATCCTAACAAGTTATATCATCTGAGTATAATACGATGATTGTTTTAAACAGAATAAATGAAAATAAATGAAGGAATCATGCGCTGAACAGAATAAGAAAGAACTGATATAAGCATGAAATATTCATGTGCATAAAATGTTGCTAAAAACAGTGCACTCTGTTCCTCATGGCTATGGAGGACAGGACAATAAGTAGTGACTTTAACACTTTAGCACAGGAAGTTCAAACACCAAGTAAAGGTAAGAGTGGAAGACTAATGTAGTTGGGGAGATCATGGAAACCATTGCTGGAGACTTCTAAGAGCAATTCAGACATGTATCTACCAGAATCAATATAGGTATATGTATCCGCCCCTATGTTCACCACAACAGGTATAGCTGAAATTCTTACTCCTAGAATAATTTCTATCACCATCTAGAGAACATATTTATTATTTGATAAATTCAACAGAAGAGAAAACCAAACCACATACATATTGATGATAGGAAGGAACCTGATTTGTTACATTCAGCAAAAAAAAAAAAAATCTGAGGGTCACCAGATAAGCACATGCCTGAGCCTCTACACGGCCTGGGCGATGCACGTGCACACAATTGCCTCTGCAGAATCAAGGCTTCTCTCATGCTGCTCTAACAGTCTCATAAAAAGCAACAGAATAAGATGCCATTTTACCACTTAGAACATTTCAAATGCATTTATAATTATTACAAAGAAAATTATATTTGTCAAGATCCAGAACCTGCAGAACGATGACAAAAAAATTCTGCTATTTGAAACACTAAACAAACTTCCATGCAAACTTCCTAATTACTCTGAGAAGTAAGGTACCATTTAACTTCTTCACTTCATAGGACAGAATTCAGGTTTATTTAGTATTGCCATTATTTTAAATATTGAATGAGGTTGCATTCTTAATCTAAAAGTGTTTTCTGAGTGGGAACAATTCCAAGTATGACTTCACACTGTTCATACTTTTTTCTAGTCCTATTTGGAACTGAACAGTGGCTTCTAACAAGAAGCTGGAGAAAACCCACAATGTCTTCAATAAAAGCAGACATAAGTGATCATTAAGAAAAATTGGAAAAGGCATCCCATCATCTAAGAACTGCAAAAAAGCTAGGAGTATGAACAACATTTGTGACACATTACTATACAAAATCAGTAAGAGATGTAATGTCTACAGAACATGAGATTCTAATTGAAGAAGAAAGAAGTAACACCACTTCTGCTGATGTCATTAGTTGCCTGTCATTGAAAGAGGGTCTGTCAGTGAATGTTTCCACCTTATAAAGCACAAAAAATTTACTAGCTTCTGAAATCCCTAAATGTTCTATCTTAGATTAAAACAAAATACAGACTTCTGAACTAATATTTCTTACATATTGAAGTAGACAGAAGATGGAAGTAGAAATTGTACAGTACTTTGGAGAAGACGAATTAGGGAACCCTGAAAATGTACTGAATTATTTGCTGAATGATACAAAATACAATATTTTTTGTGAGATTAGACTGTGTAGGATTAGTGATATGTAAATAATTTTGATTTGTGATGGACTGTGAAATGGAAGTTTTGTGAGATCTAAGGTGAAGGTGCCTTCCAATACATATTTGGGGCAACAAATAAACCAAAATATAAACTTTTGAAAAATATAGATATCAAATCTAGAAGTACCTGTATATCTTTTGAAGCATTGCTAAACCAATTTGTGAAGATTCCCAGTGTGCAAAAAAACAAGGGATTCTTAAAAAAAAAGCTGAACTCAGCTCAGAAATCAAAATTGTTGTCAGTGTTTTCTGGCAACCTCTAAAGATAAAATTCCCCCTCATTATGAAGCCCTGTATTCTCCAGCCACATCCAGTTTCATTTGCTGCAGTGGAGAAGAGAGTTTCTCTGGAGGTTACAGTCAGATCACAGATACAGACTGTTTGCAAAAGCACTGTGAGCATCTAATGAGAAATTGTATCATGTCCCGGAGGCAGGAGCAGGAGATCCTACACCAATCAACAGCATACAAAACTTCGTATCTTTATGCCAGAGTACACGGCAAGTTGTTGGGTTTGACACAAGTCCTCACCTGATGTTTTAAGTAGATACAACGTCACCACTTAGAGTGGTGTCCACCAAAATCCATTTATAAACTCAAGAGCGTTCCATGTACCAGGCATGAACTGAACACTAATCCCCTATTTGCTGCTTTGCTGCAAAGAGCAGAGGTTACATCATACCTTTCCACAAGGGAAAATAAAAAAAATAGTCCATACATATCTAAGATCAGAGCAGCCAACCAGTATGTAAACTGTAATGAAAAACAAATTCTTAAATAAAAATAATGTTTCTAATATTCCTAAATAGTAGTAGAAAGCAGTTCTGATAGTCAAATCCATTTCTTCCTTATTAAAAAAAACAAGTCTTTAAAACTCATTTCTGTATTGGATATTTGTATGAACAGTTTCATGGCCCTTTTTGCCAGATGATTGCTAGCCTTTTTCATTGGGGTACAACTTAAAAACAGTGGTGACATGAATATGCAACCCCTTTTTTTTTAATCTAGTATTACTTTTAATGTGAAACTAACATAATTGTTTGGCACAGCTTGCGGTATTTGCTTATAGTAGGTTTCAGCAGGCTGTATTTCATTTTGTCACAAGCTCTCTCTTGAGTCCAGGCTCAAAGTATATTTCTTTTAACTCTACTGGTACCATAAAAAGTAACACCGGGTGTTATTTAAGTATTATTTATGAAGATTTTAAATTATCTTACAGCAGTGATACAATTTTAATACTGATCTGAAGGCAGATCCTGCAGACTTGCCATGAGCAAAATGGCAGTCCTCCTTGCATCAAAGTCCTGCATTTGTGGCATTGTGCACTGATGTGGGTTAAATCTGCCTTCCCTGAAAACTCAAGACTAATGTTTTGATTGGGTTGAGTGGGTGCTCTTGATTGCTTAAACTCAATTCAAACACACAGTTAACAGTCATGATAGTCTCTCATAATTACTTATAAAACATCTATATTAAAATGAAAATGACAAGAAAAAATAAGAGGTATGGAATAATAAAGAGAATCTACAATTTACCATACTTAAATACATTCTATACACTTTTAAAAGGAAAAATTAACACTTTTGAAAGTATGAATCTGCATTGGTTATCCCCCAAATAATTTAAAAGGCCCACTACCACTTGACATCTAGATTAAGAGAGCAAAGTACAAGAAAACAGGAAAACTAATGTGTAGAATAGGTAATTTTTAATAACATATGTTTTTACTAATATTAAGGATTTTGAATCTTCTGAAATTCCTATCACCAGTAAGTGAGCAATAACTGTATTAATTCAAGTCCCTCTTAGCATCTACAGCAATTCCTCAGTAGGTGATTTCAAAGTTTAGGCCTTACTTTTTGGTAAGAACTACAGGGCAGAAAATAACTTTCAGCTGTGCTGGTAATTATCAGTACGCAGGGACAGTGGGGTTGAAACTTATTTCAGAAATATTTGAGCCCAATCCCTTATCTTTCCTGAATGAAAGCTTGCCCAACACCGTTTTGTGCTGCAGCAGGGAATGCTGAATCCACTGGTGCCAGGTGGCACTGTACCCAGGGCAGCTCCCAGGGGGAATGGGACATGAAATCAGCTCTGACGGGATTCCTTCCTGTCCCTACACTGACACAGATGCCCCTGCACTCGAATTCTGGGAGGCATTTGTTGCAATTAGCAATTAAACTGAGCCGAGGGACCGGGTGTCAGACGTGCAGCTGGGGATTACTGGCTGGGCGCCTCCAGCCAGTTTGGAACAACACCGAGAGAGCCAACACATATCTCAGCAGGAGTTCTGCCCTCACACCCCGCCACAGCCAAAGGACTTCGTCCAAAGAGAAGGGCTTGCAGAACACAGCTGAGCCTCAACAAATTGGTAAGGGGGGGCTGATGTGATCTTGCACTGTTACCCACAATTCATGGCTCAAACTGCTTTCAGTTCTTTCAGCTTAATAACCACCCTGTAAATCAACAGTATATTTGACACGGACAACAATTAATTATGAGTAGGAAGTATTTTCATGTTTATCTAGTCTTCTTTTAGAGAAAAATGAAATAAAATTACAAACCTAGAGTGTAAATAAAATTATCAAAACAGATTATACTAACAAATGAAGATTAAAACTCTCATTTCTTCTTCTTGACATTTTTAAACACTAAAAATCTTCAGCAGCCCTGCAAACATATATATTTTCTTTAAAATGAGGCACTTTTATTTATGCCCTTCATGTATTCAGTGTTCTCAGAAACTTCACAAGGCTTTGAATCAAGGCAGTCTAGCTGTTATTAACTGACAACTGTGGAAAATGGGATATTACCATTGTCTAAAGTAGATGCCAAGATAAAGGAGGAAAAAAAAAAAGAAAAAAGAGCATGGCATTTGCCTTTTAATTGCCCCAGATGGCACACTTGATGAAAGGGAATGAGAGGATGGTAAGAATGTACCTTATTCACATGTTATGTGGGCAGATGCTATCAAGGAGAAATTACCTCTCAGGAACCATGTACAGGTTAGCATAGTTTGTGAACTACAAACACACAGCTCCAAAACCCTTACACCAGTGATTCTGAATCCTTTTAGTAATCACTCCATCTGACTATTTAAGAATTTGAAGCTGGCATCATGATAATCCTTCTGATGCTTAACTATTTACACCTATTAATACTACCATCTATTGTTTATATGGAGTAGCATTTCAGGGCCCTATTCAAGATCACATTTAAATAGATACTGATAAAATGGATAAAAAGGCCTTGTCCCTGTTCACAATTCAACCTCCAAACATTCTAAGAGAGTGCCTATGTGGACAACACAGCTGGGTAAGTGTCTAGCCAAGAATGTGTGTGTAAAGACAATAAAGACAGAAAGGAACAAGGGCAGGAAGAGGAGAATGACTGTGTTATACCCCTTTGCTTATATACATCAATACTATGAAGTTCATAAAAGCAAGACAAGGCTCTAAGAATAAGATCAAAATATAAATACTGTAACATCAGCTGAATAAATAAAAAAACCATATTTATGGTTCCTCTTCTGAGCTATTCAAGTCTTCATGAACTAGTTTACAGATGAATACACATATATAAATTGCTATTTGTTCAATATGGAACCTCAGTACTGAAAAATTCACGCATATCCCAAATCTTATTATTAAAGCAACTCCTGAAGGACTAAAAGAGTGCTTCATAAGATTAGGATAAAGGACTTTGCAAGATTCTTAGTTTTTAAAGTCTACTTGGTGGTGGCAGGAGGGAGGGAAGTGTTATTCATATTTTTGCCATTTAAAAGGATAGAGGTAAAAAGTTTCTCCTTTGACCATTCATCTGCTGTTTTAAATTCAATTTTGTTATTCTGAGCTCAAATTACAGTGCTATTACATTTTGTGCTCTTCCCTGAAGCTGGACAGCTACTGACATTGGCAGTTATGTACAGCTAATGTTGGTTTTCTTACTTCAGCTGCAGTTCAAATGGATTTGTGCTTCATTTATGGAGCACAGGAAATCATATTATTGTTTGACCAGCAGTGGCTCAGATCACATGCGCACCCTCAACATCCCTTCCCCATTGCCTTGTGTTTGCCTCCCAGGGACTCAGAACTGATTGTCACCTCCTGTATCCCATCCCACATGGCTACAGCACATGTAGCACTTTCCAGCTCATACAGAGGAGCCTGTGGGGACATTCTAGATGCCATCTTCTACACCATCACAGTACCTCATTTTGCCTTTTGCTCCTGGGGGAGTGTTTTTATAAACGGATGAAATTTGCACTGGTTCCAATCATTACATTTTGACAGAACCATGTGGTAATTTGCAAGGCATTACTTTGATTCAAACACAAGTGCTCTTAAGAACCATGTTAGACACCAGGTCAGTTAAAGTTTATACTTTTAAACATACTAAATGTCTTCAACCAATTTTGAGCTCACTTAAGAGCTCCACAGAAGTGCGCTTCAATTCCTGAGAAACTTTCTGATATACACATCTCAATGCATCCTTGGACTTTCCAACAATGAAGAGAATTCACAATCAGACTCTTCTCTACCTGCATGCTAAGAACAGAGTAACAGTAAATCAGAAATAAATTTTTTACTCATCAGAATACAGAAATCCAGCTAGGTCTGCAAGTTAAATGAGCAAACACTTCTCAGACACCTGTTTCGGGGTCATAAAAATCCTTTCATAAATGACACTAGTTTCCAGATAGAACTAAAAATATCGAAGTTGCACTTCAGATTCCAAATCAAATGCTTTTTTCTATCCACTCTGTGATGCAAGTGCTACATACTATAAACCTCTTTATATATCATAATTTCTCACATAAGGTACTGAGGAAAATAAAGCGAGATGCTAAAATAAGGTGAAGAGTCAAAAACAAGGCAAAATTAAAAGGGAAAGAAGGGCTCTTTGCTCCAGGACACAGTCCAACAAGAACAAGTCCATGCAAAGAAACCCAAGGAACAAAGAGGCAGCATGACCCTGTGCAGAGGTTTAAATATGGAACCAGAGCTGAGGGAGGAGATAAGGCAACATCCAATAGGGGAGCAGGTGGGGAGGAGAAAGGGCGGAAGCTGGGGAATGACAGAAGCCGAGGGGGACCAATGGCACCTGGGGGCGGAGGAACCTGGGTCACATGGGCCAATGGGGCATCGAGGTTTAGGGGATTTCCAAAGGGGTGACACTTCAGGGATTGGCCCGTGGGGGGAGTGACAGGGAAGGGTCTGGAACAAGGGGAGGAGTTGGGCTGACAGACAGTGAGGGGGACAGCATTAGGGGAGGAGTAACTCTAGGGAGAAACCAAGTTTTAAAATTAACAGGGGGGGACAGGGCACAACCATAACTAAAGGTGCAAACAAAATTAGGGGCCACCACACTAGGAGATGCAGCACTCAGAAATAATTAACTGATGAATACCACCACTGCTTACTTTCTCACTTATTCTGACTTTGTATTAAAAAATGTCTCTCAGATCCACCATGTCTGTATCCTCCAGTTTAAATAATGCTTGGCTGATACCGCTGAGCCAAGATAAAAGTGAACATTTGCTTCAAAGCAGAAAAGCTTTCAAAACAAGGTAAGAGCCATTATGTGTGTCTGTCTGACCAATCTGTTTCCCCTGAGTATTCAGGTTTCAGCAGTATCATACCAAAACCTAAACCAATTAAGGTTGAAGATGACACCAGGACTCATCTATCAGAAATAGCTACACACCATCATCTTTTTCAGTACCTCACCACAGCTGCATCCCAAGCTCTACTGCAAATCTGTATAGAATCTACATTACATAAAAAAAAGCCATATGTTGCAGTAGGATACCATTACTGAGCTTAGATGGTTGGATTTTAGGAATCATAGCAAGGCCACTCCTAATCCTTTACATCAGACCATACAGTAACCTTCTCAAAGATTATCAAAATATGTGTCCTGCTATGCACAACCATTTTATGAATTAGAAAAACTGGACCGATATAGCAATACCAGATTTTGTTCTGTGAAAGCTCAGGCACAGCTGAAGTTGAAAACAGAATATTTCTGTGCCATTTAGAGCACACATCTACAAACTAACAGACTTTGATGGGAGAGCCTGTTATGATTGTTGGAACCCAGGGGGTTCCTATGGCACCTCAGAATGATCCAGGCCCTGGTCAGGAGGCTTTTCAGCCTTGCCAGAGGTGTCAGAGAACCTGGATTGATACTG
>VXBU01007358.1:324762-394194 GCA_013400315.1 Bombycilla garrulus
TTCAGCTCAGACAGCTGATGAGAAAAGGACTTTTTACACACTGCGGGAGAACCCAGGACAGGGAAATCTCCAGCATTACAATAAGTAATGGTAATAATTTCTAGATAGATTTTTTAATGGGTTTACACTATTTCAAAAGCAGATCAAATCTGCACTTTAACCCAAATTTCACATATTTACCAAACTGTTTGGTTGCAGAGCTGAGTCATGAGTTTTGGCAGAGCTCTGGGACCCTTGGGGAGAGAAGCTTAAATCCAACTGGCCACAGATGCTTTCTTGCACCTCCATCTCCAGTGTGGGTACAGGCACAGATTTCCCTACTTGCCATGACTCTGCCTCTCTATATCTCATAATTTCACACAGTAACTTCAGATGCCTGAAGTCAGCCCAAAGCCTTTCTACATATACAGGCTGCTTCAAAAATATCTGAGAGTGCACAGTGCTTTAGGTTACTTTCTGGCTTGCATTTCACTGAGTAGTACTGACAGAGATCTGCCTAGTACAAACAGATCACAGGACTCTTATCAGAAGTCAGATTAAATAAATGTCTTGCAGAAAGTAGTATTTCCCTTGAACTCTTTCCCAATAGCACTGAACACACTGTTCCAGCAGACATCTTAAACTACGTACACAGGCAAGATCCCTCCCCTATTTCAGCTAAATATTCCACTTCTGCATTAGTTTTCTTAACCACAGTCTAAGTCTAAGAACTCAGATTGAGACATTGGCTACTAAGGGCTCAAAGTATTTTTCTCAAATTTGCTTTCCCAAACAATTTTCCCTTCTGTTGGCAGAGCTTTATTATTTCTCCCAGATGTTTTTTCTTTGAATTTGGCTGTAAGTTTTAAAATCTTACTATTCACTCCAATGAGCCTTTCTTAAAAGATATGCTTCCTATAAAGATGTCTTGATACCTATTACTTATATTTTTAACCTACCATTTTTGCTGTTAGAGTCCCAAATTAATTATTCTATTATTTTGCCCAAGACCAACGTGAAAGAATCATTCCCTTTTTTCTGTTTTCTCTGTCTTAAAATGATATTCATACCCTTCTCATATTTCTCTCAATTTTCAAGTATTTCTGAAAGAGGATGAGAAAATTTTCCAGGTAATTCTCTGCTGACCTCTAATGTAAACTATTGCTATGAAAATGGTTAGCTCCAGCTGGTCTTCTTTTTAGCATTTGTGAAGCATTTGACTGAGCTCTGCTGATATTATACAATCCATCTGAATAGAAAAGCAGGATTGACACATTTGATAAGCAAATTTGTCTCAGCTGGCAAAGTACAGATGCTTTCTAAGTCACCAACAAAACATTATCAGCTATGTGCCTGCATTAATGAAATCATATAGTCTTGGGATTACAGGGCCCAGCTCTGCCCTCTGCCTCATTCATCACTGACCTCAGAGGGTGATGTAATTCAAAACCAAAACATGGCCTATGGCCAGTACAGGTATTGCCTGCACTTTGTCAACCTGTGAAGGCCCAGTGCCAAAACATAAAAGAAAAACTCAGACCCATGAAATTGCATCTAGAGAGATTTAGGCACCAAAACTCTCCAATTCAAAATAACTTTGTGAGAAAGCCATCTAATCCTAATGAACATAAGATCACAGAAAGTGTCTTTGGCTTTCATCCCAAATGTGTACAAGTACTTTCAGTATTATAAAAATTTGAAACAGTCCTGATCTGAGCAATGAGCCAGCCTGGTTTTGGACCAGCATTCTTTGGGTGATAGCCTGAGTGCAGAAGCATTCACTTCTCCACTAAGTCAGATTTTACAAATATATGCAACTACCAAATGATGACAGCATAAAAATAGCAAAGGTGCATGAGGTGACTGTTGAGTAAGAATTCACATAAGGCAGGAATTCTCGTTTAGCCTTTTAATTATTTTAATTATTACACACATACAAAAAAANAAAAAAAAGATTCCACTCCTTTTGCCTCCTAGGATCTAGGATGTCTACTGTCTCTGACTTCCTACAAGTCCTGCTTGCTTCCATGCTGAAGGACTGGTCAAAAAAAAGTGAGGAGCTGAAGCCTTCTGGCTGAAGCTGAGCTATTACACAGAAAAGGAAAATTCATGGAAACAGAAAGAAGCATTAAAGGCTATACCACAGACAAGGTTGAGACTTGGTCTCTGCTGGCAGCACAAATAAACCACTTGTGTGGAATGGTGCAAAGGTACTCTTGTACTTACTGCTGAGCTCTAGGCGATTCCCTCCTGAGTATGCTGAGTATGGTTTTTGCTTATTCTTCTGAAGTGCCCAATCCTGAACTTAATTAGGATATTGAGACTTTTACTGTACTGCTTTTCTGCTTTTATTCTGGCAGCTCATGAGCAAAACTACTATACTGAAAGAAAGCAAAGTGGAAAACAGCATTTGTGGATGTCTTGAAACAGTGTGCCATCAGATGGAACAAATAAACTTAGAAAAAGAAATTTCACAGAAAGCTTTGCAAAAGGTGAAGCTTTTTCTCTCAGCTGTTCAGATGTGGAAGTGTCAATGCATTGAGTTCCTTGTGACTGTGCTAATGGATACAGCTGACTGCTGGCCAGCAAAACTCTGCTGAATTAGAACCCCATTCCCCCTCCCACTGAGAAAGTTAAGAGGCAGCAGCAAAATGTATTCTGTGATCCTCAGTATTTTACCACATCTTCTCTCCCCAGCAACTTTTTTCTGGGAGAGCACTCTACCAGAATGAAGAACTCGGTAGCAAAGCCTGGAATAAAAACTGCTTCATGTACCTTGATCCCCACTCAGGAAACCATAAGGTCTAACCCCAGGGCTTGGCGCAGCGCCCAGCTTGCCCTGGCAGCTCCTGGAGTCCAGGAGCTTCTGCTGAATCTGCAGCCCTCTGCAGCTTCCTGGAGAGCTGTTATTTTTCAGGAGGGAGTAAAGCAAGGAAAGGCTAAGAAGACACTGTGTTCTGTAGGTTTTCTGAGGCCCTTATGAATGCATAACATTTTTTCTTTCCAGCAAACACAGATTTCTTCAGTTATACACTGGTTATAAAATTATTTTTATAGGTAATGCAGACCCTGCTGGTTTGAAAAAGACATAAGAGATGAATAAGAGTGATATCACATGTTCATATCAAATATGTGTTCCTCTCAGTACTGATGTTAATACTAGTACAAAGTAAAAATATTTTAATAAGTGCCTGACTTAAAAGTGAATTAATTCATCAATTACTGAAAAGTTACTTAATTCCTCAATATTTATAAGATATACATGGCTTTCAGGGGAAAAAATGTTTGCTTGAAAGTTAATGATTGTTTTATGATTTATGATAAGGTCAAGAGGAGAGAAGATCAAAGGGAATCACATCCCATTATGAATCCTGAGGCAGCCTGAAGACTTCACTTCTCATATCTTGTTTTTTAGCAAGGCAAAAATTTGAGCTTAAAATGGAAAAAGATAAAACAGGCTCCAACAATTGAATCAGCAGCAGCAGCTCTGGAGCTGAGTTACTATGGCAATGGCAGTGCTGCTGAGCAGCTTCTTCTTACTCTTACTACTGGTACCACAGCTTTGCAAATGTACATGGGAATTTTCCACCCCACGTGTGCCACGGGTGGCTTGCAGGGGAAGTCCACAGTCTCAGGTGCCCTGATCTCTACTGAACGGAAGAGCAAATTTGTGTGATTAAAATATGTGATTTGCAATTTTCCATGGAAACACTCTTGGAGCAGTAGGGAAAGGTCCAGAATTTTTCCTGATCTTTTGTGGCAGGAAGGTAGATGCCAGTGCTTAGAAGACATTTTATAAGCACAGAATTTTTATTACAGTAATTTCAGGCATTTTTTTCAGCTGTTAACAATCTCATGTCTCTGAATTATAGATGTCTTGTCACTGCCAGGGAAGGATGGTATAATCTTTTTGGCAGGGCATAGCTCGGAGCTCTACATAAGTAATGGATCTAATTCTGATGCCAGGTTAATAAATTAGTAATTACGATTCTTTGGATACACAACAATCAGTGCATCAGTACTCACCAGTGTCCTCTTTCCTCTTCAAAGTCTGGATGAATGCATCACCTTTCCTGTTACTGATGCTGTGCTCTCTGCACTACACATTAAAGGCACATTTGCTCTTAATAATTTTTGAGACAGTATTTAATATTTACGGTCTAATAGCAAACAGAAGTTCCCAACAGAAATTGGGGCCCTTTATAGGTGTCATCGGAAAATTAACTATACCCCAGCTGAAACTAGGACAGTAAGAAGCAGAAATGTAAAGGGAATCTTTGCCCAAAAATATGATTGCTGAAAGTACAGCTTCTGCAAGCTCATTAAGTCCTACAAGCAGACATATATGTGGAACCTCAAATGAGTTTCATATTGAGAATTTCATCATCCTTTTTGTGGAAAAGCACTCCTTTTCACCCATTGTGCACATATGCTTATAGCCCAGATTGAAGTCCTGCTAATGCTTATTTTTTAAGTAGACCCTCTCCGGGGAGCAGATGAACAAGGTTACCACATTTACATTAATCAATAGGAGGGTCAGTGACCATTACCACAATGAATGGTAAGAGAGAAAACAATGCAATTAAATATACTATGCAATGTATCATCTGAGAATTGAGTACGTTTTTATGTCAGAATCAAGTAAGTTTTTGTCTCTCTACGCATTCCATAAACACATTACTGAAAAATAATAGAAAGAAATTCTCTACTTCAGGAAGAAATTCTTTGCTGTGAGGGTGGTGAGACACTGAGGTTGCTCAGGGAGGTTGTGGATGCCCCAGCTGTGACAGCATTCAAGAGCAGCTTGGATAAGGGCTTGAGCAACCCGGCCTAGTGGGAAGCGTCCCTGCCCATGGCCGGGGAGGTNCGCCGCAGCGACAGCGGCAGCGCAGCCCCGGCAGCGCATCCCTCTCGCCCATGCCAGGTGCCTGCTCCCGGGCGCGCCGTCACTGAGGAGCCATGGGGCCTCTGCGGGAGAGCAGCAAGGTGAGGAGCCGGGCACGGACGGGTCGGCGGGGAGCCGGCAGAAGCAGGGGCAGGGAAAACGCGTCCCTCCCCCCCCCCNATACTATGCAATGTATCATCTGAGAATTGAGTACGTTTTTATGTCAGAATCAAGTAAGTTTTTGTCTCTCTACGCATTCCATAAACACATTACTGAAAAATAATAGAAAGAAATTCTCTACTTCAGGAAGAAATTCTTTGCTGTGAGGGTGGTGAGACACTGAGGTTGCTCAGGGAGGTTGTGGATGCCCCAGCTGTGACAGCATTCAAGAGCAGCTTGGATAAGGGCTTGAGCAACCCGGCCTAGTGGGAAGCGTCCCTGCCCATGGCCGGGGAGGTTAGGACTAGATAATTTTTAAGGTACCTCCCAAACGCTTAACAATCTATGGTTCCATGACTAGAAGCAGAGAAATCTGACGGTGCATTTTGCTAAGTGTACGGCTATACATCCATCGAATTTGTACTGGCATCAGATTCTGCCCTCTGCCGTGTTTCCTTACGCCCACGCTCCATTCTGCCTTTAGCGGCCAGGGCCCGGCAGGCCCGGTCCCACAGCGGGGCTGCACCGGCAGCGGGCCCGAGGGACGCGCCCGGCTCCGCACCTGCCNGCCTGCCCCTGCCTCGATGATGGAAGGAGGAGGGCACATCCGAGAGGTTCCTGACGGGGTGTCCCTTCCCGAGCAGGAGCAGAGGACGCAGCTGGATAAGGAGGTGTCCCGCAGCCGCATCCCCCGCTTGGTCCTTCGGCCGCAGCAGAAGGTGTCTCCTGCTTCCGAATCGCCCTTTTCGGAAGAGGAAAGCCGGGAATTCAACCCGCCCAGTTCCTCCGCGGGCTCCGGCAGGACTATCAGCAGCAACAGCTTCTGCTCAGGTACCGCAGAGAGATCCCCCAGCCTCGGGGTCTCTGGGGAACACTCTACCCCACACGGCCACCCCCGAGGCTTCGCTGTCATCCCAGCCGCAGCATCTGTGCGTCGGGCTCCTGTCGAGCCCGCATGAGCAATCCGTTTTACCGATGAAGAAGGGCAATCATTGATTTTTCCAGGGAAATCTAGTATCTGTTCTTTTAATATGTGTCCGTAAGCGACACCAGATGTTTCCATTTCGAGTTCTGCTATCCACTGCTAAAAAAGTTGGCGGTTTTATTGCGGCAGAAGCGTTGCTTTAAAGAGAAAGATTTGCCTTGACAACTGCAGCGTGGTATTGAGGCATTTTGAAAAGTCCTTAAATCAAAAATCGGTAAAACAGAGGAGTTGCTCTTCAGGGTATCAGACTGCAATTCCTTTTGGTTTTTTGACAGTGATCTCCATGAATTGGAACAGAATATGTAGGTGAAGTCTTCACTGTCATATTGAAATAAGTTTTGTTTATTTCAGAATTCAGGCTTCTGGTGATGAGTGTGTCGTCAGACATGAGTTGGGCATGATGGCTTCTCTGCAGAGAGGGCCATGGATGGGTGATTGATTAGAAGTAAATTATTACTCTCCAGCTGTACATCAAAAAAATTCATTTGCTCTTCAAAATACTACATGAGGGACAGCTTAAAAACAGATTTTTTTTTTTTTTAATGCTAAATATTTGCTCTGTGTTGAGTTTAGCACAGTTTAAATGCCTCAGCTGGTAGTGAAAGACTCAGGTGCCTACTAGTGGTGAGTAATTTTTTAATTCTGTGAAACTCCTCTCTGTAAATGACACTGACGCACACGCATAACAAAACTGAGGGTCACATCATGAACACCTCAGATTCTATATGCCTGTGATAATTTAAAAGATATTTTTGGTGTGGAGAAATTTGTTTTCAATAGTCAGTTTTTTGGAAAGTATGACATTTTCAGTGGTGGAATTGGAAGTGCTAGGTTAGTGGTTGGACTCAATGATTGTTGAGGTCTTTGCAACCTAAATGTTTATATGATTCTGTGATACTCTGTTTAAAAATCTGAATTATAAGAAGGGGTTTTTTTGCAATAGTTAGTATCAGAGCTTCTTAAGTTTCCTTGGGTTTTTTTAGTTCATAAAGTATTTTCACTTACCAGAGGTGTTCCTGGGAATAGCAGGAATGCTCTTATTTATCTTGGTCTTGACTACATTGGATTGGATTATTTTATTACTTTTAAGACTCCTTTCATGAAAAACAGTGTGTTGAACACAATGTACAAGTTTTCTTAGATGAGAAACACAATATCCATGTTTGAGACTAGCTTTGCCAGATTTTGCAATTCAGGCTCAGTGGAATGATCTATTTGGTTATTGTTTAATGAACAATGCAGAGTGTTAAACAAACATCATAGGATTGTAAGAATGCTGGAGTCCTTTTCCCATGCCTTTTTAGTCCCTCCACCTTACCTGCTTGAGTTTGCATGTTCAGATGAAATAAAATCTTTTGAAGCTTTCTAGAAATGTGTTATTTTTATGATCTCTCCCAAATGGCTGCTTTTCATCCTGATTTTTTTCCTTCTATGTTGACAAGCCTTTCATCTTGATCACTGACATTTTTTCATCTTTTCGGTTTGTACCCTGCTGCTCTTCAGATTTACTCAACAAGTAGCTGCCACTGTCATATACCCTTGCTGTCCCACTGCACTGCATAGGTTCTATTGAGTTCCAGCAGCACGTTTTTTTTATTCTGGGTGTGTCTGATCTCATGACTTGACAGTTTTAAGGCACCTTTCACAGAGGTACTGCAGCTTGCAATGCTGGTCTCTTAACCTGCATCTTAAGCACAGCTGCTCATCTCTTTTATTTATTTTATTCATCTTTTATTATTTCATGAATGGTACACTGTTTTAGTTTAATTTTTTTTTTCCTCCATGTGAGAGCTTTGTGTTTCTAAAGCTGCCTGCAGCACCCATACAGATACACACTATGGGATTTGCTGCTCTGGGTCTTCAGACCTTACACAGCGATGGGTCAACCAAAACACTGTCCTCCATCCCAGACCCTAGTGCAGTTGTTGCTAGGTTTGATGGATTTTTCACTGAGATGCAGGTATGACAACAGTCTCTGACTTGATTTCCTCATTCTCTGACATGTCTTTCCCGTCTGCCACTTATGATCCTTCTTTATCATTATTTGTCTGATTTAGAGTGAAATCCCCCAGGGGCAGCAGGTGGCTACTAATTCCTCTTTCTGGGGAAGGGATGGTGAACAGATGTGTGGAGAGGTGAATGGAGGGGCCACAGCCCCTAACCTGCCTCTTCTGGTGCTTCTTCTTAGTTGTGAACTAGCACATGCAAAAAGGGTCTTTAAAATTAGCAAGTAGTACGTTTGGAACACAAAAGCAGATGGGAACACTAATGTAGCGGTATGAGAAAGTTTGTGAGCATTTGCATAAATACCTCTTTTGAAATTTTTTTAGAGCATTAAACCCCAAAATGTTCTTGATAATCAGCAGCTAGTATGAAATGATCCCTGGAATAATTCCTTTCCTCCTTCTCTTATCAAGTTGTTCTCTACCTTTCTTCCAGTATTATTGTCACCAAGAAGTTATGATCCGTAGATTTCTTTTTACCCCAAGAGAAATTATTTTTTTCCCCTTATCCATTAAATATGCATTTTTTGCTTGATGTTGTCCATTTTTCCTGTGTGCTTACACGGTCTCAGTGCCTAAGTGAAGGTTTGGAGTTCCTTCTCTCTAAATGAGAGTAAATCTTGTAGGTATTATTAATGTTGATTTTGGGAACCATGGCAGTGCTGCAAACACGGTGGTAACAGCAAAAAATATCTCTTGGCAACAGAAAAGAGACAGCTTTTGTAATGCTTAGTTTCTTTTGAAGAAGTTGTTAGTTCTGGCTGTGATAGGTTTATATTTGCATGATCAGCTCCCTCTTTGTCTTGTTTGAGTGAATCAGAGCCTCACTTGATCATGTTGGTCAATTATTTGCAGTTGACTTTATGTCAGTTTTGCTTTGTGAGTCCGTATGAAACACAATGACAGTGTTAATTATATCAGTGATTTTCCTTACAAAATGAGTTTGTAATATTCTTTGTTTCTGCCAAGTGAATGTGGATGCTGTCTGGATGTTGTGTAGGCAAGCTGAGCTTTCGTATCTGCATTCACCATGGACAACCCTTTCTTAAACCTTAGAGCATCCGGGGTCCTGGGTGCCTGGTTGTCATTTGATACGGGAGCACTTCTCTCCTTTGGCTTGGCTGTTGGCCACGGAACTCCTACGATGTCAAACGATGGAAAAACACTCTCCCAGCAGCTCTGTGTGGCTCCACTGCTGCTTAGCATTTGCCTGTGTCATGAGTGTTTCCTAAGTTGCACTTGGCTTCCAAGGGGCTGTGTGCACTTACCTTGGGCAGAGAGTGTGATCCAGAGCATCTCAAACAAGCCTCTGCCGAGGGATCCTTGGAGGAGGAGTTGCTGGGCCTTTGGTCATTCCGGTTAGTGTTTGCTTTGTAAGAAATATGATATTTTGGGCGGAGCACTATCCTTGGTCTTGGTGTACGTGTCCTTGGTTTGAAGTCAGTCTGTGCTAACCTCAAAGTATATTCAGCTTTTCTTTTAAGAAGGAATTTAGTCTGAGATATACTTTCTTTTCTACTTCGGATTTTTGAATAGCTCAGCTTTTAAATTTCTCTGTATGAAGATGATTTGTTATGTAGTGCCTTTACAAGAATGCCCAAGTTCTCTTTCCGGCCTTTTCTATGATGCCAGCTGCCAGAATTTAAGAAGGGAATGCAGTGAAGCTTTGGTAACCAAGATGCAGCTTTGCAGGAAGCATTTGTACATTTAATAATTAGATCAGCAAAGGAATTTTTGAGCCAGAGGACTTGGTTTATACCCATAGCAATCAGTTCCTCTTTTCTTGGGCTTACCTGTAAATCACCTTTTTAATTAGGCTGAATAATCCTACTAGCTATTGAAAACCAGTAGCATCTCTGCACATCAATGGCTGTGACTCACTCCAACGCAGTCTTCAAAAATAGGAGTTGAAGCTTCATTTTTGCTTTTTCTTTAAAATTTCAAGATCTGGTTAAACACTTAGTCAAGTTCAATCCTTGTTTCATAACTTGTTCTTTTATGGGGTAAAGATTTTATTTAAATCTTGGCCTTTGCATGTGTGGCACAGCAAATGTGCACGTGTACAGTGGCTGCGCTGTAAGCCTGGGGTGTGGGTGCTTCAGTAGGAACCTCAGTGTTGCCATTCCTTGCTCACTTGCTCCTATGCCCATCTCAGAGATTATTTGCCAATTGGCCCAGCTATTGGTGAACACTGGGGCTGAGTTCACAGTCTGTGTCCAAAAAAGCATGCAGGCTTTAGGCAGGCTGATTAAGTCCATGTGAATGCACAACCCATTTTGCTTGCCACAGACAAGAAGAAGAGGTTGTACAACTGTTACTGAAGAAAAAAGCTGTACCTTCTTGCCCTTCACTAAATAATTTCTCTATTAGAGCTTTGAAGTAGATTGCATTATAAAGCAGCTAGCTTTTATAATGCAAGGCTACACTATATAAGTATCTAAGAGACTACACTAAATAAGTAAGTGTACTGAAATATGTATTTCTGAATAGAAACACATACAGAAAAACTAATTTTTAGTGTTTTATTAAGTCAACAGATTGAGGCCAGAAAGTTAGTTTAAATTAATGAAAGTAATTGCTACTATTATTTGTTTGTATATATGTATCTATTACTATGGAAACAGTGAGCTCTCTCATTCTTCTTGTTTCTTGTTATAAGGAAAAATATTTTGTTTGAATCGTTTCTTACTGGTTTATGTTTTTGATTTTTACTCTGAGTTAGTGATTCAAAGAAACATGTTAAAAATTCTCAAGTATGTGATACAGAAAGTTAGATTCTCTTTCCTGCAGTCCTTTATGCTATGCTTTTCCACAGTCATTTTGCCTTTTTTCAGACTTATGGAGGTCTTTTCTAGCACTTTTGTTTGCTGCACTTTGTAAAGCAGTTCAGACTGTGCTATTAATTTACAAAAACATAGAAACAAAATATGCTTTCAAAAATACACATACAGCCTTTTTTCATGAGGGTGACACTGGTGACATGCTTCCTGTTCTCACTGCTGCTTCCCTAGAGAATTTCCTGCTGGACCAGCTTACAAGCAATAATTTATTATTGCTTCATATTATGAGCCACCAGTTCTGTTTCTGTGGCACAGAGGTCTGTTCCAAACCTGGAAATGAGAAAAGTGCCTAGGTGCTAAAGAGCAAAGTCTGCTTGTTCCCGTTTTTGGCCTTTGCCTGCTTCCCTTGAGTATTTATTCCCCCTAAGTAACAATCCTTTTGTTCCTCTTGCCACACAACAGCATCTGAAAGCCAAAATATTTGACCTTTTGGATGTTTTTTTATCACCTTTTTATGTGTCTGTCAGTACTGTGAACCTTTAAAACCCGACCCAGAGCCTCCTGGGGTCAGTAGGACAGTTCCCATTCGCTCTGGAACATTTTGCATGGTATCCTGAGAAGAGTCACCCTTTCTACTACACCTCAGCCTTTCTACTGCCCTTTTAGTTGTAGCTTGTTGTGTACTGTAGGCTGAATTCTAAACAATATCAGGTATTTTCTTTACCACAAATGCATAATCCAATGGTTTTTTTTACTGTGCTTTTCATGCAACTTTCTATTGAGTTGACTATTGTCACGCACTCTGAAGAAAATCACAACTTGTAGCAGGAATCAGAAGTCTTGGATTTACTTTGTGTTAAAAGAGAATCTTGATGTTTTAAGAGAAATTCGACATTACATATTTTAGCGCTACATTTATAGGATTAGCATATATCCATGAAATTTTCAAACAGTGTTTTGAAGTGTATGTGACTAGATTCTATGGTGCTGCTAAGTGCCACTCTGGGCTTGAGGATAGTTAAAAGAAAAAAGAAAATAAAAATATCATAAAACAACAATGCATAGAATATATGGTATTTCCTTCCATGATAAGGTAAGCAGGGCAACCTTATGAGGGGATGTTGAAGCTGTGAGGGTCACAGTTATATGCTGTTAGCCATGGAGGCAGAGCTATACAAGACCAAATGAGTATAATATGTTGCACCATTTGAGGAATAAGTACAAATTCCTTTGTGGTCTCTTGAAGATTTTTATTTCCAAAAATGGTACCTTCCGGAAAAGATATTTCTCTTAACAAAAACACACACACAAAAAAAAAACCAAGTTCAATGATTTTCATCCACAGCCAGCAAAAACAACACATTTTTTCTCAGCTCGCTAAGATTTTTGTTTGTTTTACCTTTCTGCTCTTTTTGCCTTTCCAGGGATAACTATAACTAACACTTTGGAATAAAGATTTCTTNCTTAATGTTAATATTAAATGCATAGCATTTCCTATACTGGATGTAGTCAATGCTTTCCCACCAGCAGTAGCAGCTGTGGTTCCATTTCCAGCTGTTGTCCTCAGAAGAGATTAATGAGGTCTACTAAATTGCTTAAACCCATACCCAAGCAGAAAAGACTCTTCTTTGTCTTTTTTTAAGACTCTTTCCTGTCATTACATTTAGGTAAAAATTTTCTACAAAATTTTCAAATAGATTTTTCAGTTCTTTATCACCTTAAACCCATGTTCCCAGTGATTTTTTCTGTATTGTGATAATGAAACTCAGGGAGCTGTGTGATTCCTGACCACAGCTCTCCTAGTAACAGTACTATTTTTATTGATATTTTTGCTAGTAAGCCCTTATGCTTCTCTTCTGTAATACACCATTAGTGGGGCTATAAATATGATGACAAAGCCAGTAAGCCACAATTACACAGTCCTCTTTTTTTCTATGTTTTGTTAGAGCTCATGTCAGTCCTGTTTGTTAGCAAAATGTTCAAGTAGAAGGAACATTAGTAGATTTGCTGCCAAAATCAATTAAATTAGCTACTTCTGTATGACTTAGCAATTGTAGAGACAGACATCAAGAGCAGATGCCTTTAAAGACATGTTTATGTGAAATCCTGCATTGCAAAAGATGCCCAAGCTTAGAAGCAGGTCAGGCCATTTTTTTCACCATCCTCTCTCTTCTTCTATATAATCTCAGCCTGTCAGCATTCCTGCTATGCTGTGACTGAGCAGAGAGGGCCACTTACCAAAGCCAGTGAGCAACTCTCATACTAAATTTTCAGCAGTCAATAGTCAGCCTGTGGGTGTGACAGAAGCCAGTTCAAAGAGGCTGGTGAGCAGCAGGTGTAAAAGTTTCCTGTACATTGATGATCCTCAGCAGTGACTTGAAGATGTTTAGTCATGATTTTACTAGGTTAAGTTTTATGACTAGAACATTACAATCAAAAGTTCTAGCTTGAAAGGTGGACTGTGAATAGCAGAGTGTTTTCCAGATGTGGAATATCTGACAAAAAGAAAAGCATGTAGGTTGTAGGGACTTGTGGAGATCATTTCATCCAGCTTCTTTTTTGAAGCCGGACTGTTCCCAGCACATCCCAGCAGCCATGCATTTGTCTGTCAGAGTCTAGAAACCCTTCAAGGACAAGACTTTGCACAGCCTCTGTAGGTGACCTCAGGGAGTGGTGGAGCTGCTAGCCAGCCTTTGTTCACAAGCAAAATGGAGCATAGCTAATTCAAGTTTTGCCTGCAGAGACACTGAGATTAAATGTGGAAATTATTTGCATGGCAGGATTTTGCATAAGTAGGCCTCCTCTCTTTTCCTGTCACTGCTGTAGTTGTCCTTGTGCTTCAGCTCTGCTTTACTATGTTTGACTTTTGGTAAGAGACTTGCCTCACAGGTATGTCATATTCTGAGAAAACTTCTTAAATACCAAGCCAAACAGGTCTTCAAAGTAATTAAGAAGTTACTTTTAAATTGATCAGAAGGACTAAAACTAGTCCTTTTTAGGACTCCACCTTTAGTGAAGTTAATAAATATCTTTTTTACAGTCCGTGTGCTTTTGTAAGTGATAAATTGTTACTAGCGAATTATTAAACTAACACAGAGTACATACAAACACATTCTGGAACGGCCTTGGTAAAAATGAAAGGTTTTATTACAATCACAAGCTGAGGAGAATATTCCCACTTCTTATCTTAGGCTGTGTTCCCTCAGTGGTTGCTGCAAAGGTGAGAGTGTCTCCAGAGGTATGAGGTAGGATTTATGCCTGTTGAGACCCTCATGGTGTGAATGTGAATATGCTCCTACCTCTGCCTTTCTATGTGTGCTACTAATTTTATACTATAATGTTTTGTCTGCTGATTTTACTGTGTTTCCCAGTTGTTCCAGAATGACATTGCGAGTCTCTCATCAGCAGTTTTCTCTGCCTGGGCACTGAGCCCTTTCACTCAGTGGTTGAGCTGCCCAGGTCAGAGCAGTGGTTGTGTTAGTCCTTGGAGAGACCCGAGACCCTGCAGGCAGTGACTCAGAGTACTGGGATGACACAGCATGAATGAGGCTGTGTTCTGACTCACCCTCCAGAGGAGCCTCTTGCTCTCCCTTTAAAACAGAGAGAGACTTACAGGTGGAAGGTAGGTGCTGTATTCCCTTTGGTGTTTGTCAGCAACTGTCATAATTGCATAAACATCCCTGTGCAACAAGGCTAGCCATGAAGAGAAGACCAAAACAGGTCAAAAACTGAGGGTCAAAAAGGTGAGGCAGACAAGCAGACTGGGAGATTACCCTGAAAAATTACTCTTTATGGAAAATTACCCTTTATGCTACCCTCGCTGCCAATAGGCAGCTGGCAGTGCACCTTCCTGGCAGAGCTGGACTAACAGATCCTGGGATGAATGCAAACTTAACCATCAGGTAAAAGCCAGGAAATTGTTTTTGTCTTGGGACACTGAACATTTAAAATTTTGTTAGAGCCACATGTTTAATTCCAGAATCCACATTTCTTTGGAAATTCAGACTATGTACAGCCTGAACGCTGGTCAGGGGACCCTTAGGAGGCGACAAATGTTGGACAGTGAAATAGGGATCGGGCAGGAACTGGACCATTCAGTGTCACAGGAATGACTAACTCGATCTGGCAGCTAGGAGTGAAAGTAAAAAGAAGTCAGTGCTTCCTCAGCAAGAGCATCATTAATTATTTAGATGTGTTATACAAGGAGGTTGTATATTCAAAGTTTCTTGAAGCCATTAGGAAAAGGACACATTTTTTCAAAGAAGGTTCTAAGGCATGTTCTAGTGAACCCTCCAAGATACCTGTGTTGAGAAAAATCATCACATCTCAACATACAGCCTAAAGTCTACAAGAACAGTATTTTTGTTGATTGTTCAGAGTATTATTATCTTTAGTATTGCCATTTATATTTTGACTTTACTATTTAAAGGTTAGTCAGGGCATGCAAATGTCAGAATGCTCTGAGCAATTTTCCTGATGGTTTGTTTGAGGAGACACTATCCCATGCTTGGCTTTGAAACTTGGCAGGCATGTCTGATCTGGGAGAGGGCTTGGACACACAATTTCAAGTGATGAAATCCAGCTGATGTTCAAAGGAAAAATCTGCTCCCAGAATGCTCCTAGGAGGCCCCTGTGAAAAATAAAGACACTGTGAAAAAAAGCAATGGAAGTTGTATGTTACAAATTTGTGTGATTTTACCTCTTGTGCAAGTAAATTCCGTCAAGAGCAGAAGTACATGCTTTCACAGCACTATTTACCAGCTTTCTCTTTTTTGTCTTCCTGATGCTGGTGTGCCTGAGAATTTAAATCAGGCTTGCCTCTGTTCCTGAGGAGTCTAGGTCTGAAGTCCTTACTGGGGTAAAACTCCTGTTGAGTTACAGTGTTGAATTCTTAACTGATCTTGCTGGAAACTGTATGCACATCATATCAGAAAGCGAATCCCATTGTGGGCTCATCTGCTCCTGTTACCCGCTTTTTTGAGAGAGATTCCTTATCTTGGCCCATTTTTGGGCTGGTGGAGGTCTTCACTTCCTTCCATCGTTTCCAGCAGGGTTTAGGAGGAGCCTCCAGGTCTGGGCAAGGTACTGAACACACTATGCTGCAGTCACATTCTGTTTGCAGGGGAGCAGAGGGGTCGCTGCAGCAGTGAGCAGGGAGTCAGGCTGTCTGGAGATGGGGGGATCAGCTCCACATCTGGGTCCACAGGGAAGTCTGCTGCTTTCCTGTAGGGGGTTCACCTACAGTATTAAGTACAAATAAACAGCCTGTTAATGTTTCAGTAGCAGGAAAGGTGAAGGTAGGTGCAGGCAGTTTGGCTGGCACTAAGCAGCAAGAGAGCATCTCACTCTTCACCAGGGCTTTTGCTTGTGCCAGGAAGTAAGTTGTAGGTGAAGTGGATCCCCTCAGTGTACAGCAGAGCTTTGCTTGCTTTGATGGTGAGCACCAGTGTTTCATAGGCATCTCTTCCATTCTGTAGTAACAAACATTTTGATTATTCTAAAGGCTGACACAGAAAAATCTTCCTCTACAGCTTGCCCTAGTTCTGGAAAGTTTATAATTTTGTTCATGTTTTTGGATAATAGTACTAGAAGGATTAGAAGTTTTACATTACATAAAAAATAAACTATCAGAGGAGAGGGAGTACAATAAAATAATTCATTAACTGTAGCTGGAGTGGGAGTGCTCACCCGCTTATTGGTTATTGGTGTATCTAAAGATTACAAGGGGCATGAATAGAGAAGAGCTATTCTTCTTTGTGCCAGGCTCATTTTTTTTTTCTAAAAATGCCCTGTTGCACTGAAAGTTGAAGTTCTTAACAGTAAAACAAGGATATGTAGATATGACAAAATCTGATGGTACAGTGTCACCTGTATGATATCATAGGCAGTGTTGGGGATTGGTAAATAAAACATTTTAATGCTATTTTAGTATGTATTCTCTAGCTACTTTTTTCCTAATTGTAGTTAGTTTTGCACATTTGGGGTTTTTAATGCCCTATTTTTTTAACACTGTATTTTAGTTATTTCATTGCATAAAGTTTTATCAGCTCCTGTGGTTCTTCCAGGGTCATCTCTATAGCTTTGGGAGTTACTTCTACATAAATTCTCCCATATAAAACAGATCTGTGAGGTCTGCAGAACCTGTGCAGGTATTGCAGTAACTGTATGGGTGGAGAGATAAGGTAAATAGTTTCTTGTGGGTTTGGGTGGGAGGTTTTGGCAGGGGAGTTTGCTTAGTTTTTGTTTTGTTTTGGGGGGTTTTCTGTTTGTGTGGGGATTTTTTGTTTGGTTTGTTCTAACATAAAGTTTGGAAACTAATGCCACATACAGAAACATCTAAGTGGAAAAGTCATAATTGAAAACAAATTCCACAAGCTGTCACTTATTTCTGAATATATGTGATTATAAATGTTTGTGATCTTCTAAAGAGATGATGCTTTGCTAAAGCAACTGCTTAAATGCAGTTCAGGAGCTCAGTGGTGCTGATCCACTGTCCTGCAGGTAACATTCACTCAGCCTGTAGAAGAGAGTCCAGATGTCAGAGAAAGGGAAACAGATGCTGATCTAGGAGGAAATTGCCACCTTCTCTCTTCTTTGTATAGTGTGATGTTGATGGGAATGGAAAAGATAAAAGGTAAACTAAATTCACGTGCGCAGCAATCCTGTATTAGTCAGGATGAATGTAGGGACAGGTTGAAAAGCTTATTAGCAGTTTTCTCTTCTCTGTTATTTTGCTAGGAAGTAATTCTGAGTTGCAGAAGGCAGCAGCAAGATGGCAAAAAGAGTTGCTTTTTGGCTTAACTGGGATGATGTAAAAGAATTAAATATGATTAAGCTGGATTAGGTGCTTTGCACTGTTAGTGCCCTTTGTGCTCTGGGAGGTGTTTCTAGCGGTAGGCTTCGCATTGTGCCTGGCACTTAGCAGAGGCCTGGGATGCAACACCTCAGGCTGCTGGCTGCTCCTCCAGCCTGATCCATGCAGCTTGCTCTGGACAGGACAGGAAGCACCTGTGGGTACCTTGCTCGGGACTGAAGGCAGGACATGGAGAAATGAGAAGCAGAACATTGGAACAGATGAGTGAGGGTAGAACAACTGCCCAGGCATGAAGGAAAATTGTATCACATGAAAGAATTAAGTTTTTCTACTGGATTGAGGGAGCAATAGCTAAAAAAGGCAAAAGCTGTTCTTTCCTGCAGAGGAGAAGTGAGCAGAAAGGTGTTAGACAGATATGGGGTGTCCCTTCTGCCTCATAAACACACTGTCATGCACTGACTTTGGAATCAATATGTCCATGCAAAGCTCAGTGCAAAATAAGCCTTGACCTACATTATGAACAGGGTGGAGGAGGTAAGTGCAAAATGGTAATGCAAATTATTTGGCTCAGCTGCAGGTACTTCTTTGGGTTTCATGATAGCTAAAGATATTGCATCAGGAGAAGAGTGCAATGGCATAATTCAGGTGGAAGTTTTCATTTTTGTCCTGGGAAAGAAAAATTAGACATCTCCAGGAGAGTCAGAGTACCGTCTTTGGTTTTGTTGTGTATCAGTTAAACCACCATGACTTTGAGGGGAACTGCAGTTAATCCAGATTACAGAGAACGTGATTAGATGAAGTTGAGGTTTGATATGGGATTTCATTCAAAATTATACTGCTTACTTTGTATTCAGTTGTTAAGAGTTGGAGTGTTTGTATCCCTGGAGATCAGGAACCTGGGTCTGTTCCCTGGGTGACTGCTGATGCCCTGAAGTGCTGGTGTGCCCTCAGAGGAATTCAGCTTTAAACAAAAGCAGTCTGTGTATAACCCACGCTCATCCAAAACAGGTACCTCACAGCCAATTGTCAAGAATGGAAGAATTCTATGATTATGGTTGCTTCTGAAGGAAAGGTGATTTTGAGGAACTTGTGTTAATTCCAGTTACATGAAATTCCTGACTTCGTGCATGTGGGCTGTAGGTTGTCTTGTTGTTCAGCAATGGGAACATTTCTTGAAGAAGGGCATGTGACCCATGCTTGCTCTGCAGCCAATGTGCACTACACAACATTTGTGTCTGATGTGTATCTTCATGCTGCAATATTCCCTAACGTTGCTGAAGGAATTCATGTTAGATAGGAATTTTTATTATGTAGCCCCTGATTTTGTATTTTGTCAGATTGAGTAAAACAAGTCTTTGCCCTTTTAGCTTGCCATAAGGTATTCAGGATTTCCTCACAAAATGGGTCAAACAAATAGCTTCTCACCAGGTTTCAGAGCCAAGGTTGTACATACCACTTAAAGTTGTAGTTCAAACACTCTTGCCTTTATGCTGCTAACTTTCAATACTTAGTAGTTAGAAACGTTGATGTTTTCCCTTTTCTCTTCAGATGACACTGGCTGTCCTAGTAGCCAGTCAGTATCTCCAGTTAAGACTCCTTCTGATGCTGGAAACAGTCCAATCAGTTTTTGCACTGGTAGTGATGGAGACTTCTCCAGGAAGAAATTCAGTCCAGGGTCAATGAGTGAAGGGAATACGCAGCTTGCTCGGTACAAGAAGGAGACAAAGACAAGCCTTGTAAAGCCTGGTGAGTATAATTCCTTTCATTTCCTTAATTACACTTTTGAATTGACTGGTATATATACAGGTGTCTACATACATACTGTGTTGTGCCACCTGTAATAGCACTAATGCTGATAATAAATAAAATAGGTGGCTTCTTTCTGTGGAGCCACCTGAAAGATATGAAAATGCTATTGTTACTGTCTTTTTCATGGAAATATAATCAACTGACATCTTCACTTTCTTTTATGAAGCTCAATGGTGATGTAAAATAGCTGAAAGGGATTTTATTCTGTTTCATATAATTGCACACATATTTCAGTGCCCAAAGACAAATGACTCTTAATACATGAAAAGTCTTATGATGTCCTAAATTTACTGTTGGATCCTGCATAAACTTTGTGCTGCCAGGCTCTGATAGCTCTGGGGATACAAGATGTCAGACCAAAGCAAGAGGACAGGCAGACTGTGTGTGGGAGTTGGGCAGATTTGGACCTGTACTGCCATGGCTGAACCAAGAGTGTATCTCCCAGTGCCTTGGGCCATCTCATGCCACCAGCTAAATCAGTACCTGCTTGTTGCACATCCAGGACTAAAGCCCAGATGTGACATTGGTTCCTGTAATTTTAGTGAGTAGGAATAAAATACTTTATATTATTTGATTCATGTACAGGCAGCTCTTGATTACAAATGGTCAGGATATTTGTGCTGCTATTTAATTAATCATGGAGACAGAGTTGGCCCTGTACATAGCCAGCTGCAGAACTGTCACGGCTTATGAGCTCAGGTACCTCCTGGCTATATTGTTTCCAGAGTCATTTTACCTCTGGAACAATTTAGATACTTCCATGAAAAGCCTGCTCAGATTTGCCAGCACCATGTTTAATCCAGAAACAGTGGAAAATCGCAAAAACTCTTCACTGGCTTGGTCATTGGAAGGGTTGATTAAATTTGACTTACCACTATCCCTACAAGTTCTTTGGCTCATTCCATAGCACCATGTTACTTGAGTATTCCCAGTCTCTCACTGCTGTGCATAACGGGTGATAGGTAATATTTTGTACAAGGTTTGCAGTGAATGTGGTATATGACAGTCAAATCTATAACTGTGGCTATCACAACCATTTTGTTTGTGAATATGAATGTCACTTAGCAAAATGTGAATAATGAATGCAAAAGGTTTTTTCTAATGAAGAGTCCTATGCTCACGGAGAAGGGTTATGTGCCTTTTTCAATAAATTAAATTCACGGTTTTCAGTTTTACACTTAAACTGTCTTCTAATATGAAGTTATTAGCCTTTTGCAATTTCAGCAACTGGGTCTGTTTTACAGATTACTTCTAAGTTCCTTCTGCCAAATATCTCATGCTTTTTTCGTGAAAAGCTGTTCAAAATCATGCCTTAATGTGAGAGCTGACAGAAGTGAGGGACCTGTGAGACATGGATGCCAGGGGACAGCTGGGGTTCATCTTCATCAGTCTTGGCCACAGGGGTTAATGTGATTTTCTTCCCTTGCTATCTCATTCCATGGCCTCAGGTGGACCTGGTCTCTTCCCCATGACCTACTTGCACATGAATTTCTGGTGACTCAGTCAAGAAAATCTAGCCACTGTGCAAAGAGGAGGCATCACCATGTAGCAAAACACAGAGAGAGTAACAAGGGATCAGTAGAAGGGAAGTGGGGTATGGAGAAAAGAAACAGCAATATGTCCTTGTCATATATAAAAGAAATTGTGTATAATTTTCTCTCTACCAAAAGCCCTTCTTGATTTATAGAGATTATATCTACTTCATGTTCATCTGAAATGGCTTGTGACAATGACCATGTAGCAGGAGTCAGATATGAGAGACAAAAATCCAGCCTACCACTGTTTTTTACCATGCACAAGTACATCAATCACTGTGGATCTTCAAAATTCCTGTCATTTTGCTGAAATCTGTCTGTTTCCATTATTGTTTTCTCAGAACATGCTGAATCTCAGAAGAAACACTTACACAAATATTTTGATAATTCAGGAAATGTCAGAAAGGGATAGCACTGAGAATGAACCCTGGGATGTTTTTGGGCTTTTCCCAAGCTCTGATACTTTTCTGCTTCTCAGTAACATCACTTCATCTTTCTTTTCTGTACTTCAAAATACAAAATACATATAGCCTTTTTTTTCTCTCAAACAGCCTAAGGCCTTGTTATATGAGTGTAAGTCATCTTCACCTCTTGAAGTATTAACAAAGTAGATTTGGCTATCATTCATATTTTATGTCGTTTGCATAGAGAATCGTACATAATCTTGCAATGTTCTTTTTAAGCATATAAAATATTTATAATCATGGAGAAATTATTCATTTGAGAGAGATGAAAATGGGGTTTTTTTGTGCATTAGATTTGAATCACAACAGCATAGAAGTGAATTTAAAACCTGTGCCTGCTTTCCCAGGGAAGGATGGAGAGAACAGGAACATTAACAAAGATAATAGAATCCACTCTCAGAGACAGCTACAAGCCTTTTAATTTCTGGATCGTAGAAGTTGGTCCTTCTTTTAAATGTGATTCATTTATATAGTATTAAAAGCAATACGAAATAGGCTGCAGAACAGAAAATGCCCTCATAAAAAAAACAAAAAGACTTAATTAACATTGGCCTTAGTTTTGTATCAAGATGCTGTGCTGAATCCTACAGTTTTTATAATTGAATAAACAGGACCATAAGCACTTCTACATGCTCACATTCTTGTGTAGTCCTAGAAAAATCCCTCCTGAATTCCTGTAGTTCATGTCCACATCCTGTTCAGAACCGTGGGAATTTGACAGTCTTTCTCATCTTCTTTTCTGACTTCCATTATGACACTTAGTGAAAGGATTCAAAATCTTCCTCTTTCAAAGACATGGATAAAGACGAGAATCTTTAGCAGAAGTTGTGTCAATAACTTTTAGAAGTCTTGCATGTTTAAACTAACACAGATTTAAAACAAATCAAATTAAATACCTGTGAGCATCAGAATTTGAGAGGCGCATCTGATCAGCTGGTGTTCAGCATTTCTGTAAGGTTCTGGTCTTCTTGCTTTTGGTGTTACAGGCACACTTTGGACAGTTTACTGAATGTTTGCTGTTGGAGCTGTTTCTTAGAGCCCATGGAATTGCTGAAGTTTCACATAAAATTATTAAGACCTAAGGAAAAAAACATTAAGGCTGTCCCAGACCTTTTAGCACTTTCAGGATCCTGCAGAATAGAGGTGTAAATACCATTGCACAAAAGGAGCCCTAGATGAGCCCCAGTTAGGGTCAGCTCCCAAACCTTGTAAGGGCTGCCTGGCTGTCACTCACATTGTGGTACAATAATAAACATTCCAGGCAGCAGAGGACTATGCAAAGAGCGTTTGGTTTTTTTCACTGCTAATAATAAATCTGGCCATTTGTTACTGAATCTGGCTAAAATAGCAATATTTTGGATTTCAGTGTCATTGAACTGCTATGGATTATGTTTCAAGAAGGGTCATTGCTGGGAGTTTGGACATTAAAACTTTTTTCTGTTCAGATTAATGGGAAAATCTAAAAGGCTTCCATCACACACAGAGCACCTACATTTGTTGGATATTAGACAATGAACACAAATTGAAAAAATGAAATTCCATCTTGCCCTGCAAGGGAGATCGAGGCACACTGTGCCCATCCCGGGTCAGCTCTATTCTTTTATACTATCAACTACGTATCCAATGTTTACCATTAATTTCCAATCCGTGACCCTTACATTACATTGTCCAGCTCTCTGACAAACCAATCCAAAAGTGCCAACATCACCAAGAAGATGGAGGTTAGGAAGAAGAAGAAGAAGAAATAACATGCCACATGTAAGAATTCTCCATCTTGACTCCCAGACCACCCTGTCCAGAATCTCAAACCCCCCTGGACATGGGTCCAAATCTTTCCCTTTTCATCTATAATTATTACTATTCTACTCTTTAAAATCTGGTGATTTGCAATTCTTCTTATAAGTTAGTAATTTGTCTCATGGATTAAAATCAAAGCCACAGGCATTCTCAGTATCAATCCAGGTTCTCTGACACCTCTGGCAAGGCTGAAAAGCCTCCTGACCAGGGCCTGGATCATTCTGAGATGCTATAGGAACTCCCTGGGTTCCAACAGCTGTGGTCCTAGACAGCCTGTTGCAGCTGGACTTGCTTGAGTGGGGAGTTGGGCTGGATGGCTTCTAAAGGTCCCTTTTACCTCCCAGTGATTATGTAATCTTGTGCTGCTGGACTTTTCTTTGTCCTTTAAATAATGCATCAGCCAGATCTGTAGTTAAGTAGTTGCAAGGCACAATTTGTGTTTTTCCTGCCCTTTCTTGGCCACTTAAGTTCATAAAGATGAAGATATATTGGGGGAAAAAAAGTATCTTTAACAATCACTATTCAACTAAAAATGTTATTTTAACAAATAATAAGTACAAGGCAAAGTTAGTAATCTTGTACTCAACATGTTTTTCCTACTTTTTCCCATATTAAGTCACCACAAATGAGCCTTGGGATAGGGTGTCCCAGTCTGAACAGATTAGTCTTTGATGGCTTTAGGGTTGTTAGGAGTTTCAGGAGAGGCAGATGGAGCAGAATGTATTGCCCTTACTTGGTTGTGAGTGTTCAGTAGGTGCAGCTGCCTTTTTAGTAAGTGTTGGAGCTGATAGTGATCAAAAAGGAGGCAAGGAAAATTAACCTAGACAACCAGAAATATTACTTAAATAAGCCAAACAGATTAGAGAAGAAATGCAAATGTTAGCTTCAAAATATGTTATATCTGTTAACAATGTCTAGCTGTTAAAACATGATGCTTTTCCTGAAGTTTGGGGTTTTTCTATTCTTTTTTTTTTAATTGTCTGGTGTGTGAGGATTAGATTCCTAGGACACTAAATGTCCAGGAACTTATTTCTGGGAGTCTCCTGTGAAAGCAAGGAGTAGTGACTAGTTAAAGTGACTAGTTAATCCATTAGTATAAAATTAGCAGATGAATGAAATCATATTGCTACTTTGCTTCCATATCCATCTGTATTCTAAAAGCAGTCACTTTGGTTATTTTAAAAACAAAACATAAAGGTTTTGATTTAGGTTATGTTCCTGACATCTGGCTGTATTATTTTACAGGTCTTCTGTCAACTCATTCCTTCATTTCAGTCTGACAATGTGGGAATAGCAGTGTCTGACTCTGATGTATGTGTGTGTATGTGCTTCACTTGAAAAACATGAGTTGGTATGTAAGTTTTGTGAGAGGATTGTCTTAGAGGTAATTCTGGAAATTGATTTCACTGTCAAGAGCTTCTTTCTGATTGCATCATTTTGCAATTATAGGACTTTTTTTACCTTGGAAAGTTTGATAAAACATTAGAAAAACGTATTTTACCAGCATATTTATCCAAGAACATTGTATCTGGTATTTGCATGACTTTTCTTTATTCTCTGTATCAAATCTGTGCAAACAGTTAGAAAATAATAGATCTGTTGTCCCTGTTGTTCAGGAGCTGCAGTACAGAATACAAAAACCAAGTTACAGAATGTGCTAACTTGAACAATTCTTGTGGCACACAAAGAAATTCATTAATCTTTTTAACTACTGGCTAGGACATCTACCTATCATGTTGAAACACTTCTTAAAATGCTGATGGTGTACTCTGTATTCTAACACAAAGTCACACTGTTTGTCTGTTTGGAAAAAAGAAAATAGAAAACCTTTACTTGGAGATAGCAAAGTGCCTTTACTAATCCTTAAAACAAAATGGCATTCTTCATTCCATCCCACAGAGGTAAGAACAATGAGAAAACTGGTGTCTGTCTTTTTGCTGTAACTTATTTAACAGCACCTCATAACCCACATTCCAAGACTGCCCCTTTTCTTGGGGGAGGGATAATTTAGAACAAGGGTATGTCAAAGAACATTTAACCTAGTTACAAAAGCAGTATTTAATCAGTGAACACCACGATCCTATCCTTCAGCTGGTGATAACCATACTTGAGTGGTGAAATTGGGAAATTCATGCTTACATTCCTAGGAATATTCAATTACTTAGATATGTGTCTGGTGTCACATACATAAGAATACTGAAATTGGGAAATGAACTACACCAGGTTCAGTGTACTTTAAATAACTGGTCATAGAACAAAGAAAGGTTGTGAAGATTGACCAAGTGAATTGACTTGATACCAAATGATGGAACATCTTGCCTATGATTGACCATTAGTTCGCCCCTTAAATTACTTGAATTAATAACAAGGAATCTTTTGATCTGACAGTGTTTATTGATAAGTGTAGAGCATAGATTCTCTGATGGGTGCAGAGGAGGTTGCAACTGAAAAGAGGAAGAGAAAAAGCCCAGATTCCCTGAGTAACTTAAACCAGATGAGGAAGGCTTTAACTTGAGCATTACATCTTTAAGCCACTCCATATTTGGCAAAGAGCAGATATGGAGTGGTCATTACTTGTGCTTCTGGAAGGCTTTTGATCTGTTTTTTGAAATATCACCTTGGCAATAAAAAGGGAGGAATCATCTTTCTCAGATGTAAGCACACGCTTTGAATGCTTCACTTCTATCCCACACCTGAAGCAGCCATTATAACCATCCTGACATTGAAGTCCAATCATAAGCAACATTTGTTTCCTGTATAGTTTCAGTCACATTCTTCTCCCTTTCTGATACGTTTATTTCATAATTTCATTTGTGACACTAAAGTTTCTGAGACTTTTTTCTAATACAGAATCTAACAAATACACTTGTGGCAGTTTTTGACCCTATTCATCTTCCTCAGTTACTTTTGCTTTTCTTCTTTCTCTTCACCTTTTGTTTTGCCCCCACACAAAATAGCTACTGCTGATTTTCTAAATAAAAAAATGTTTCTGGATAATAATTCCATATATGCTAAGTCCTCCTGCATATTTTACTGCTTTAATTCCATGTCTGTTGCTATGGAGCTGTGCAGATTTGCTTGCCTCACCTGCCAGCACAGAGAGTTATTAAGGCCTTGGTTCCGCAAGTCCCAGAGGAGCAGGGTGTGCTCTGGGGGGAATGCACATGCACATCTCACCCTCCAGGAGTGAGGACACCATGTCTGGGTTCCAGCCCATGCCATCCTCAGAGCTTGTGCTCTGGAGTTGAGCCCAGAGGGACATCACCCTGCCGAGGTCTGGTGGCTGTAGCAGTCAATAAGGTCTGGCACATGGCCAGCCTGTGAGGTTTGGGGGATGGTGGTGGGGGTGGTAATACTGAGGGTCTGGCATTTGCAAAGCCCAGCTTCCTCCACATACTCTGGGATATCCAGATCCTCATGGCCCCTTTGAATGTTTCCTTCTAGTTCTAGACCCAGCACAGCCAGTGGATCCCGTTGGTTAGAGGTCCTCTGTCTGGCATAAATCCCTCACCTTTTGTGATTCAGAAGAACTGAAATTTGAATCTAATTGTCTCCTTAGACAACCTTCAGTAGCAGATGGGGTCTGACTGTCTTTCTCTGGTCCAAGTGACTGGTTCCATTGCTCAAGAGACATGAGATTCAACAGGTGATCCTGCCACTTCCCTTCTGGGGGTTACAGGAGCTGTTTGGGAGGTGAGGGACATATGACCTCATGGTCTTCATCCAAGAAGAATAGAGCAGAGATGGCCCCTAATTTATCTGATCTCAATTCCCAAATTGTAGTGTAGGGATTAATTATCTTTGCCTGTATGAGTGCACTAAGGTCCTATTTTGTTTTAAAGGAGGTAGAACAAATGAATCCACTGTAACTGGTGTGTCATCTTTCTGACCAAATATTAAAGCATTTACTTTAGGATTCACTGGTTATGTTGTTTGAGAGTAGGACTGAGGTTGGCTCAGACATGGGAGACTTCCACATTTAGTCAGATAAATCCTACCTGCATCTCCTGTGTCCTCCTCAGGCCTTTGACACCTCTGCTGTTGGCTCTTACTAAAGTCAACCACAGTCTCTGTGGCTTTTCTTTCTCTTTCTTTAGCTTCTTTCTTTTTTTTTAATGGAAAGGGAAGTTCTTGGACATTCAGTTGGGAAAGACAGTTTGTGCTTGAAGAGCACACATGGACCTTCAAGTAGCTCTAATTAGATGCTTTTTCCTCTTCTGCTCATCCCTGATAACCTTAGGCACTCTCCGTTTGTCCACTTGCTGCCTAAGCTTCCTAGCATTGCAAAGGGAGATTCTGAATCCCATTTTGCACTATGGATTCACAGAAATTAAATCTTTTTAGGACTTACTGAACTCCTAAAGCTAACTAAATCACACTGAAGTTAAATAAGTGCTCTGTAACTTCTGAAAAATAATACTGGAATATAACCAGAATATAAACATTTCAAGCAAAAGATGCTTAGAAAGGTAGGTAAAAATTATTAGCATACCAGTAGGCTTTTAGTTTAGATTTATATGTTTTAGATGTAAACTTCTATTTTAAACAAATTTGCTTGAATTGATGTGAAAGAAATGTTCAAATACCCAAATATTTCTTATAAACATGAATAAGCAAACTAGAAGCTACAAAAGTAGTGCTTCAGCTTCAGAGTGTTTCATAGTATTTAACACAAATCTACAAATACCTGTTAAAGTGGCATAGAAAAAACATCTTTTGATTCTGTGTCACAAATTTTATAATCCAATCCCTTCTAAAAACTTATTTTAGATGTTACTTAGTAGAGACATAGGCAATTAGTGGGTAAACCATGGCCTCTTGGGACATGTATTCCTTTGTTCAGAAGACTCTTAGGCTGCAGCAAGTGCCCAGATGTCACAGCAAAAACAGAAGATCCGAAAAAGAAGCCAGGAAGTTGTAAAGGAGAAAATGGCAAATAAAAACTGAAAGCCTGAGACCCACCTGTTCTACACAGGGACCTACCCAGCTCTGGGCTGGTGGCACAGGCCACCTGCAGTTCAGGGCCTTGGGCACTCTGGGGATTACTTGGGTAATCTGCAGTTACATACCTCCTTCCTTACAAAAAATAAAATAAAAAAATAAAAGGATGTCCTTGTTGCTTAGTTTAGTAAATGGAAAAGAAACTTAGATTTAGATCTCTTTGTGTCTTTTGGGGGATGAACTTTAGCACAAAGGAGAGGAGTAATACAGAGCTGCCGGGCAGGCTCAGGGGATGCAGGCTGGCTGCTCCCAGGGAAGCTGTTCCACTTTAACTTAGTTACTCTTTTACTGGGGGTTCGAAGCTGAGTTCCCGGCAGGCACACGGTAACTCCTTTGTTGTCTCTCTCTCCCTGGCCCATTAATGGTAGTGATGCTGCTCCAGGCACAGAAAGTGGGACAGCCCCTAGTACAGGGACATCGTGGCCCGAGGATGCCTGCGGCCTCAACCTTCACCTTGCCCTTGGTCCATGAAAGAGCCACTGCTCTGACTGCAGATCCAGTAGGGAGGAGACATATGGGGATGGGGCTGCTGCAGGGAGTGCCTGGGATGCTGCACAGGATGAGATCCCTGCCACACAATACACTTTTCAGACCCAAATGCCTTTTGATAGAAATGAAGGTCTCCTGGGGCTTGCAGGGACGTGCTCCTGCATCAGGAAAAGACAGCTGAGGGCCTGGCATAAGATGGGCCCTGGGGTTTAGTGGTAGGTATTAAAGATTGCAACAGCTGTGGTCTTCAGTAAAAACAATATAATTATTTTTTTTTATATTCAAGCAGGTTTGTTTGCATTTTTTCTCCTCTGCTAATCCAGAGCAGAATTTGAACCACAAAGGAGAAACCGATGCTACACACACTGCAGTGCAATATTTGTTTTAAAATATGTGTGAGGTCAACATAAATCTGCCTTGAAATTTGTGTATTTATTGCAGTGAGTTTTCTATGTCTTATGGTTGCTTTCTGTGGGTTTCAGCCCACTTCACAGAGTGAAATACTGTGCATACAAAAGAGTCTATTATGAATCTTCCCTTATGAATTTTTTTATCCTCTGCTTTTAAATTACAATCTGTATTATTTATGACAATGTTTAAAATAACTTCCTAACTTTCCCTGGTGAAAGTATTCTGAACCTACTCCAGATACATTTTACTATGCTCAACTCCCACTCACCATGAGTTTTTATTTCAAGTAATTTTTAATGAAATACCATGCATCACAGCCAGAACCCTGTGTTGCTGGTACATAGTTTTCTTTACAGTTTTCCAGCTATATTCCTCCTCTCATGATAAACTGTGTTGTCAGTATGCATTTTTATCTTAGAATAAACAAATTGCATTCCCTTAATCTCCCTTCATAAACAGTGGCCTGTAATGCTGTTATCATTATTGTTGACCTTTTTTGGAATTTCTCCAGGTTATTAATGCCTTTTTAATGAGAATCATGGGATTTAGAGTGTTTTCTGAGCAGTGTTTACTCAGGAATTGATAGATTATTTCCTTTTCTGTTTTTCTTTTCATCTCCTATTGCTTTTTTGTCTGACATCTTAGTATGTTCAAAGCACAGCTATGCAAACAATTGATTTGGGAGCTGCTGCCAAATCAAAACATTAAAGAACATCTTTGTTTCAAACTGAACAAAGGCTGTATTCAATCTAAAATATTTTGAATTTTTGGGGATTTATTTTTATGTTTCACCCCATTTTTAAAAGAGGAAAGATATTTGTTAGTTTTCATAATTTAAGCATAATTTCAAACAGAAAGTAGAAAAATCTGATTTTCCATTTTTCTGGTCATGTTTGACTTGAAATAATAAATATTTTCAATGTTCTCTGATCTGTTGTTTGTTTGGGGTTTTTTTGTGACCAAATTACTACCTAAAATATTTGTTTCCCTCAGAGTCATTACTTCAAATACTTTTGACCAGTATTGAGTCTATATATTCCTTGTGTTTATATATCTGTATTTATGCACAGGAATGGAAAGCTAAGGGAATGTCTTTATTTTAGTCATGCAAATCCCACTTATTTGATTTCACTGTCATGTAAAGACATTGGTGACTGGGTGGTGACTGAGCTCAGAAGTGGAAGGTCAAGCATAAACAACTTAACAGATCTCTGCAGATAGTGGTGTCATTTTAAACATTAAAGCAGTGTTATTTTACCTGCTTTTATGTACCTAGATGTCTAAATCCTTATGAGGCTGTGCTTTAGATATCTTCACTCTGTTTTGGTTCTCACTTGAAGTGAAGAATTCTGAGTTTGGGAAGAGCCTAGGAGAAAGGAAAAATACATATCCAGTCCCTGTACCAGTAAAGAAACTACAATACTCATAAAATAAAATCCAGCAGTCAGAACAACTAGATAGAAGTTGACCAACTTTGCTAAAACTTTTGATTGCAGAAAATCGTTTTCTCAGCTGTGTTGTGTGCAGGGTGGAATCTCCTGCTGGAGGTGGGAGCTGTGGGAAATTCAGGCCTGTATGGATTTCACCCATGTAGCAGGGGTTAATGAAAATAGGCTTTCCAAACTGGGTGGTTTTATGGAGGAGCTGGAGAAGGGCGTGACAAGTTGCAAGGATGGGACCTCATCTCTTTATCAAGTTCTTGTTGCTGGAGGCTGTGTTCCTGGGGGTGTGATGGGGAGATCCTGTGCAGCATCCTCCCAGTTCAAAGCTAAGCCTGGCTGTAAGAATCCCAGGTGGAGCCTTTCTTTCCCCAGTAAAGCAGACAGCATAAAAGAGTTGTCATTGGGCTTGTTTTGTGTGGGTCCTGATTTATGTGGTGTAGTGTGAAACACCCACCCAGGTCTTTTGAAAGAGGCACCAAACTGTTCATCCCCTTTAAGATGACCTGCTTCTAGGCATGCACAGAAACAAGAGTTTGGTAGAGCTGAGAAGCTTTGCTGAGTGAGACTGGCGGGAGGTGTTTCCCAGCTGAGATGGCATTAGGAGAGCACCAGTTCCAAAAATCCCATAACTCGCCCCAGGAGCTGGAGACCCAGCCTCAGTTTGTGCATTCAGCCTCCAGCCACTGCAAGGTGGACATCATTTGCCCAAGGAGTCCGAAATGTACTGCCTTTAATATGGCATAAAATAATAGCAAATCTACTTTATAATAGTGTATTTTATATGCACCATTACATAAAATGTATATAAAAGAAATTAAAATTCTGCCAGGTTTGTTTCATATTTTATTAGTATTAAATTGTCTTTCTTCCATGTTGAGGCACTTCATTACAGGTCTGTGTTCCACCTTTCTTAGATTCTGTAAGTAATAGGAAGCTGATGGCTTTTGAAATCTGGGCAGGCTGTGTCTGTCTGCTAGAGCTGGTGGAATACAGCTTGACCACAAACCTGCAAAGATTAATAAGCTGAAAAAGCACAGGCTTCTTGTCTGTCATTTTTGCTTCTTAACAGTAAGAGTGAAAAAAAGCAGCAAATTATGGCAGTCATAACTTGAAATGCATTAGCCTCAGACGTACCTTGGATTTGTTACTGTAAAAAATATCAATTATGCAACCAACTGGGTAAGGTTTTGTTGTTCTTTTCAACAGATGGCACTTCATTAGTTTTTTGTAGTAATTTCAACATGTGTGTTACAGTAAATATTTTATTAGCTTACAACAAATTTTACTTTTCATCCTAGGATTGCAGGATTGTTTCATCAGTTACCTCCCAGATATGTTTCTTCTTCCAGTGTTTTTTCCTTGCCTGTTGAAAACATGTCAGACTGATTTAAAATGTTTTATGCACATTATAATGAAAACCATATGTTTTGTATTAAGGGTGACTATGCAAAAGCTTTCATTTGAATCAGGTTTTGCATGCAATTTCATGCACTTGCAGCTACAGTGTGCCTGTGGGCCTGTGCAGCTCCTTGCTGTGCCCCAGACAGCTTCTCTCCTCCTTGCATACAGGAACATAGATTTAGGAGATGTGTTGAAGGGGCCTCTGAAAGCCCTTTGTTAAACTTCTGCCACCAATGTGACTGGAGGGCTGGGATCTTTTCCCAGTCTGTGATGAAGTTTGCTTTTTCTCTGTGTGTGCTGCTGTTATCCTTGCCAAAGATGACATTTTCCAGTTCCTAAAAATACTTCTAACCAGCCTATCCATTTCCCTTCAAACAGACTGAAGAGTACTGCCTGGTACATAAAAAAAATCTCCTGAGGTGATACTGCATGGCTGCTTATAAAAAATACTTGTCCATAGGTGAATTAAAGATATAATTTACAAAACTGTCAAATGCAAGTCAGCATGATGTTATGTAACTCTCAGTGTATTTTTTGAATCTCCAGTCTCAATGTTTGTATTGAGGTTGGTGTAGGAAAGCAGCATCCTCCTGTCTCTGATAACAAAGAGCCCTTTTGTTTGAACATGAAGATAAAGTCCCCAGACTGTTCCCTTCTGCTCCATGAGCATATGTTCCCCCCTGACAAAGGTCACTTCAGGCTGAGAAGAGTGAAATTATGGGAGACATTTTTAAGGTGTTGTTAGAATGGCTCAAGTTCCATATAGAAGCACAAAAAAAATCAGGTCAGGTTGACGTCTGTATGAAAAATATCCTTAAAAATACATAAAGCAGCAAAAAAACTCCAACTTGTAATGCTCTTTGTCTATTCCAACATTGGCTTTTGGCTTCTCTACAAGTCAGTGAATTAGAAACAATTAAGAAAAACACAAGCCCAGATCATAGTGATATGCAGAATATGCATGATGGCTCTTAGCCAATGTCAGTAATTATTTTGCAGTGACTATGTTTTGAGAGAAGAGCTTGATTGATTGTGATTTCACAGAATACATAAGTCACATTATGTATTCATGTTGAGATCTGCAATGTTTATAATTTGCATTAGTGTGGTTCAGATTACCACTAAAACTAGTACTTAGATCAGAAAATAGCTTAATGAGATTATTTGATAACAATCCTTCTTTCAAAGTAAAAAGAATAAGCAAGAAAAATTAGTGAAAATCAAATAAATAATAATTTGTAAAACTGCAATTAGATCCAAACACAGGGCAGCAGAATCTGTGTTGCAGTCCTTCCCAAAAGTTTGTCTGGCTTTTAGCTGGAAGTCTTCTTGCCCAACACATTTGAACAACTTATGGAGACCCACACCCAAAGTTTTGCTCTACATCCCCACTGTGTCTCTGCCAGCTGCCCAAGTTCCCAGCTGTTCCTGGGCCAAGCACTCAGCTGAAATGTGACCACAGACCTATCTGCTGAGGGAGCACTGTCAAGTAGGTAGGTGCGTGTCCACCCAAGTGGGCAGTGATGGCTTCATTCATTGGCCAGTGCAGTGGCATAGGGAAGGGATGCCTGTTGGTACCCCTAGGATTGAGGATGCCAGACATTGCTGTACCCAGCTTCTTGTCAACTCACAAATGTGAGTTTGATGACTAAACCTCATATAAAACCTTTAAAAGGGGTGATTAGGTACTAAAATTCAAGATTCACAGCAGACAGCATGCCAGATATGCCCACAGGAGATGCCAGAGAGAAGTGCCCATCTCCCAGACTTAGTCACCTGCCTGTAATCCTGGGTGTGCCCACGTGCATGCCTTGGATTCACTGTGAACCTCCTCATCTCTGTGAGTGCAGGCATCCAGCATGTTTCATTCCTCTAAAATATGGGCAGTGCTAGTGCTACCAGTCTGTGCTGTGTCACACCTGAGTAGGTAGAGCTTGAGGAAGAGGTCTGAGTCCAGTGCCCTCTTTAGACGAGAGGAGCTCAAATCTACAGTTCCCTTAAGAGTTCTTGATCCAATGCAACCTACTGGGCATCCTTAGCTTCCTCCCCTGATGTCAGACCTCATTGCAGTGGTGAGAGTGACACAGGCAGAGCATGTGGGAGCAGCTTCTGTCACCCCAAGATTACAGCAGTCCACATGGAAGAGAGGTGTGACCTGTTCCTTGCTCTCAAGGTTACATCTGCTTTTACCCAGTTACTGTTCAGTGTGAAATGTAATAGTTAAATCCAGAATATGAGTTCCCCATCTAATAATCCTAAATCAAATAAGTAATAAGTCAAAAGCCAGGGACTGGAACCAAAAACCACTGTCATCTATGGCCTTGACACTTTGAATTCAGCACATTTCCCACCAGGAAATTTTGCCTTCAAAATGGGTAATTTTTAAGGGTGTTATCTGAAGAAAAGCATGAAATGTAAAAGCAAGATTTCATTGCTTCTTTGCATCTTATTTTTTGTTCATTTGTCAGCACATGTGAGCAGTGTGGTTTTCTTTCCTAGGTTGTTTGTGGTATACAAAATCTATCTTGCAGGAACAATCCCATATTAAATAGAAAGATAAAAACAGCCTTAGTGCTTCCTCAAATATGTTGCTTATGCTATTAAATATTGGAGCTAGAAATGTAGCTGCGAGTTAAAGCTCTCAAGATAAATTGAACCAAATCATTTAAAAATGCAGGTCCTTTAAATTAGTGGGCATTACAACTGAATTCTCTCTACTTTTCCAGCTGCTTCTATTGACTTTGCTGGATATTTTTTCACACAGTCAGGCCCAAGCTCTACCCCTGGGGTCTCTAAATCAAGCTGTCTAGAGAGACAGCATGCCACTTATTCCTCAAGTAGCTGCATCAAAGTGGTTGATAGGTATGCATATTTTGATCACTTTGCTGTATAACAGAGTGCTTTTGAAGGCAAGAAAGCTCAGCAAAGTTAGGTGCTTTACATTTTGAGGACAAGCTTTTTCTTTGAGCACTGTTTTATTTACAGCTCTATTTTGCTGGCTATATGCAAAACCTGCTTCAAGACTGATACACATATAAAGAGGTCATGTTTATGGAGTCAAAGGATAGCTAGGCTCTGTGGTTTGTATACCTGGTAGGCCCACTGAACCTGATCTGTTCTACCTGTAACAGGTGTGAGCGCAGTGTGTGTGACACAGTCCCTGCACTGCTGCTGTACTTGCACTTTGCCTGAAACGGTGCGGAGGGCAGAGTTAAAGGCGGGGCTTGTCCACACCCGGGCTGTGGCCGAGGTGGATGTCCTGCCGTGGGGATAAACACGCGGCAGTGCCAGCTGGAGCCGTACCGGCCCTCGCCCAGGCAGCTCCTTCTCCCGCTCCGCTCCGCAGTCCCGCCCCCAAATCTGCGATTGCATCATATGCAGGATGCGAAACTTGCCCTTGAGACGTTCCTAAGAATCCCACAGTTGATTCCCGTGCAGCGACTGGAGAGTGTGAGCTCCCCAGGCTGTGGTGGCAGATGCCACACGCCTCTGCCGGACCACGGTCACCCTGCGCGCCTGTGCCCGGGCTGAGCTGCCCGCACGGCTCGTCACAGGCAGCACAGCAGCTGGCACGGGCTTCCGTCTCCTTCCTCGGTGTCAGTCGAGCCCAGTGACTGTCGCGATGCTGGCAGGGCAGCAAGGAGGCGAAAAGGCAGCACAGGGCGTGATGCTGACTGCAGAGCGCTCTCAGCTCGGTGCCGCAGCCCACCGAGCGGTAAAGCGCAGGTACAGCGCTGGGCTCTGCAGGATTTCAGTCTTGCTTCTCAGATACCCATTCCCGGCAAAGAGCAACCCTGGAAAATGTGACGGTACTTAGCTGGCCATCCTTGTGCTGTTCCTCCCGCTGCACAGAGCAGTGCGGAGCTGTGCTCGCATGGCGTGGGCGTGCTGCTCAGTGCCCGCTGCCCGGAGCCCGCTGCCCGGCGGGGGGAGGCCGGGGGACAGGCTCCCAGCACAGACACCAGGCTGGCTCCGTGGGCTGGGACTGCAGCGTGGAAGAATAGAAATCAGTGAACTCCAAATGTCATACTGCTGAAGCTGGTGACTCAACGTGTAACATCTTTTGCAGGAAGGGGTTAGGAAGACGGTCCTTTTAAGAGGAAAGTCTCTGATTGAAGCTAAACAAGTGTTACAGCCGGTTAAGACAAGGGAATGCGGGGTCGAGAAATGTCAGTCTCTTTTGTAGTTAGCACTAAATTAATGGGCTGTTCTGGGGCTTACATGTGTGAACTTTTGTCATTACATAGTCACAGTGACAAAAATAGTCAACAGGTGTCCTTAGGAAGCTGTCAGCCAGGAGAATGGCGGTAGGAGAATGAGAAGCTGTGTTCAGCTCCTGCCTGCACTGCTGCTAGGCAAGGAATTTTGTGTTTTGTTAAGATATTTGTAAGACAGAAGTCACGCCTACCCAGGAGAATATGTTGCAATGGATATTTCATGGATAGATGCCATGTTATTTTGCTCAGAGATGTCTACCAAATGCGAGAAGATGTTTTTTAAAAGTCTTCTAGTAACATTGCTGTCAGGCTCTGCTACACACAAAACTGGCTTGAAACATCATTTATACACTTGGAACAATTACTAGCAGTGACCCCTTTAACTCATAAAATGTTCTCAAAGATCCTATAAATAGCCGCATGCCTAATTTTAAACATAAGTAGTCTCCTGTGCTAAGTGTTAAGCTTGTGTGTAGCTGTTATTAGAACTGGGGCCAGAAGGGTTAGTTCATGCTTTTCAGACACAGTTCCCGGTCTCAGATGCAGTTCAGTCTTTCAGAAAGCTCTGCTGATGGTGTGGTTGTGTTTCCAGTCTCCGCTGGCTCTTACCAGCAGTGCCCAGCCCTGCAGCTCTTGGTGCTCCGAGCCAGGCAGGTCAGGGAGAGGCAATTGTTAAGCCTTGCTACTTCAGCAATGCTTTCGATAGCGAGATCTGATTATGATGTGATCTACTTACCCAGAGATGAACCTTGGCTAGTGCTCCTGCTCTCTGCGCCACAGCCAGGACTTGCCTTGGGAAAGCTGCTGGGGTCTTGCAAGCGTAGGAATGTTTTGGGGATCCAAACACCAGAGGTATGACATCTGTGTGATGTGTTTACCTGTTTGGGTCTTGTTTAGAAAAGTGCTTTTGGGTGTAGTGGGATACTAAGAGATTATCTGGAGTGTACAATAGTCTTGTAGATGAGGGTATTTTGTTTATCAGGAAAACTCTGATGCATCTTTGAATGTCATGTCCCATGATCATTTTGCTTCCCCAAGGAGAGGGTCACTCACATTTACATCTGTAAACATGATATAAATACTCTGTGAAACCAAGTGGCTTTGCTGCTTTCCTTCCCTCCCCTTGCAAATTTGCAGGCAGCTGTGATCTGGTTATGGCTGTGGTGGCTTGGGTCTGATTGTCAGGGGCATTGTACTGGTTATGGAGCTAGTTAGAGGTGCTAGAGCTGTGTCCCTGGGATCCCCTTTTGAAGAGCTAAGCTTTGTATCTGAGCACTTTGAAACCGGGCAGAGGAATATCCTGGGATGGGCTGATGCAGAGGCACAGAGAAATGGAGGCTGGTCTCAGATGTCATGAGGTAGGGAAAGTATTGAGTTAAATCCAGTCACACCTTATCCTAAAGCCAGTTGCTAATTGCTGTCAAATGATAAGAATGGTTGCTGGCTGTCTCGGTCTCTTTAAGGCTGTGAAGCCAGGCTCTGACAAAGCCTTCCCAGTCTCAGGTCTTCAGGGTGAAAGATGCACCCTTCACCATCAGCTCTGTGAAGAATTTAGGAGAGTCTGAGGACTAGGAGGTCTAGCTGCAATGAGGAGATGATGGTGGCTGCAGCTGCATCTCCCCTATGTGGAAAAGATAGCAAAAATGGCAAGTCTGCAGCTGCTGGCTTGGGGATGTCTACCCAGAAATTCCCAGGTGAAAAATGCTCCCCTTGGTCAGCTGCTTAAAGGATGTTGGGGAGTTATTTCCATCCCCTCAGCTGAAATCATCATTCATTATTGTGGCTCTACAGTGTGAGACCTGGGTGTGGCATTTGCCATTGGACTGACGGACTAGAAAAAAAAAATATATAGCTTTGGTGGATTTTTTTTTTCCAGAGGATGAGATCTGTCTACTACTGACCTCAGCAAAATGAGAGCAGTTTTCCTTTGTATATGCCAGAGCTTGTGAAATGAAAGATGTGATCCATAGAAAATCAGTAATTGGTCAGATGACTTGGCACCTGAGAAGCACTTGAGACCTACATGTGATTACTGAATTATTTTAAGGTTATTTGAACTGCCTCACTATGCTTCTGTACCATATGAAAACCTGCATATGTGTATAGATAATTATGAAGATATACTGTTAGCCTGTACAGGTTTATACCTATATATATATATGTACATTTATGTTATCACAGAAAACAAAACAGAAGTAGCAAGCAGTGTTTCTGCGTGGTTTAAAGCATGAGAAATATCCAGTTACACTGGTGTGTTCCTAATCATTGTGCTCCTGAAGGAGCCATGTGAGCAGCCTCATTCATCTATCGATAGCACTGAGAGAGCAGACAGGTTGTCACAACAAGTGTTCCTGTCTGAGACCAAAAATGGCTTCTGTAGTGTGAGGGTTTTGTGTCCAAATGTTTTTTTTCTGCTCTTGTTGAAGTGCCAGTTCTGAAGAAATGTTGAAAATCTGGAACAAATCCAGCTCTTGTCCTCAGGGATGTTTGAAAATCCATGCAACTTTTGAAATTCACCCAGAACAGACAAAGGAAGGATGCTTGTGATTCACTGTTATTTTGAAAACAATCTTTGAGTTATAATTTCCATCATGTTTTCACTCTTTCCTTTTCCTTTCCAGGCAGTGAAGCCGATTTTAGCTCTTCAAGCAGCACAGGCAGTATTTCAGCACCTGAAGTCCATATGTCGGCTGCTGGAAGCAAGAGATCTTCTTTTTCTCGCAAGTAAGCAAAGCAGTTTTTCCTGAATATTGCTAGTGCAAAGATAGACTACTGTGTAAGGTCTTGCATTTTAAAACAATCGGGTTAACTCAGGCTCTCGGGTAGCACGCTGGTGAAAACTGCAATATAAGAAAGAAAAAAAATGCTGTATTCAGTGCACAAAAATTGTTAGCATGCCAGATCAGCCAGCTGTTGGGGTTATTTTTTTGTTTGTTTATTCATGGCAAGTATGGGAAATAATCAGGTAAGGCAGAAAAGGCATTGGCTTAAGTGGAGAGAGAGCTGGGTATGTTAGTTAACAGCAGTATTTCTAACCAGTTAACCTAAACTTTTTGGTCTTAACACTTTGTTTTATCTCTGTCAGCTCAGCTTACACCTTTCCCAATCATGATCTTATTTTCTGTTGTAAGAAGTAGACAGTATTGCCTTTGATGTTCTTGTATTTTTTTCTGAAATATCCTTCCCAGCCTATAGGCAATTAAAAAACAATTGTATCATAGTCATCTGTGTAAATGAATCTTTCATGAAAGACTTCTCTTAAGATTTCTCCCTGTCATATGTGAATTGCAAATTCAGACAGCTTGAAAATGCAGGGGCATTGGGCTGGAGCAGTGCACGTTGTGTTCTGCCCACGCAATCCCTGCTGGTTACATGTTGTGGAGCAGGAGGAAGGAGTTCAGATTGATTTCCTGCCTGTTGTGGAGGAGCTGGCAGGCAGGCTGGGAGCAGCAGCAGGATTCCCGTGTGCTTGAGTCACACAGGCGTCGAGAGGGTGGTGATGTGCCCTGGCTACAGAGCCCATCAGAATGAGGCTTTGAGGACACCTTCCTATCTGTATCATGGTAGAAAAATAAATGCTACTGAAGTTCCCTCTAGATTACATCCAACAAGTGAAGTTACTGTGGAGGAAAAAAAATTGGTATTAAGTATAATATGAAGCCCTAAAATCATCTTAATTTCAGTAAGATTCTGTCTCATTGCATATACTAGTGTGTGTTTTAATACAACTTTAAACTAGAGCATACTGAATTCCTGCATTGGGCAGAAGTCCTCTGTAATAAGGCTCCTTCAGATGCACTGCTGTGTTAAGCACAGTCTCTGCAAGTTCTGCCACACACCACCAGAGTTGATGACACACTGTACAAAGTGGAAAGAGATATCTCCTTTGCAATATGTTCTTTTTTAACTGTTTGACTTTACTTGCTATGAAACACTTCAATGTTGTCACAAACCACAGTCCTGTACTTCATCGTAAAATAATTACAAAATCACCCAAACCACAGCAGTGATGAAGGTTCACAGCAGCCACTCAACCATCTGTTCCTTATAAACTGTTCCATTTGCAGAGAAAGGAAAAAACCAAGTGAAACAATTTAAAGAAGAGATGTTGCTTCATAGTTCTGCGGTATTTAATATTTTACATTCAAGCCTTCTCTTTTGCTGGCTGGGTTTGCCTTTTTCTGGTTTTTTTTTTCTGGTTTTTTTTNTTCATTACCATTTAGAAGAACAACTTCAGTGGAAGAATGAAGGTAGCAGTGCAGTAGTGCAGGATGACAAGCCAAGTGAGCAGGAGAGGGACACATCCCAGGAAGCTGGCCTCAGTGCACTCCAGCCCTTGGGCAGCTGTCAGGCAGGGAGGATACCAATGGCTTTCAAGCACACACAGTTGACAGATTCTTTAATAAAGAATGGGAAAAGAAAGGTAAATATGTATGAGAAAAACTGGAAGAAAAAAAGAAAATACTGTGCTTTGTTTTGTCTCTTGTAATACTATTTCAGCCTGCTCTCCATGGGGTTCAAACTACATTGAAGTGAATGAATAGCTGACCATGACAGATGAAGCACCCAGTATGCCAAAGGCAGGAAAGAACAGTGGCCCAAACAAAATCTGTTTTCACTGCACACTGTGATCCCTCAGGCTGCTTGCCGAGGAGCATGAAAGCAGTCTTAGAGCAACCCTCCATGCACAGACACCACTCTGCAGGCCTGGCCAGGGAAAGCTAGAGTGTGGTTCTTTTGGCATTAGTCCAGACCGCAGGCCTCTCGTTTCTTAACAGAGTCAAAGATTCAGGGAACGTGGATGATCTGATGGAGTCACTGGGAACTGTGCTGTCCACAGAGAGATGTAAAATGGCTGAGATTTCCTTAGAACGTGTAATTCAGACTGAGAGCTGCATGCCAGTGAAAGAACGTGCAGTGGCTGATCATGTCAGGACTTCATTTCTTTCCAGCCACTCACGGTTATATCTCTGGTTTATTGTGTAGAGAACTTTGTGCATAAAATGAGACATAATGGGTTCTGTGATAAGAATAATGCTTTCACCATTTTGGTGCTTCTACAGTCGTGGTCCTTATGGTCGGAATAATGGATCCTTACCCTCCAAGTCTGGAGGCAGTCCACCTGCTTCACATGGAAAGGACGCTTCGTCAACACTGTGCAAAAACCATCTGAGTCCTGCTAACATCCATCAGAGTTACAGGGCTTCTTCAGCCAGCAGCAGCAACTCAGGCTCATACAAAGGAAGTGACAGCAGTCCAGTGATGAGGCAAGTCTGTGTTTCAGCCTCCTGGTGTTGGGTACATTGACACCTTCTCTGCACTGAAGTGTGGGATCAGTTGTAGGAGTTGCCGTGCAGGTCATCTTGCTCATCGCTATAGTTGTGATGCCTCCTACAGGTGACTTAACAGTCAGCAAGGTTCTCCAAACCATGTGAAAGCTTTATTGTTTCAGTACTGTAGAATTCAAGTTTGCTTTAAGTCAGTCCTTTGTAGGTGGTTTTCACTCCAAGGGAGGCTATTTCACGCATTGTCATGCCATCAGTTCTCATGAGGATTTACCGGTTCTCTTGTTGTAGGGTTCTTTTCCCTCTGAAGAGAGCTGGGTGGGGTAGCGTAGGAAACATGATACACCTGGGTGAAAATTCACCCTGCCCTGCCTGAGGCACTTCCCTAAGGAGTGCAGTTTCCTGTACAGGAAAGAACACAGATGCCTGCCAGAGCATGTGACACATGTTGCAGAGAAGAAATGGCCACCATGCTGCTGCTGTTGCCCTCTCTCCCAGACAGTTTAGCTGCCAAGCATGTAAGATTCACACCCAGAGCTGGACAGGATGAGTGTAGATTTCAGTGTGCTCAGCTTCATAACTCCTGTGTGGAGCTGAACTCAGTCCTTGGGCTGCCTTCCCTGGCTGTCTGTAGATGTGTGCCTTGCCCTGCCTGCTCTCAGGCACACCACCCATTTGGAGTGAGGCAATGGCCAAGTATTTTAAAGTTAAAAGCCTCAAATAAAGTTATTTGATGTAATGAGACTGAAGCCAAGTACAATAAACAGTAAATTTTGTGCTGTAGCTACAAATCATCTGTTTCCTCAAGTACTTTGATTTGCAAGGTGAAGCAATTTGTGTGAACACTGAGGAGCCCCAGATGAGTCAAGCTTTGCATTTCTCAGTCAATGGGATGTTTTTCATTCTGCCAAGACTTAAGATATGTAAGAGTGATGTTATGTGATGGTTTGTTTTGGGTTTTTTCAGGCGATCAGGGAGATACAATTCTTGTGGTGAGAATCACAGCACTAAGCCACAAAATCCAGAGCAGTATTTGACTCCTCTGCAGCAGAAAGAAGTGGCAGTACGGCATTTGAAAACCAAGCTGAAGGAATCTGAAAGCAAACTTAAAGAAAGGTAAACCTCACTTCAGAAATCAGTCAGAAAAATTTATTTGGGAACATTTAGGGTTGGAAATCCTGAGTGTTTTTACTCATTTCTTGATCAGTGAAGTTTCTGTGAAGAAATCTGAAATATGATTAGTCTGATTAGGTTGTTCTCAGTATTTCAGGTTTTAGAGTGTACTAAGGGGATGCAATTGGTTTATTTATAAATATAGCTGTCTCTTTCCTTTTTGAAACTTTCACAACAGAATACTTTAAAGACCACCTTTTACAAGTCTGATTTAGATTGAGACTTTTTATACGCAGAACAGTTTCTACCTGCCAGCATGTATTACCTTAAGTGTCCTGTTCTACCTCTCAGTGAAGCAGGACTGCAAATTCCCCCCCTTCTCCCCAGTGAAAGAAAAGTTTGTACCCAAACCACTGTGCCCATTTGTGTTTTTGTTGCTTATATGCTCAATTTTTCACAATAGCCCTTTGTATGGATGCTGAGCAAAGAAGTGACAATGTGCATTACGCAGGAACAGATGTCTCTTACTAAAACTACACTCTGAGAGCTGGCTCTCCAGCACAGACAACCCAAGGGGGCACAAAGGGCTGTTTGAATGGAGCCCAAGACACAGTTACAAGGACCCTGTGCTCTTCCTCTGCATCTGCAAGGCCTGGAACTGACATTGGAGTCCCCTCTCCCCCCCTTGCTGCCCATGTGCTTGCAGCAGCCTCTGGCTCCCTGCTGGGGAAAGCCAGCCTGTGCCTGCAGACCTGAGCTCCCTGGCTGTCTGAGGGCAGCACTGAGGGCTCTGGCAGTTCTGACAAGCTGCTGGCAGGCACTGGGGATGCATCCGGGCAGCTGTTTCCCATTTCCTCCAGGGTGAGGCAGTAGGGGTGATTCTAAACACTACGCTGTTAGTTAGACCTCACCTAGATGTCACCACTTGTGCCTGATATTGTCCAGGATCATGGCACAGCCCACTAGGCTGCTGGTTTTGTGTGGAGGCCAGTGACTCCCATTAGCAATCAGCTGGCATATCTTAGTTTTCTCAGAGGTGGCCACAAATGGCACCTGGAGAAATTTGCTTCCTGCTTGGAGCATCTCAGCAGCAGAGCCATCGCTGTGTGGTGGGGCCTCATGTTGACTTCAACTGAGCAGTCAGCAAAAGTGTTACATCATTTTTATTTTGCTACAGGGAAACAGAAATAGAAGAGCTTAAAGCTCAGCTGGGACGGATGAGGGAGGACTGGATTGAAGAAGAGTGCAATCGTGTGGAGGCAGAGCTGGCCTTAAAGGAAGCAAGAAGCGAAATTAAACAACTCAAGCAGGTTATTGAAAGCATGAAAAACAGCTTGGCTGAGAAAGACAAAAAAATTCAGAAATACTTCATAGACATAAACATTCAAAACAAGAAACTGGAATCTTTGCTGCAGAGCATGGAGATGGCTCAGAACCACTCTGTGAGGGATGAGCAGTGCCTGGAGTACACGAGCGACTCAGAGGGGAAGCTGTTAGCATTGTGTGCCACCCTACCAGACAGCCCCATCACAGAGGACCAAGGTCTGGAGGAGGTGGCAGACAGTGATCTGCTTCTTGGTGAGGACAGAGCTAACAGGACTGACTCATCTGGAGAGAGTTTGACCACCACAACCTCTGAGTTGAGCGATCCAGCTCCCTTCAGTGCTGCTGTAAATAAAGAGATGCTTGAAATCATTCTGGATGGAAAACTAACTTATTGCCAGGAGAAAGAAAAAAGCAACATGATGGTGGAACAGGCCATCCAGACTGACGTGGTGCCATATAGCTTAGATGTAGAGCAGCTCATTCAAAACATCTTCAGAGCTCAAGACACCTGTCCTCTAAGCCCACCTTCTTCACTGAAGGAATTGGGTGAATTTTCTCTTGGAAGCTTCAGTGATTCTGGTATCGTAGTCGACTTAACTCCAAGTGATCCCAATTCTGCCATCCTTTTGTCTCCTATGGAGTCTCCGTGCAGGAAGGTGGAGCATAGAGGTAATGAAAACCGTTTCATGAAAGAACTTGATTTTACAGAAACTTACGATGATGAAGCCTTTGAGTATGTTAATACAGGAATAAAGAGGAGATACTGGAGCAGCAGTCTCCTCGGGGATCTTCTGGCTGTTGCAGCCCCTGTCGTACCAACTATTGTGTGGGCTTTGAGTACTCAGAGAGGAGGAACAGATCCTATTTACAATATTGGAGCATTGCTTCGTGGTTGCTGCCTGGTGGCCCTGCACTCTTTACGCCGAACATCCTTCAGTATCAAAACCTAAAGTCTACTCTGTCCCTGACCACCAACTGGCTGAGGCAGAGAGAAAAAGGGATGAGATAGATCATAAAAGGTTACTGTATAGTCTGGCAGAGTCCATAATTTGCTTTTGACTATTTGATTTGCACTATAAATCAGTTCAAAAACATGTTCCTGTTTCAAAATAAAATAAAAAAAAAATTAAAAAAAAAGGCTTGAACCTTGTACTTCCACAAGATGTTTTTAACAGTACTGCTGCTTACAGAAATAGTCCTCCTGCTCACAGGCACCATGTCCCTCCCATGTGCTGGTGACTTTCTGGTACCAGCACATGTGCACAGTGAACATAACTAGGGAAATCAGGAATTCGAGCCTTGTGCTCTTTCATGTTCTAGTGCTGAGCTAGGATTAAGCTCAGTCACTCTCCCTGGATGGTTCACTGAGCAAACGTACAAGCACTTTGCATTGGCTCAAGGGTAGTGCGAGATGCATGAGGGAACAAATGGCCAGAGAAGGGTGGGGTATTTCTCTAGACAGCACTAACCTTCCCTTAGGGGGTCACACCTGTGCCCTAGAAAGCATGCTAGCGCTTTCCATTTGTTGTCCCAAATGTCAATTCAATTTAGAGGCAAAATCCGTATTCCCCAGGCAGCTTCCAGCACATCGTTTGTGCCTGTCTCATGTAGTACTCTTCTCAGTTGTGCAATTGCTTGAGCATTTCACTGGTCTTGTGCGTATACCGGGACTGTAACCAAAAATGTACATTGTTGGGAGTCTTAACACTTGTTACAATGATAAGTATAGGCGTGGATACACTTTGACTCTTAATATTGTTTTAAAGTCTTTATGTATTGGAAGCCGATAGTCTTTTGAGCCCTTTGAAATACTATGTATAAATATATTGTGTTTTAACTTATTGTTTATTTAATTGCTTTATTGTAAATTACCTTTATAATCACAAATTCAGTAAAGCATGATAGAAATGTCAAACGTGTGAGTGTTTTACTGTTGAAAGGTATAAAAAAACTACCCCATTCTAGCTGAGCTGTCAGGTTCAGGCAGCACTAGGGGAGGTACTGTATTGGGTACTGTTCCAGAAGAACAGAATTAGACTGGGAAAACGTGAGTACAATTCCAAGTGTAACCTCTCATCAGGGCTGATTAAAGGCTCTAGCTGGGCTGCAGTTGCACACACAACCCACTCTGCTGCTTCACACTGCATTCACAGATGAAGTGACCTAATCTTTAACCCAAAGTGATCCTCAGGAAACTTGTAACTCCTCAGCACTGCAATCCCAGAACAATACCAGTCTTTCTGGCATTTAACCTGTCTAACATCATGTGGTCTCAGTGTGCATGCACCTGTGACCATCAAAACATGATTTCTCCATGGCCAGAACCTAAGATCTGTGGATAGATCAGAGGACAGCAATGGTACCCAACAGGCAAAACAGTGGGGTTTGTCTGGCTCCACCCAAGCTTTCAATCCTACCTCTGGCCATTTAAACCTCACTGGTCTCCTGTTTTCTCCTTCAGCAAAACAAGTATAGTATTTCCTTGTGTGGCCCAGAGAAGAAGGGATCCAGGGAAGCCTGACACTGCCATGTATTGCTCTGCAGCTTTTGGGAAGGAACTTATGAGAAATCCACAAAGGAGTATGATTAGCCATGTGTGGGGAGCGTTTGCAACAGTCTAGAGGGTGATACTGATGCTTACAGAGGTGACTGTACACCTTACATGTCCCTGTGATGCCTGGGTGGTGAATTATTTTGTGTTTGCAGTAGAGATTCTAGAAGCTTCACGTTACATTAAGGAAGAGACCTAAGAGACCATTTGAAATAATATAATCTCCATCCAACAGAGATGGACATGACAGTATCTTGCTTGTGTTGCCATAACTTTGTCTTCCGTGCTCTCCCACCTTCTTGGGTGCCTGCAGTCATCTGGCTTGCCTTGTGACACTGCTGCAGTGTGTATTGCTGAAATGTCACTTTCAAAAACTTTAAAATTATAGGGACACTACGGCCAAAATTACCAGTTGGATATATTATTAATGTAAATTTTACACAACCATGGAATTTCATAATTCCTGAGTATCTCTTCTTGGGACTGAAACACATTACAGAAAATTTTATTCCTCCACCAAAATATGTGCAGGGCCAAGACAGCAGTATTTTATACCTGATGTTACCAATTTCATTACAATGTTGTATTTTTCTTTCACAGACATTACTGTTTAAGTGACCTTTGCAGTGAAATGCACCATAATTAAGAGAAAAAGTGAACTTCAGTTCTAGATGCATTCACAGGTGACTGCATGGGGGGTTTTTGCAGCAAGAGGCAACAAAGCGACACAAACCTACACTTATGTTTAAGATACAAATAGGCTGATCTCATAACTAGAACAATGTCAAAGTTTCTTTCTGCCCTTAAGATTCTTCAGTTAGTTGAACTTTCATAAGACATTGCTGTGCTCAGCAAGAGTTGACAGCATTCCGATCACATTCTTGATAAAAGCCTTTGCTCTGATCTCTATCCAAAATCCAGGCTTCTAAGTCTCTGCCTTTCCTCCTCCATACTGACACAGACATCTCAAGGTGCCCTTTTGTTAGAACCCACCTGAATTACTATAATGGACCAGTCCCAGTGTCTTGGTTTTGAAAGACAGGTGCCTGCCAAGGAAGGCAGGAGCTTCTCTTGGAATAGAAAATGCAAACCCCCTCCCTCCAAATTATTAAAAGGGGCTCTCAAGCAAAGATATGAGGATAGGAATAACAGCTCTTTAATATGTATAACAAAATAAAGTAAAACAAAAACCAACAAACTACAACCTAATAGGAAGATTCGAACGAGATGCAGTATTAAACAAAAAAACCAAAACCTGACAGTTAGAATACAACCTGACACCCTGTCAGTCAGGGTGTTGGTAGCAGTCCAGTTTGAATGGTGGCTCCAGTAGTCCTCCTGGAGTAACAGATGGTTCTGCTGAAGCAGAGATCCTGTAGAAGGGCGGAGTTTTCCTCCAATGGTCCAGTGGTGATGCAGAAGGGTCTGGTCCTTCCTCTGGGAATCCAGTGGGAGAGAAGGCTGCTCCTCTGGTAATCCAGTAGAAGGCAGATGCCTGTTCTGTCCAAATGCCCAGATTATATCCAGGCGGGAATGCTTGGCTCCTCCCCCTGGGTGGAGCATCTCACAATGGGCTGATGTCATTCTATGAGTCATGGGGTGGGTCCTTAATGGCCCACTAAACAGGAAATGGCTCCCGGAGGGAGTTATCTATGACTCATGGGGCAAGGTGTTAATGGCCCATTAACATGAGATAGTCCGGGGGAGGAGACAAGGAGAACACTGCCCCTCCTAGTTTTAACAGTTCATGAAGATGGAGATAGAATACAGACCTTCTGGAATATTTTTACATTGTAACCTAAGACACCCAGACTTTGGTCTTTGTTTCAGGATCCATGCAGCATATACCAGTTGTTGCCCCAAACATACCAATTTAGCTTTTTTCCCTCTAATATTACACTTATGCCTTAGTCATGTCTTACCTGAATCTCACTGGTGCTGTACACGGCTAGGGGAGGACCATCAACCTCTAAACTGTTCAATAAAAACTCATTCTTTTTTTCTGAGTTTAGAAAATGCTCATACCCACTCCGGTATCCCACTGGAAAGTCTTATCTCAAAACATGCAGGTGAGGAGGACATGCATCTCATCCACTATGGGTAATAGAGTGGACTCTTGAATTTGGGCCTATGGCATAGGAACCAAGTCAGCTCCTTCCTGGGCTGAAGGGATGCATGTTCATAATCCCATTATACATTTTCTTTCTAATCCAGGAACAAAAAAAGCCTTTCATATTCAGCTTAAGAGGTACCAAACATGTCCTGCTGCTGAAAATGTTGCAGCTCAGACATTTGACCCCCTTTCCACCAGATTCATCTCTACCCTTCACAGAATCACAGAATGCATCAGGTTGGAAGGGACCACACTGGGTCATCTGGTCCAACCTCCCTGCTCATGCAGGCTCATCCCAGAGCACATGGCATTGCATCCAGGCAAATGTTGAAGATCTTTAAGGAAAGAAACTACAACCTGTCTGGGCAATCTGGTCCAGTGTGCACTCGACTGCACAGTAAAGCAATTCTTCCTGATGTTGAGGTTCCTGTGTGTCAATTTCTGCCTATTGCCTCTTTTCACCCTTGTTTATGTCCTTTTCACAAGGCTGTTCCTTTATTTCTCCTTCCTTTCTGTGCAGATCAACTCTCTTAATCCCAAACTCCAGAAACAGATTTAGCACATATGCCCTATATAAGAAGTGAGTATTTTTCTCCAAATCCCTTCAGACAAATGAACACAGGACCTCGCAAGCATGAACAACTACATCACAGTCAAGGAAAGGACAAATTTTCAGTCATCCTGACAGGTCAATCCTCCACAGTCAAGAGTATCAGTGAAAGCAATCAAGTATAGCTTTCAGCCAAAAAAGGAAAACAAACAAAAAAACAAGCAAAAAGAAAAAAAAAATAATAAAAAAATAAAAAAACCCACAAAAAAAACCACTCACATGGCCAACCACCAAAATATGAAAAAAGAAAAGGAGGAGCATATGGCAGCAGGAAGGAAAGACCAGAAGTGTACACAGGGGTGTACAGGATCCTCAAGAAACTCAAACCAATGGAAAATACAATATCAGAGCAGCAGCCTCAGTAAGTTTAGCAAGGGTTTTCATATTTATCAAGGATAAAAATCAAGCTATAGGAAAAAGATGAAACCAGTAATAATGTGTGGGTCATCACCATTCAAGAGACTTCCTCCTCCTCCTGCTGGCACCATGTCAACAGAGGGCAGAGATGGGAGGAATCTCTAGTCTCAAGTCTGGCAGGTAGATGGAAGGAAGAACAGCAAAGCAGTACACAGCAGAAGGGAAAAGCAATGCAGGAGTCCCAAGCAGGAGGTGGCAGAACTCAAGGGTTTTTAAAATGGCTCAAAGATCAAATCTGCTTTCATGATGTATTCAGGGGCTTTGTTTGCAACTTAGTAACTGGCACACCTGTTGTTATTTTAATAACTAGTATTGATTTACATCTATTTTATATTGTCTCAAAAATAGCATCAGTAATCACTAATTTTCTAGAAAATGAGACATAGCTTCCAAGAGATTTCACTTTAAACAGGCAGTAGATAACCAGTTTCTTTGCCCTGTGCCAGCAATAGCGAAAGAACTGTGACTGGTACCTCCTTGCTTCTTGAGTACTGTTAAATAAGGACAAACACAGACTGTTATTAAAGCTTATTCATAAACTTTCTCATCTCCCATCCCTTCTCAGATCTTTGGAGGTGTGTAGTAGGAGCAGATTTGCTTGCCATACTGCTGCACTGAAGTCTGCACTTGAAGTAATCCATTCTACTCCAGCCAGAATACTTGTGCACAAAACACTCATGGCAGTGTTGGCTTCCAAATAAATTTTAGAATTTAACATCTGAAAATTACTGTCAAATCAGTTGACTTATGCAAGATTTTAACCTACAGGAAAAGTAGACTTAACATTTTTTAAAACTTTTCTCTGTGACTAAAGTCTTCAAAATTACTGTCTTGTTTTCTGTTACTTATACTCTAAGCAAAACTTGTACCAGAACCTGCTAGAACTTAGTTACAAATTCTATTTTTATAGGCAGGAAAGATATAGTCATGCCCCCTCCCTCCCCTTCCCATTCTCTTACAACTGACCCTTCGTGTGCTGTCCCCTGGATGAAAGGAAACAAGTCTCGTGCAAAATGTGCTGACATCACTCATCTGTCATAAGGTAAGAAATCCACACAACCCATAAATCAGGGACAACAGTACCCACACAACAGAACTTGGAAAAAGCATTCACTGAAGCACAGGGCTGAACATAGGAAGCACACTGATCTCCCCTCCTCCCATCCACCTCTGTCCAGCAGAACTTCTTTCATTAAAGCACTGCTGCCTTCTACTGCACATTTACCATTTACCAGGGGAATTACTGAGTAAACAGATACAGTAAGTGTGCAAGAAATGGAGTTTGAAAAGTGCTTGTAACTGAATTCAGAATTTTCACACTAGTTTTATTAGCAGGAAGACACAGATTTTTTTTCTCAATTACACTAACTATGCAACAACTATAAGGTGTGAGGATTCCTATCTGTAGGAAGTATAAGAATTTCTGCTAGAAATACAAATTTACCAGTACAAGTGATTAAAATTCTCCCTTACATTTGTGTCTGCCTTTCTAGGAAAGGTGCACCACTCCTGTGTAGTGATGCCACTGCTGGTAGTCATTGCAGTGTCACATCTAAATGGGACCACAGGAAGCTGCAAGTGACAAAGTGACAAGAAATCCACTTTCAGTGTTCACCTGCATAATCCACCAGGTGCACATTTTGAATTGCTGGTCATACATATTAAGTTATTTTTTTTCTACACAGGTCAATATGATCTCCCATGGAAAACTTTCAAGTGTTTACAGACACTTTGATAAAAGAGCAAAAGTGGACTTTTTTCATCAGGCAGGAAGCAAAGGGTTCTTTAAAACTGTTTAATTACATGTTTCAGGTAAGCACAGACAATACAGGTAGATTTCCCACCACTCAATATTTACATTCTTTTCCCTACGCTTGAGCTGTTCATTAAGAGTGTTTTTCAATCAACATCCTTGTCAATCACTTTTGTTGCAAAGAAGGGTGCTGGAGAACTATTGCAGGAAACATTCCATCAAGGCATCATTTCCTGTGGGGCTTTTCTCCTTTAGTTCACGATATTTTGGGAAAATCCTGGCTTCCAAGATGACCTGAAGAATGCATTGAAACCAAGCAGTGTTTTGAAGTCCTATAAATAGTTAAATCAATACCAATACATATGTTGTGGAGCTGAAATTCTCTTTTCACTAGCACTGCCACTGCTGTGTGGTTTCTGTTAGGACAGTTTTACACCAATTTTGTTTTGTTCCTTTTTCATTAGCCTTTGTGCCTCTTTCTCCATTTTCTTTCGCTGTTGTTCTGCTGCTCTTTTTTCCCTTTCTGCTATCTTCTGTTGTCTGCAATGAAAGAAAACACAAATTGCTAAATAAAACACACTAAATTTACAGCATGGTCATACCTTAAGTTCCAGTCAATACATAGGTTATTATAACAAATAAAAACAGAGCTACAGTTTATTGTCATTAGGCTCAGAACAGTCATTCTTTTACTGTGCAGAAGTCCTTTTTTCAGATTAATCTAGAATTGCTGAATATTCTGAGCTGGAACCAACAAGGATCATCAAAGCCCAACTCCTGGCCTGCACAGGACCATCCCCATGAATCACACCATGTGCCTGAGAGAGTTTTTCAAACAGTTCTGTCAGGCTTGGTGCTGTGACCACTTCCCTGGTGAGCCTATTCAAGTGATCACCCTCTAGGTAAAGAACCTCTTCATAATATCCAACACAATCCAAGCTAGTTTTAGGCAATAATATTTGTTCAATTATTCTGCAATTTTAAAGCCACTAGCTTCTCAAAGATTCAGAGTAAGTGAATCAGTGAGCGTACAGGACAGTTGTAAGCCCTAGAGCAAAAAGCAGCTCAAAAGTTTTGAGTTTTTGCTGGTTTTGAGGGTTTTTTGAGATTGTCGCCCATTATTGTGACAGAGTAATAATATTTGTCACATTACAATGGCAGATTTTTGTATTTTCCGCATATCTGAAGTGATGCAGAAGGGCAGAAGTGCTATATGCACATGAGCCAATAAGGTGGTGAAGTTCCAAAAAGCCCCATAGTGTTAATGCTCCTGTTCACATGCAGCTCCAAAGGGAGGGATCGCAGCAGCTTCTGTTTCCTTGCCCGGGATGACCCGCAGGACACGGAGCTCCCAAGCACAGCGGCGCTTCCGCGCCCTCTACCGTCTGAGAACCTGCTTTGAGAGACCGGCACCTCACCCCAGACATAGCAACTGGCCAACAAAAATACAAACAGGGAGCTGCTATCAGTAAAAATGTGTGAGCATGTGAGCTCAGCTGCTTCCACTGGGATAAAAACTTTGTTGGTAACAGGAAGTCTAAAGTTGTAGACAGGTATCAAAAATTTGCAGAAGAAACTAAGTTCCAACTAACTCAAATTAACTGAAAATGCAGTTTATCATCCACTACACCAATTCAGCACTGACTGGAAAATTTCAGTGCATCCCAGGGCAGAACCTGCTGGAAAATGAGGGAAAAAGAGACTACAGGAACCTCTCAGTTTCTGATAGCCTACTCTTCAGCACTGTCTTTCTGCATGCCTTAATTCCAGAGAGCATTTTACTTACTATATATGTTCGTTTTAACTGTTATGGTTATACATAAACTCACCAGAGAGGCCACAGGATAGAGTCTTCACTGCAATTTAGCAGGACACAGCCCATTTCTGCGTGACTGATTAGCCCTCCATTGCCACACAAAAATTATTTTGGTCTTACTGAGCACTAACAAGTACCAGACACTGCAGGCTAAGGGAGACCTTTACTTTTTCTGCACACTCATTTCATTCTCAAATAGCACCACTGGAATGTAGTCAGCATTAACATTCTGGAACGTTAGGGAGGGACTCTTCTCTATTTGGCAGCCTGAAATATTATACAAACTTCTTCCAAGGGTTACACTTCTGCATGCATTAAGTCACCAGAGTGGCCACAAGATCTTCAGATCATTTTGCAGACCAAGATGCAGACTTCTGCCATTAAGAAGAGACTCCATACCACTTCCTTACTACACTCTGTTGAAAACAGAGCCAGGCCTGTCCAGTACTATACTTAAGTTCCACGTTAAATGTCAGATGTTAGACACCAGTGATGTCTACGACAAGAGAAACTAAACCAGAAGAAATTTTCTACCAATCTTGCTAAAAAATCAGCCAGGACTTAACTCATTTACAGATAAACACTGTTATTTCTGTGTCATGAATAAAACAAAGGTTTTCCTTCACCCAGCTGGGATACAGCTTACATAATGACCATATTGAGGTAGCCAGCCATAGCTGGACAAGTGGTAAGCCATAGACAGCTGGAGTTCTGATCATCATGTTCTATCTGCTGGAAATATTTAGATACACATCCCTTCTATAACAACTCCAGTTGGATATTTTTTAGTGAGGCCAAAAAAAAAATCCTATGAAAAGTAACCATTTGAGTTGAACCCTTTCAACACTAAAGATGATAGGCTGAAATCTTTAGGATAGGTTCAACCAAATACCATGACACTTTTAAAAACTAAAGCTTTTGGGAAACTTCACTACTATCACCATGTAAGATATCTCTCTTCCAAAGTATTCTAGAGCACAAACCTGACAGTTGGCAAACAATGTAACTTCGACCATCCTGGAAATATTCACTGCACAAATTTTACACTCCAAGAATAAACTGACATATACTTGCACCAGATATTTCTTAGTAGCTAACTCATGAATGACAAACCTCTGCTTCAGAAAGTTTGAGTACACTTTTGATAGTCCCAACACCATCTGTGATGGAATGTGGCAAGGGTTAAGTGAAGTACAGTGCAGCCTCTGCAGCTAGCAAAAGTAGCTGTTTCATTTCACAGTAAAAAAAAAAAACNTATCATTTAAATCTCAGCAGACTGCACTCTAGCTATTGAAGGTCTTACTGAGTCTACTGATATTCTTCATAGGAAAAACTACAACACATGGAACAAAAACAGCACAAAAAACCATCATTCATGTCACAAAGCTCGTACTTCAGTACAAGACCTGAAACAGGTCTTTCTAAATTCATTCTAAATGAAGCTTAGAAAAAAAAAATACAAGCAAGGTATTGACCAGAATGTACACACACATACCAGATGAAGTTCAAAAACCATTTGGATTACAACCCTATTCTCACGTGTTAAGCTGCTGCAGAGCAAGACTGACAGAGATAATAAATTGAATCAATTCTAATTATGATTAGTGCACTGAAAATGAGCTGGTAACTTCCCTCTTGTCTTATTCCACAGATGGAGAAAGTAAATTTTTCAAAACATTAAAATAAATACTTGATCAGAATCCTTTATTCTTTTCCCCATAATACCTATTTTCCTTAGAATAATTTTTTAATATATCACGTCTTTATTTCATATTATCACAGAATAATATGAACCACATATTCTGGACCACCATAGCCCTGTACTTGTGATTTAGTGAGTAGAATTACACCAGCCTAGGAAGCTAAAGCTATCTGAGGCTGGTTACCTGATGATGTAGCAAGCAATAAAGTTTGATACAACTGTAAGTCACTACCAGTTCAAATCATTGTGTATGATGAACTTAAACTTAATTTGCATCTCTTTAACCTCCATATCCCTTAAAGGAAAGAAAAAAAAGAACATAAACTGAACAGTTGAAATATTCACACTAACTTTGTGCAAGACTTCGATTTTACATTCAGCTTTACCAGCTAGTTTAGTTAAGTTAGAAAAGCCTAGCTCCTACAGGGACTCCAAGCATATACTTATCACCTCACCTTCTATCCTGAACTATTTTTACCTTAAGCACACGGTTATGATACTTTTTATAAGGACATCAAGTGGTATATTACTTCATCAAGTAATGTGACCGGAATATAACAGATCGCTGGGATTGGTGGGGCATTGCTAGGGTGGGGTTTCTTAGTGCCTGCATGTACATGTGTTAATGTGCTGTTCCAGTGATCCAGTGATTTTCATATTTCTCTTACCATCTTATCTACTAAATTAATTAGATTCAAAATGTCTTCAGGTGAATACCAGTTACATAGAGACTAGAGGCATAAAAATAATTTGCCTTAAGACGCATTTAACAATTCTTTGCACTTACCAGAAAGGTGTCAAATAAACAAATGTGATTCTTTTACACGTAAAACCTTTACATAGTGTTATATTAATTTCAATTACCTAAGAACTTCTTCTGCTTGCCAAGCAGCATCTTCCTCCTCTTCCCAAGCATTTGTATTTTCTTGCCAAGTATCCAGGTCTCCCAGTTCAGGCTGAAACAAACGAGAAGTCCTGAGCACATGGAAAAATTAGATAAAGCACTGGTGTGTGACTGCCAGAGTGGATGAATGACAGCAAGGCTTCCTTAATATTTATTTTTAACCTTAATGCTTCAGACTTAGGTATGGCAGTGCTTCTCATCTTATTGTCCATGCTATTTTCCCTGCTGTAATATTGAGCTTTTTCAGTTGCCAAAGGGCTTTCTGGACAAAGACAGGAAGGAAGCAGTGGAGTGCATTTTTAGCAAGAGGAAGACAAACTGAGCAGATTATATGAGTAGATAGTGTAAAAAATTTTTGGCAGTTGCATGGACAAACCAACACGTACATCCACATGTTTTTACATCCACTATCAGCTGAGTGACGCTTTTACTCACTAAAAGTCCTCTACTGAACTATTTTCATAAATGACAGTGCAAGGAGGTGGTATGACCATTCTGTACTGCTTCCTGCCTGTACCCTTTGGTGCACAATGTTAATCAAAGGAGAAGCACTATTAAAAAAGGCAAGGGGCAAGAGAGGTAGAGCATCTCCTGCTGACTGGCCAGGCTGTTAGGCAACTGGACAATTTTTTCAAAGGCCAAGCAGCAAAAATTAGGAGACTGCTACATTACAATCCCTACAAAAAAGAAGGGAGAAGCAGAGGGTTAAAAATGGGTCCAAGATAATAAAGCAAAGGTAACTCAGAGGCTTTCAAAAAAGCTTCTACTCTTTTGTTAATAACTTACAGTGTAAAATCCAAAACTTACAGTTCATTGCTTTGGCAGATTTGCAAGTCCATAAGTATATGGAATCTTCTTACTTTTTTATCACTGATCCGTCACGTTTCTCAGCAAAACATATTGGACAACTTCATTCTTCACTCAATTTTAAAACAATTTAAATTATTACCCAACTTTTCCACTTACTCCCCACAATGCATACCTTAGGCAGACTATTCCTCCCCCTACAGAACATCATTTAACCGACAAATACAAGATCAATACTCAGAGCATACTTACAGATTGGTGAATAAAAGGAATATCTTGTGTAGCTGCTAATCTGCTAGAGAATCCTGTGTTTCCCTCTGGAATCCCAAAATTTAAAGGCTCTCGTTTTTTAATAACTATCTGAAAATATTCAAAAAAAAGGAACAAAAAAGTGGTAGATCAATGCACTGCAGAGATTCCTAGGTGATCATATAACTCTGTGTTACACAACACCTCACTGTGTCTTAAACTTGGTCAGGTTCTGAAAGCTGCACAGCCAAATGAACCTGTAAGTGAAAGAGGTTAAATGCAACCACAAGTCCTCCTCCCTCCACTAGCATTTTCTCTAGTCAAATAGAAACCTGTGACTGTATCAAGAAAGCAAATGGGCACAAAGAATCACAGATCAAATAGCCACATCTCCCAGTACTCATTAAAGCTACCGATTATGTGATATTGCTTGGAGAAATCCTGCTTCTGTGGCAAGTCACTTAAAGGCAGTACTTTTGAGGACAGTGCTATCTACACAGCTATACTGCACTGTAATGTCAGCTCTCTCCACTGCTCCAGTAGGAGATCTGTGCAGTTTCAATAGCTGCAAATTCTCTGTCAACATAACTAGTAAAGCTCTGAACTGGTTTGGCTGGAAAACAGTGCTTTTCCCAAAACAGCTGCCAAGATCACTTATCCCTCTCACTTGTCTTGACCTCAAGTCACAAACTTTGTTTAGCCTACTTTGAACCACTGCTGCTTCCCAAAGAGGCAGATCCACAGCTCCACTGCCAGTATGCTAGTACCAAGAAAGGAAATCCAAGAAAGGACAATCTTATTGAGCAATGACACACTGTTATTTGATTGAGGTTCTATTTCCAAATAGATGAGTATAGACGAGTGACAACATGAGTAGACTGCACCTCAAATCTCAGGGTTTATATTGAGACATTCAGTGCAACTAAACAAACACAAATTCATACTGAATGGTGCTAACTTGGCCAAGTTAACAGGGATGTTCTTTACAGTGCCTGCACTCATCCTCAGAGACACATTTAAACTAAACAGTGTACAGTACTCAAACAGCATGGACTCTTCCCCAGTTTTGTTCTGAACCTGAAGCTCATTCTATTAGGCAAAAAAAGTCAGTAGATATAAAGGAGAAATCTACCTCTCCCTAGCCCTCTTCTACTCCTCAGACATCAGAAGATCAAAATCCTTAGAAGAATTTAGTCCACAGGATACTGCAGATCCCGGAAGCTGACACCACTATCACTTCCAGTTCATAGGACCACAGGAAGATTCAGATTGGAAGGGACCTCAGGAGGTTTGTAATCCAACCTCCTCCTCAAACCACTGTCACTCTAAGGCTGAATAAAGTACTTGGGGCTTATGCACTTGGGGTTTAAAAACTTCCAGAGATGGAAGCTGCGCAGCTTCTTTGGTAACCTATTCCAGTACTTGTGATGTTTTTCCAATAGACTCAAAGACCAGCTGAAAGATCTGCACATAGAAACAAAACCTGCAATCACCACATTTTAATCTGCATTTATTTACAACCTTGATGCTCCTGTAGAGATGCCCTCCCATCTTATCTCCATAGTAAAAATGGATTTTGAAGAACAAGGCATTTTGAATATCAGTTCCCTAATTCCAGCCTCCCCAGTATAACTTGGTGAAACAAATAACCATTGTTTTCTGAAACAGCAGGGCTGCTCCCTCAGACTTCAGTAGAGCATGACATAGAATGCCTTTGTTCAAATAAGGATATGAGCACATGTGACTAGAGGGTTCTCACTCTATACTTCCCAGAACTTTTAGGGTATGAAACTACTCATAAGTTTCTAATAACATGAAGACTAAAGATATAAACATGTGATAGCAACACATTTGTTAAGATCTCAAAGATCTTAACATTGAATATGATAAACTCTAAGCACCAGCATCAATTCTCATTTACCAACAGCACCTTCTGTAAGTTGCCAATTTACTTTTATTTTAAAGCAAGGAGAACCCTCCAGAAGTGTAGCTGTAAGTGTAATACTTACTTTTTGAGTTTTTCTTATAGTTGGTGTCATATCTTTGAAATAATCAGGTTCCATTTGTTCCAAAGAATTTTGTTGAGCCATTGCCACCTTGTAGGTGCATCTTCATCCCATGAAGACCAGTCTTCTACTTCAGGCTGAGTATAAGAATATGGTGCAAGTTAATATTATCTGCAGGTAAAAACTTGTCTTTTTATATCTTTCTTAGATACATTAATAGGATATATTAAAATAATATTATTAATATAAAATAATAAACATTGTAGGGTTTATAATATTCTATTTTAAAATAAAATAATATTAATATAAAATATATTAATAAGATATTAATACTAAATTGCATATATAATAGTATTATATCTTCCTTGGATATATACCAATCCAATATTGTAGGACTTGTATAAACACCCTGTTAAGGGATTCAGTCACCTACCACTTTAACAATTACCTGCTTAGGAACAGATGAATAATCCACTGTGGTTGGTAAAGTTATTTGGTCTCCACTTAACTTTCGCCCTCTTCCAGACCTGAAAAAAAAATGTAGGATTCCTCCAAGCTCTGAAAACATGAGCACTAAGTTTAAAAAAAACAAAAAAGGAAGTCTGAGAATAGCACTACTGAAAACAGTCATGGCTAAACATTCAGTGCTTCAATTGCCTTTGTATTAACTACTGTCAGTAAACGTCTGCTAAGCAAAGGAATTTCATCATGAATTGAAAGTTGTATTCACAAGAATATCAAAGTGCAATTTACTTTTCTAATTGCAGTGAAATAGAGGAGAAATACTTCTGAGAAATATGAAAATGGGCTAATTCACCTGCATAATTCACTCCCAATTTTTAAATTGTCAGTGCTTATGAAGCAATCACTAGTGATCTTTGCCAAAGAATCATTTCTACTGTAAAATAAGAAATTTTTCTATTTGTCTTAAATATCGTCTAATATCTATTGTCTTAAATTTTAAGCTGTGTCTAACAAATAGCTTTCTGAGCTGCTTGATTTGAAAGCCCCTCTAAAGCTCTTTTGTCTTCAAAGTATAAACAGAGGTAGTACAAGATTATCCAAGTCAACAGCTTTAATTCAATTCATGCTTCTACTTAAAGACCACTGTTTCAATGCATTTCAGCAACTATATAAAATAATTTTAATTGAAACAACACTAATGCATTGCAAATAAACCACTTAGATATTTACCTCGTGACAATGTTCAAAGATCAGAATAATAATTAAAACATTCTTAGCTGACATTCACTGTATTTTAACACCCTACAAGATAACAGAATGCAATTCAGGTTCACATTTATTTTTTCCGCAAAGTATGTAAGCTCCTGCAGCAAAGCAGTCATATAATTGACCTTATGTAGCTTGGAAAAATTAATGTTTTTTTCTTATTATTGATGAGAATAAACTGGGAAGCTTCAATTTCTATTTTCTGTCCATTAGTTTTACAGAACATACTACCAACTGACTAGCTGAATGTAATATCACCTCTACTGTATGCAGGTGAGTGACTAGATATATCTTCTCTACTCTAGACCAAACATTCCTCCTTAGGAAAGGCCAGGTACTATAATCAAATTTTCAAGTTTTATATAATTAACTCTACTTCCTTTTTAAACTGTTCTTTTAGGCTGAAAAGCAACAGAGTCTAGGGGTAAAGGAAGGTGAAAACACTGTTTCCTCAAACACATTAGAGACTTCTGATTGACAAGATTTACTTGATGTCTCTAAAGGAAACCCAAGCTTGGAAATGTCTTCCTTCAGACCTCTACAACACCCATATCCTTAATACTATTTACATTAAATGCTATTATAAGCCATCACTTCTGCACTGACTTTCTCTATATGATCTAGAAGCCTAGCAAGTGGCTTGTAACAAACATTAATCAAGTCAAAATGGTTACAGTAAGAGGGCTGAAGGTAGGAGGAAAGCTTTGGGCCCACAACTGAGGCACTGAGGAAGGCTACAGATCTCTACTTCTTCTAGGAAGGGAACAAGATGCTTACAGGAACAGCTGCTCCACAGCCATCATTAGATACTGATCACTGCTCTGAATGCCAAATGCCTCAAGAATTATTGGATTTGTTTCTCCTTACTAATAAGCAGCATCCAGATTTCTCAGTTAGAGATAACTAGAGATTTTAAATGGGAGGAAGTTTCATCTCTTTTTATACTTGCATGCTTTATTTCCTGAAAACCAGATTCAGGCAGTCTGTGGTTTATCAAGAAAAGATTTAACTAAAGAAACAACTAGTACTATATGAAAGCTCTATGCTGCCTAGAAAGTTGCACAATCTCTGCAGGCACTTGTCCAAATGAAAACCTAATGTAAACTATGTAGTCTAAGTAAGTACTAGCTCATATCCATTGAATGAAAATGCACATTTAATTAAATCATATTTGCTGGTTATTAGGCGTAGTTATATGAAGGGGTGCATTACAGGAAAACAATATTTATCAAACTAAACTTTGGAGCTGACAGTGAACAGAAGAAATATCTGTAGTTAGTGATCTGAATTAATATGATCCAGTGACTTGCTTACGTGAAAGACTTTAAATTTTCATTTCTTCAACTAATTGTTATTCAGCAAAGAAAGGGTTTTCTACTTTTTTGTACTTGAAGCAGTTTCTCAGCTGTTCATTTCAAGATTATAATTCATTCAGTAGTTGGAAAAAAAGGATGAAAATACTGTCATTACCCTTTATAAAAAATATCTTTACACTTAGAGAAATGAAGGATCCACATAATAAAGAAGTTAAGATCAACTCAGTGTTTTGACTTCTTTCAGAACTTGAACAGCAAGTATTCTTAATTTAATTTAGAATTTAAATCACAGAACTAAGGTTGATATCTATATAATTGTATGTAGCATTAAAATGTATCTTTTTAATGCTTCACTAGATCCGTAGTGGATTTACCAACAAGTCAAGAGCTTCCTCTTATTCTTGGAATAAGCAAAGGTGAAGAGGAAATAAACAGTTATTTTGTGTCTACCACCTATTCTGCATATGCTTTAATCCTCACTGGGACAGTAAGCTGTCATCATACACAAAAAGAGAATACATTTCTCTAGATTGGTATTTGTTTATGTAAACAACATGCTGCAAAAGTGGCAGGAAGTACAGTAGTTCATATGACAGCACAGTGCCAAGAATTGCCTCAGGTACTCTACTACTCTATTACTGAACTCTACTATTCCACATAAATTCTTGAGGGTTTTTAGACTGCTTCTAAATATTACACTGCAATACTCATGAGGCTACAACTCAAAAACACCACATATGACTTTAACTAGTGTAAAAAATAAACCATTCTTCATCATTAAAAAAAAAAAGTGGTTCCCTTGAACTTCAATCACTATCATCCAAACTTCTGAAAGAATCTTCAATAGGCAGAAGAATCTGAAGTCTCAGCCAACTGTTTTTCAACAAACAGGACGAGAATTGCTTACATTTGTAATGACAGCCAACTGACTGATGACAGAGTAGAGGCTCCCATTAACTGAATCTCTTAAAACACAAAGTATCACTTGCTAAGTACTTTTCAAAAATGTACAGCACAGCTTTTCTTCAAGTTTGACAGGTAGTAGTTTTAAAAGCTATTTCAAAACACTGTCATAGCTGTTTACAAAACCTCATTCAGCTATCATACAACAAAACACAAAGTACACAGACTTTTGGAATTCTGAACAAATATGTGAATTAAAGAATTAATTTGATTTAGTTTTCATCTGTGTCAATTGTTTTGCAATTAGTAAAACCAGAACTTGTAAAGGTGGTGGCTGGGTGCTGGGGGAAGGGCAGAAGTACAAGAACCTGTAATTGAAAAACTGAAAAAGAAAAGGTAACCAAATTTAAAAAAAGACTTGTTTACCTGCATATTAACTTTTTAATGAAAGAAAGCACTGCTGCCAGGCAAGTACAGACTTTAAAGAGTCGAAACTGTGTTATGGCCATGGTAAGAAACCCTTCCTGCAAAAGAAAAAAGTTACATGCAGAGGATTATACATCTTCATACAGTACTTAAACCCAATTACCTTACTTGCTACTAAGCTAGGAGCAGTCTGTGAAACTGTATTAATGCAAGGAAAGAGAGCAGGTACCTGGAACAAAGATGCTACCTGCCTACTATCAGGACATTCCACTGATGTAAATAATACAAGTATCTAATATACATGGCCTTTAAAGAAACAGCACAAAATCACAGGTAAAGTCACAGTTAAAGATACTCTTAAAGGGGAAGCATAGGCAACCATTTGCAGTGCCTGTGCAGCCGATCTGTTTCAGACACTACCAGTGGCACTGGCAGTGCAAAATGGAACAATTATCAGAGAGAAGGCTCTTGCTTGCTTGAGCATGTCTTGCATATACGAATTATAGATTTAGTCATTAAGTGAAACCCAAAATTAGCTTTTTAAATTTATCTTCCGTTTTGATGGAAATGTATGATGAGAACAAACATTGCTTATCTTACAACTAGTCTCACTAAAAAAAACCATCATCGAAGAAAGAGTGTTCATCCTGTGTGAACTACTGCAGCTAACCCACAGAGCTATTGATATTTCTATGCCTGACTGGATCATGATAGCAAACACAGAAAAGAAAAAATTCGTATTTGGCTGAAATCACTCCTCTTTGTAGCCATTTTTCAAGTGCCAATTTGATAATCTAGAGAATTTATACTCATCATATCATTCCAACACACCACCTCAAATAGCTACAGACCGACTTAGAAAAATCTGCTGGAATTCAAGGATCCCTTTTCCCTTCTAAAGGTGAACATTTCAGAGTGTTATTTTCTAAAGAATATGAGGTTAGGCTTCACAAATAGCTTTTCATTATATACATCTACGCTTGTAACAACATTTTCTGTTGCAAGTTTAACATACCTCCCGGTGAGAAGAGAAGGCAGCCCTGTGACATTTTCCTCAGGCCATGAGTATTCCATGGAAGGACAGCTTGATTTCAAATATGCTATGGCATTTAAATCACTTTTTATATTCCAGGCTTTAAGTTAGGAAGAGTCAGGAAGGTGGATCATTAGGTAGGCTGCTCCAATACTGTCCTGAGGATTTTATTAAAAAGGTACATAATGGGATTTGTGAGCTTCACGGAGCATAGATGTATTTTTACTGGTGCTCATTTGCTAGATAATGTAACTACTAGTTAACACTGCAGCAATACAGTACTGGAAATATTGCTTTATATATTGTCAAAAACAGGACTTCCTGCTACTGAAAAATCATACAGGGGCTATTAAACAAACAGGTCTTTTTACTGCAAAATGGAAGGCTTAAGTCAACAGTACCCATCAAATTACTACAGACTGCACTACCTAGCTGTAGCTCAGGAGACAGGCTTCATTTGACATGTATCACCTTTACCTCAACTTTTGTGTTACCTTGTTTCATTTCATGGGAGACTTAAAAATGTAGAGAACTTCATACAAGGTTGGATTGACTTTTCATCTAACAGTATTAGAAAGCAGTCAGTTCCCACAAAGAAGCAAGAACAGATATAGTCTGACATATTTAGCTTTTAGTTTCAAAGATTGGACCATAATTTCATATTATGCTCAAGCACATCCTTACCTTTCAGAATGAGCAATGATGACAGTATCTAGATGACAGAGGAATGCATCAGTCAAGAATTTGAATGATTAGGAAATAATGGAAGTTAGTAAAAGAAGAGTGAACAGTAATAAGATGCAAAGTTCTCTATGCTAAAGGTAGATATTATTGCAAACTAACACCGGTGAAAGAAAATGTAATTTTTAGAAGAGGCAGCTACAAGTTATCTGCTTGGGATAGGAGGCGTGAAGAGCAGATGACCAGCTGAAAGGATTATAAAGGTACATCTTTTCCGAAAGGAAGCTTGTTCAGAAGCTCACTCCACTCTACCACAATTTACTCTTTTATCAGCTTGTGGGGAGGAGGGAAGGAATAGAACAATATTCAATATTAGCAGGAGTAAAGCTCTTTTCCCTCATTCAGGCTCTCTAACTGCTACACTGGACAGTACAGACAGACCCTAAATTAAAAAACTCCTAACTGCTGACTGAAAAGGTTGTTTCAGGAAGCCACCAAAAAACTTTGCAGATTCAATATTATTATTATGCCTAAAGTCAAGGAACTAGGAAAATTCCTCAACCCCCCTCAATTACTAAGTGCGAAACTAAAACCAGAACAATGTTCAACTGTGTCAGTTACCAATATATATATAAATATGTGTACATGTAAATGAGCCCAGTTTTCAACTCATCTCCATTTTTTCATGTATCAAATTGTACACTGTACTGAGTTCTCAATATAAAGTTAAACAACTGAAAAAAACATAATCCCCAAGAACTCTGGCTTGCAGAGTCAGTGGACTTGTGAAGGCCACTGTTGACAAGAACTAATCACCAAGAGCTAATCCATTTCCCAGGTCATTCCCATATAAGAGTGACATTTCCAGTATCACCAGCATGCCCATTTGGCAGAGTTCAATAGCTATCCTTATTCTCCACAACAATCAGGTAACTTGCACCTCTCCACCTTCCATGCGTCAGGCAAAGATTTCAGAGTTACAAGGAGACATATGGCCAGTTAACATATTTGTGATAGAGCTGCATTTCATTTCAGCTGAGCTAGAACTAGGCCCTTCAAAGGCTGGACTTGATGATCTTGGAGATCTTTTCCAACCTTAGCGACTCTATGATTTAAGACAGTAAGCACTGTTTTGGCCACCTCTTTTCTGAGCATTGACTGCAGTCTTCCCAGTTAAGCTCCATACACTATAAACTGTCAGATGCACAACTGGAGTTTTGCCAACAATATGCTATCAGCCAGCCATAGTAGTGGTAGCAATCATTTACCTTTAAAAAGAACTTTCCTCAATGTACCTGGTTTTTATACAGCTATTTATGACATGAAGCAGTATATATTTATTAATGTAATGTTATTTTTTAAAAATCAGTTTAAAATACAATCTTGAACCAATTATTGTCTCAAGGTACGAGCAAGTAAAGTATTTTCCTCTTTGTCTGAAACAGCACTTGAAATATGTGCATTGTTGTTCTAAGAACAGCACTACCTGAAAAGTTAAAGGTTTGCTAAAGGTCCTGAGTTTTGTTTGGTGCCTTTTGGGGTTGGGTTCTTTTGTGCTTGGAAGTTTTTTTATGTTAATTAAATTTCTGAAGGTAAACAGTTTTATATTCGGAAGTAATTGTATGAATACAGATGTGCACAGAATTTTCCCCAGTTCACTGCAAATTTAATTCACGTGACACCGTAATACTAAACTTGTTAAGTGAAACAAGGTGTTCATCCTTTTCTTGTCCATCTTTCTCAGACACTGGAAAAAAGCACAGCCATGTATCCTCTCTTTCTCCTGGGAAAAAATACTGAACAGTGTAATGCTAAATGGCAGGCCACAATATCGTCTTTCTTAAGCCTTTCCTTGATAAACAATCCCAAAAGGAACTACAACTGTATCAGCAGTCAATTATAACACAGGATGACAGAGACACAATGCAAAGTTGCAGGGCTACATCAGGAATCCTGAAACTTTTCCTAACAGATAGAGGCAAATGTGAAACACTGGACTAAGATTCAAAAAGTCTGGTAAGAGTTGTCTGCCAGCCTGATACATCCTTCTGCATATCACACCTCATGACTCAGCTTCCCATTTATAAAATGGGATACATTTCCTTCTCCCACCACTGGAATTGCTTTGCTTATATTTATGAGACTTAGGGTCAAATGAACTTCCATTACAAAGATATAAACAAGCAAATAAATCCAAGACATGAATCCTAATCAATTTACTCGTGATCAACTCAACAATTCTGTAACAGACACCAAATTTAGCTGGAGTTTGACTTGTGCATCTCACACTGCCTTCCACTTGTAAAAAGTCTCAACAGGTGTACACATGGAATATGAACACAGAAAGGACTAAAAGACAACAGCTATGAGATGTTAAACACTTTAGAGCCAAGTCAGAAGAATGAGGAAACTCAAACATTTTAGGGACCCATAAAGGAAATAGAATGAAGTGAGGGGAAATTCAGAATTTTGCTGAACATTTTTACTTCACTTACAGCTTAGAACTCCTGGCACCTCTGACTTCACTGACAGTAGCCAGCATAATCCACCCTCAGGTGAACTGGTTAGTCGACTACGGTGTAACAAGCAAGACTCTCACTGTTTATCATTGTACAATAAGCACACTGGCACCTGGAGAAACACTTCCTCTTTCATGTCTAACTGTACACACAAACACCACTTAAACAGGATTTCTACCGACAGAACCAATTCTAAAATAAAGTCACTTTGGGACACTAAAATTATTTTAGAAACTTGTTTTCTCCTAGTGAACTCATCTTCTACTGTCACATCAGCTTCCTTTCACATCAGCTCACTTGTGACTCTGGAATGTAAACACGAACACACCTTGGAATCTGTGATTTTAGCCCATATTAAACACAGCTAGATAAATAACCAGACAATGATGTCTAAAATAACTTGTCTGAAACTGAAAGGCTCCCCTCCAATTTACATAGAGACACAAAAAAAGCTTCACCCTCCTAAAGCAAAACAAGAAGTTAATTTCCTAGTACAAAAGACTAACATGGCCTTGAGTGTTTACATTTGTCACCACCAAAAATCCATACTGGCTTTGTGCTGTCACTAGAACAACTGATAAAACCCTAGCAAAGTTTCAGTGGTAAGGATAGAATTTCTTAAAACTTGATCTTGTATGAAATTCTACATAGGTAGAACGGCCACATCAAATATCAGAAGTAGGTTTATAAGGAGATAAAATTTTATTAAGATTAGTAGATAGAGATAAAAAAACCTGTTTTCAAGCACATGAACCCTTCTCCAAATCATGTATGTTACAAGTTGTATAAAGATACTTTGTATTTTAAAAAAGACAACCTAATGGTTCAAGAACAGATTTCAATCAGGTACTGAAACACAAATACAGCACTTCCTGCATTTCCAACACAGCAACCTTTACTCTGCAGCCTAATGAGAGGTTCCACTGCCCTCTTCCTGGTTGATTTGTTTGGTTTCTTGGTTGTTTCATCGCTTTGCACAAGAACATAATATTGGGAACACGTGTGTGAGGGAAAAAAGTCCTGTCTCGACCACTGAGTCTGATAAATTAAGTGGCAGGGACTGAACCATACAGCTGTGCTATTATGGCATTAGGGAGAGAAACAGAATCAAAAGGGAAGATCATGAGGCATCTCCTCCTCTGTCTAACTGTAGGTAAGTGATTCCGGGATGTTTGTAGAGGTACTGTAGTTTCAACACTGATGTTCCAACTTTTGGTGCAAATACCCTAACTAGGCAGTTCAAGTAGCTGGGACAGAAGACAGTTCACTCACATTAATCAAAGGCAGAATAAAGTCATCTAAGCACTCAAATCCAGAAGGAGATACTATCAAAAGCTGCAGAAGATATCAAAAGTCAAGGCAGAATGGCTATCTCTCTAAGTGCAACAAAAATTTGTGACTGCTGGCAGTTCCTGAGTTATTTCTAGACACCAAATACTCTGATATATAACATACAGAGTTTCAACTCTTTTTAAACATGTTACTTCCAGAGCCATAAAACTTCTATAATAATACCATCACATCTCACTCCTTCCTCTTCAAGAAACTGATATAGCTACAGCCTCACTAATGTGAACTCCTGAAGCTTTCTGCTCTGAATTGGAATAAATTCTACTCTTCAAGGCAATATTAGTTAAAATAGAAAGTTTATGCCCACTGAATGATCAGTTATTCTTTGTCAATTCCTTACCTATATTATGCCACTGCCTTATGAAAACCAGCATACAGAACACAGCCTGAAGTAATGCAACCTTGTGAGACTACACTGTAACTTCATTCACCTTTGCAACAAGTCTTCTACATAATGCACTAATTCATGTAACTCACTTCACAAAACTGAAGTTCTCAAACATAGAACCAGAGTTTAAGACACCCCAGTTCTGTTCCAGTCCTTATTTGTCATCCTCTACCTAAGTTTTCTGTAACTACATGGAATGCCAGAGACAAAAAATTAACACACTCATTTTTACTACTACAAAATCCTCTTGCAATGCCAATCTTGATGAGAACCGGCTATTTATCAACAATAACACTACAAGACAGGCTAAAGAAATCTCTACAGTGGACACATGTATTTCCACAGAGCTATAAGGCAGCAAGCTATGCCATTTTTCCTTAGATATGCAACTCAGGCACTTACAGTGTGAATTCAGAACCAAAAAGCAGTGCCCTACCATTCTACTGACCAGCCAAGGCTTGAATACTATTAGAGACAGCACCAAAGACAGATAGTAGCACTTAATTTTCCTGTGAGATATTAGAGATCCTTAAGTATTTAGAAGTGTGTTAAGAAATTTTCACACTACTTACTATTAAATTTGCCCGTCAGCGTAAACAGCAGGTAACCCCAAGCAATGCCGTCCCACCACGACCTGTGACAGGACGTGTGCCCTGACCCTTTCCCACAGGATGGCAAGCCCCTCAGTCCCCAAACGTTGCCTATCTACTGGTCCGCCACTTCATGCTCTTCGCAGCCCATGAGATCCCCCCCAGTTCGCCCC
>VXBU01007358.1:394480-423537 GCA_013400315.1 Bombycilla garrulus
CAGGGGTGTGCCGGGGCAGGGGTGTGCCGGGGCAGGGGTGTGCCGGGGCAGAGGTGTGCCGGGGCAGGGGTGTGCCGGGGCACGACTGTGCCGGGCTGCTCGCGCCCCTCCCCCGCCAGCGGCCTGCGCCCTCCTGTGCCCATGGAGATTCGGGGCGTCTGAGCCGGCTCTTTGGCTCTCCGCGGAACTACGAGAAAAAGGCGTTGGGCTTTAACCATGTCGGGTTGCTGCACACGTGGCAGTAAAGGTGTTACTCTGTGGTTGACAAGATTCTGAGCTGTAAATTTGGATGATACTAAAAACAAACATTGCTTTCAGCAATGTTGCTGAAGGTGCAGCCCCAGTGTTTCAGTTTGCTCACCCGCTGCTTGTCCATTTTAATGGCTGGTTAAGTAATGTTAAGTTTAGTGTAAGGCATTTCAGAGCTCGCTGGCTAGCTGGCTCTAGTTGTGTTACACTCTGTAGATGAGGTAAGGGGGATGTTTGTCTCTTTCTCTTACGGAAATCTGGTCAGTTCTAGAGAAGCACTAATAGAGCACTCATTTTAACTCAACTCTGAGCTGTAGTTCTTTGTGTGCTCTTTGATTATCTTCCTGTAAAGACTTGCCACTGGATTTGCTGTATTGCATATGTGTGTCGGGTAGTGAGGAGATGGATGATAGGATGATGGTTCTTGTGAGGAGGCACTCGTATCAGACAGAGCTCCTTCATTTCCCTTTTCCCATGTACTAACAGATACCATGACTGCATTTCCACAACTCTTCATCAGGAGAAAGGAACAAGGAGCCAATCATGGCCCCTGCCAGCCAGGACACGAGCATGGTGATCTGGGGGCAGCTCAGAGTCCAGACTACCAGGCAGGTTTCTGGTGATGATGAGGTAGATCTGAGGACAAGCCAGTGAGTCTGCAGTGGTCCAGGATCAGTAGAGTCCCTAGCAAGTCAGGACACAGTTGTGGCCAAGCTTAAGGGTGGCTCTCCTATGATGTTGTTGAATTGGGGATTGACACCTTTATGCCTGCAGAACTCACCTTCAATAAGAGAAACTCATATGCAGTGTTGGTTTTCATTTTAAAACCAGGTCAAAACTATTTGTGTTGCAGAGGTATATCTTTCAGTATCTTCCAGATAATCTTTGTCTGCATTCACACAGGAAAGCAAAACTGCAAGTGTGACAGACACACTGGGAAAGGTCAGGTTATGAACATAGCCAATTATATTTCTTTTGAGAACACAGTCAGGTTTTTGGCATTACACTATATATTCAGTAGGGAATGTGCCACAGTGAGGAGGAGGAATTTTAACATATGCATATAAACACCTACTTAATATAAAAACTACCAGAAAGGCCCACTCCCAGTATCCACCTAAATGCACAACAGACCTGTGTGTGGCTGTTGCATTAATGAAAAAATGGCTGACCACTAATGGAAAATAAGTCTTCTCTAAAAACATAATTATGCAGTTTCAAAATTAGTAATAGTATATCTTCATTTCTAAAAGCAATGTTCACAGGAATAAATACTTCATTGTTCAAAAATGTCATTAACCCTCAGCTCTGATGTTTTAAACTTGGATTCCTTTGGCTCAATTATGTTTCTTAAAGACATCTCCTGAAGTCTTGGGTATTTCATTGCCATATCGAATGCAGTACTGCTACAGTAAACTGATCAAGTTTGTTAGAGAACTATATATACTTTAATATCTCTTACAGATATTAAGACTTAAACATATTAAACCACGTTACCTGACAATTTGCAAGTGTGCTAATGTCACTTCTTTTACATCTATGGCAATTTCCATCACTTCAAAGTTTGATAGTTCTATTATCCTGATACATTCATCTCTATTTAAACCCTCATTCTGTAAAAGTGATACAATCTCTTCTTCAATATGAGTTCTCCCTGCTACAGTATATGGGCTTCATTTGTTTGTTCTCTCAAGTGGTTTATTAAAGCTACAAATAGCTTTTTAACTAAGAGTACCTTTCCTTAATTATACTCCTGATGCATTTTGTAGTAATTCAAGTTTTACATTTACGGAATAAGTTTTACCTTCAACAAGTGTTTCATTCTGGTCAAAATAGAGTTTTCATAGTTCTAACCGCAGAAAAATTGCAGCTTTTTACTGTAAAATTCAGAAGTAATTTTATACACTGCTGCTACAAATTTAATCATTAAAATGTCTTGAAACTCCAGATGAGAAGAGGCAGTTTCATTGTTAGATACATTTTCCATTCCTTTGTAGTATTCCTAAGCATGTATTTTGGGTAATAGCTAAGTATTGCCCAAATAACTTACTTAAGTTTAGACAAATGTGTGTCCTAGCCTGTGTGAAAATATGACCCAGGTAAGTAGCCAAGGAGTCACAAAAGCCCCTTTTCTCTCTAAAGGTCTTCCTGGCTGAAGCTGTACTCTCCTCTGCCTCTGCCAGCATATCTTAAATTCCTTCCCTTATTCCCACTAAGGCTTGATATACCTTGTAGAGGAAAATTCCAGACCAGTGGTATTGGTAAGAAGCCTTTATAGGAAAATTCAGCAAACTGACTTGTAGCAAGCAAATAATATATAAAAATATTTGTAACTTTGAAATGGAGCAAACTCCAAGTAGCTCTTTTGGAAGCAGTGGCCAAAAGAGGCCAAAGAGCAGCAGTGACTGACAAGGTCTCCCTGAGCTCAGAAAATTGTATAGATCTGGTATTCTGCTAGACTGGGCAGTTGCATTGCACCCCTGAGAATGTTTCCGGGGTTCTCTTTCCTTTAAGCATCTCTCTCTGAGCACTGACCTTTACACTGGAGCCTGGCCAGCTTTCAGGACCTTTCACGAGGCAGAATCCCCATTCAGCCAAGAGGAATACCCACCTCAGGTTGAAACAGGCAGCCTATTTTTTTCAGTGTTGTAAGAACTTAGAGGTGATAAGGAATGTGTGATTTTAGCCTAGTGCTGAGTAATTTCCTGAAGAGACTATCCTGGGTTCTCTCTGCTGACAGCATCAGCTACTTCTGCTAAGATGTTTCTGTATTTAGTATGATGAGTTAATATGCAGAATAGATGGCAGGAGTGGTACCAAAACCGAGTTTTCCTTGTCCCTGCAATATTACTCATATTTCTCAAAAAATTTGGCAGAGGATAATGGGACCTCTTTTTTTATACAGCTAATTTATCACTTCATTACTAAACAGAAAATGTTCCTTCCATCCTGTCATATGCAGCCATTAAATATTTTTTCTTGACTTACTCACACAGCCTGTCTTTTCTAATAAGGAAAAAAAACAAACATTAAGTTGAAGTTATAAGAACCTGGATCTTCAGCACTGTGTTAGCATTTGAATTTAAATCCTCCAAATACTTGAGTATCTAGCATGTTGCTTCATAAAAATATTTATTTACATGGATGTGTTTGTGTGTGCATGCCTGCAAATGAATTATTTGCAAGGAAACAGGAGAGAGAGGGCATAGCATGAAAATAGAACATCATGAAATTTTATTGGAAAAAAAAATTAGGAAAGCAATGGATTTTCTTCTAATGGTTGTTTTTTGTTTGGGTGGTTGATTGGTTGTTTGGTATTTGAGAGGAGAGAATAATGAAGCTGTTCTTTGTTTCTTCCTGCTTCAGCATTTATTAGAGGAATTTCTATGAATTTAGAAAATGCAAGTTCCTTTAATTCATGCCCTTTGCCAGATCAAATGGTCTAATTTCAAGCAGGATTACTCTGAAGTTAGAAAAATAACTTAACAGAAAAATATAACGAGTCCTCGCTTTTCCCATTTTAAAACAAATCATTTCGGCAAAAAAGACCTATGTTATGCCCCAAAAACTTCAAAACTTGCATTCTTATCTGTCCAGACCAAGTGGCTGTTGGAAATGTTGAATTCCCAAAATTTGTCTAAAAACAATGCCAACTTCAGACAAACCTTATTGTCTCAGTAAAATTTGCACTGGGAAACTTGATCCCAGTTTTGATGTGGGGGAAAAACCAACAGCTCATTGTGAATATAACTGTGTAACCTCATGTACATACAGTCTTAAGGAGAAAGCAATCAAAGAAGGGATATGAGGAAGTAAAAATACACTTTTTCATTCATTATACAACTTCCTTGTGAGGGGAAGAGGAGGGGCAGACACTGATCACTTCTCTATGGTGAACAGTGACAGGACCCAAGGGAAAGTCCTGAAGCTGTTTCAGGGGAGGTTTAGGCTGGTACCAGGAAAAGGTTCTTCAGCCAGAGGGTGGTTGGGCACTGGAACAGGCTCCCCAGGAAAGTGGTCACAGCACCAGTAACAGAATTCAGGAACCATTTGGACAATACTCTCAGACACATGGTGTGATTCTTAGGGACGGTACTGTGCAGGGCTAGGATTTCAACTTAATTATCCTTGTGGATCCCTTCCAACTCAGCTTATTCTGTGATTTTGTGATTATCAAGTTTTCCTGTTCACCTCATGATAGTGAGGAAGCATTTTAAGTTATATTTATAATTACAGCACTCAGGAGGTTGAAACCAGGCTTAGATCACACTCTTTTTGATCTTTATTCAACAAAGGAAGAACAGTCCTCTTCTGGCCCTTGACTGTTTCATGAAACTCCTGCAAAATATGTGTCAACAGGTATTTTGAAATGTAAGCTGAACAACTCAAATATTAGCAAATTGATCCAGGGTTTGGGCAAAAACTTACCTCAGAATGAAATGTGCTTGAAAAAGGTAACAGATTAGCTAGAGACAGCATTTTTCAATCCAGTTTACAAAAAAGAGATTTTGTAATGCTTAACTTTTACTGCCTCTTCCATTGTAGCTTCCAAGGACAATGCATTCCACACAGCTACACCTGTGTTTGGCATTAACAACTAATGCTTGTGTTCAGCTAAAGCAGCTTTCCCCTTTCTTTTTGTGGAAAGTGTTTATTCTGGCTTTCATTTCTCAGTTTCTGGAAGAAACTGAGCAATTGCTGCCCAGTTCCAGGGAGCATGCATAGGCGAGTACTGTATTTCCAGAAAGTGTGATTAACTCTGAACTAAAGCAGTTCATCCTTAAAGGCATGCTGTTCTCAGGAAAGCTGTGAAAAATGAAGCATCCACCATACTTCTTCACTGTTTGTTCTAGTGATTAAGCAGTTGTACTTTTAAATTTGAATTTGTCGGACTTCTATTTTCACGTACTCTTTAATCCTTTCTCTGTTAAAGTCTCCTTTGTTTCCTTTTTTTCTCCCTGAGAAGACTGACACATCACAACCATATTTTGTATCAGCTTTCTTTTCAATAGAATAACACTGGGAGATTTTTCAAGCTTCGCTAGCAGAGCTATCCATCGATAATTTCCTTTTCTCTTTCAGTGCTCCATTTTTTCCTATTTCCTTTCAAAACCGCAAGCTGAACATCAGACTCACTAATGCAGCATACAAAGCTAGGATCAGTGTTATGCTCATCTCTGCTCATATGTATTCAAAGAACCTTTGGAGGAGATGCTGAGGTTTTTCCTACCATTTCTAGTGTCATTGCTTTCCAGGGAATCATGTTGCTTTTGCCCTGAGCACTACATGCAGATCCCCAGCACTGTGCTGGCTGTGTACACACACAGTGGATGAGAGCCAGGCAGCAGAAGAGGCCAGGTTGCTCTGCCCTTGTCTGTGTTCACCCACACAGATGGCCCACACAGGCCAAACACAGATTTGATCAACAGCAGCTTGATATCTTACCTCAGGATCAGTGATTGGAAGAATGGATAACTCTTTCCTAGTGACTCCAACAAACAGAAATTAGCAGGGATTTCTTAGAGGGACATTTTTTATGATCTCTTACTAAATCACTAGTTAAAAGCTAAGTATAAAAAACTTCTAAGAATAATACTGTTCAGATGGAAAGCATCATGGTAAATGTGAAATACAATAAAATGAGATTAGGCCTTTTTTATTCCAAGCAGAATAGCAATTAACCTATTTGTTACACTAAGGTGGTGAAATATAAATTATTTATGAAGAAAGGAATTTGTTTTTTCTCATTTTGAGCTCAAGTCATTACACATTTGGGTCTGCAGCCACAGCTGTTTCTTTTCTGGAAAATGAATAGCTGAGAAAAACAGGCCAAGTAGAACACAACTCTGATCTTAATTGCAAATACTTAGAAATTTGAATAAAGCCAAAGAGACCCAGCAGGTAGAAACACTGGACATTTTTCATTAGTGAAAACTCAATCACTAAGTTAAAGCCACACTCTCAAGGTGCTACAATTGGTACAATCAAATATATTCCGTAAGATGATGACATGGACAAGATAGTGTAAAGTTGTCACCTCAAAAGACCCTCCAGAGAGAAATGAAAAGCAGCAAATATTTTGTAATAACACTGATGGAATCTTACTGGATTTAAAAAGACTTCAGATGTACTTCTCCAAGTGATAAAGAGCCATACTGAAACATTATGGCAGTAAACAAGAATGAAGAAGGAATGGGGAGAAAAGAAGGCAAATAATACCCCCACCCAAAAAAAAAAAAAAGGAAAAACCTATGATAGCAAAATCGTTCTATCTAAGATGTGACTGAAAGTTTGACATCCCAGAAGAAATTATTGGTGATGTCACTAGTTTGTAACGTTTTTTGACTGGACTATGTTAATGTAGAGAAATATTCATGGGAGAATAATTAGCAAACAAATTAGAATCAAACAAATTTCAGCTCATTGTGCATTTCAGACCCCTCAGGGCCTGACTAAGGGATAGGTTGAGCTAACTTTTTTCTATTGGCCATTCATTGGCAGCTGTCGAACTATTCAGTTTGCTGTCACATAGAATTGGGATTAGTGCACATCCAGAGCTATAGCAATTTATTCCAGCTGTTATCCAACCCATTATTTCCATGTCTGTTTACAAGCTATTTAATTTTTTGCAGACTTGTCTACAAAAACATGAAATTGAACCAGGTACTGGAATGTATATGCACTGGGCCAGCAAAAGGAAATATATTCCTGTAGTTGAGGTAATTCACATCAGTCCTGAATACTCACTTCATGGCTGTTAAGTTCTGGGTGCTGTCTGCCTTTTTAAGGACTCATGACTAGGAAAATGCAGAAATTTTAAAGAAAAGTTAGTTAATCTTTTTGTATATGCTAGAGTTATGGAACCTTTAAAAACACAAATCATTGTATTTTTCCATGTGGGAAAAAAAACTCAGCAGGACAATGCTTTGACTGAATCCTAAATGATTTCAAAACAAACAAAAGAGTAGAAACTGAGACTGTGCAGGGAACAGTTTGCAAAATAAGCCAGCCTATGCATCTGAGAATAAACCTGCAGTTAAAACAAATATATGAGGCCACAAAGAAACCATTTCTCATTGCTGATATCACCACAAATCTAACTTCATTCTTAAAAGACTCATCAAGATACTTGTGACCAGGACACTCCAGTCTAATTTGGATCTGCACGTGTTGTCCAATATGCTCTTTGCCTGGCTACTTAATGGAGGCTGGACTGGTGTAATTAACAGTACTCAGGTGGGGAACAAGTGGCGTTGATCTTACATCAAAGAGCTGCCATTGGTGCCCTGAGACAGAAGCCTCTGGTGTATCTCTAGAATGCAGTCACTCTCCTCTTCCTTCTTGGTCTGTCAACACTCTTGTGTTTTAAGCCAGTCTGGGCAGAACTTTGCAGCTTATTTTTGGCAGCATATAAAAGAGCTTGTTATCAAGCCTTTAACTTCACATTGGTCAGCACAATTTTCTGAAATCTTGTAAAGTGTTCAGTCTTCATTCTGTGCCAAGTATGAGCTGACTGCAGAGGACTACAATGCACTTGCAGCAGCTGCACTTCAGCTGTCATGTTCCAGGTGGAACTTCAAAGGTTTACAGATGAGACAAGTCTTCCATGCTTCAGTGTACAAATACCAAATCTGGTCCCCTCCCACCACAGTGAAGGCAATCAGTTGGTAGCTCTTGAGCAAGCTGTGTGCCCATGACATGCTGCACCCATTCATTAAGCAAAGACTTTTATAGTCATGCAAAATATTGAAGAACATTAGCAAACACCTCTAAGAATAAAAGGGTAAGACTACTGATGGTATTTTACTGCTTTGACATATGTAAAACACACTCAGGTAGCATATATGTATGAAGAAACATAATGTTCTCCATCAAGTACTAGCATGGGGTATATCAAGTCTGGAATGAAGAACTCGTAATAATTATACATCTATGCAATTCAAATAGAACATGCAGCAAATAAAGTTACAAACATTGAATTAACATACTATACTGGTTTGGCTGCAATGGAGTTATTATTCTTCATAGTAGCTATTACAGGGCTGTTTCCAAGTTGTGCTCTAAATAGTGTTAAGATAGGGGTGTTTTCATTATTGCAGAGCGGTGCTTACACACCATCCAGGCCTATTTTCCTTCTCACCCCACCCCACCAGTGAAGGGACTGGGGATGTATAAGGAGTGGGGAGAGGACCCATCCTCCTTTATGTGAGGACCCCCAGCTGGGGGTCAGCACATAAAGCTGGGAGAAGAAGGAAAGGGGGGATATTTGGAGTGGTTGCATTTGTCTTCCATTGTAATTTAAGCAGGATGGAGCTGTGCTTTAAGAAGCAAAAGGTATCTGAATACCTGCCTGCCAGTGGAAGTGGTGAATGAATTCCTTTTTTTGCTATGCTTGTGTGCATGGCTTTTGCCTTACCTATTAAACTGTCTTTATTTCAACCCATGGGTTTTCTAACTTTAACACTTCTGATTCTCTTCCTCACCCCACTGGTTATTTGGGGGAGTGAGTCAGCAGCTGTGTAGGGCTGAGTTGCCAGCAAGGTTTAATCCGTGATATATACTGAATGCAAAAACACATCTTAAAAAACAAGATGGATCTTTAAGTGAAAGAATTGTCTTCTTTCCAACTTCCACCATTATTTAACAGCATAGAGGCAGTGACATACAGCAAATAGCTCTAACTGACATGAAGGTAGATTTAAAACAGCACAGGAGGAATATCTGCAGCAGATCCATGATCCAAATGCCAGTGTTGTTTCAGTCTTAGCAGGAATTTGGACTTCATAGAGAAAATGAGTTTAACAAAAGACCAGTTTCATCTTGTCCCGCTGATGTTGGTATTGCCTTGTTTGTACTGACTCCTGTCTACTGCCAAACCTCACCTTTGGCTGTTGCCAGACTCCTCTCAGACCTGCTGCTAAGTCTGGGCAGGCACTGGAGCGTTCTCAGCCTGTCTCTGCCGCTGTTGCCGTGTGGCAGGGGCGGAGCGAGGGAGCACTCAACGTGCCCTGTGCCCGAGCAACCGCTTCTCTCCCTGCAGGCCGAGAGGCTGAGAAGACACGGGAGCGGCCGCAGCCCTCCGGTGTGCAGGGCGCAAGTGCCCCCAAGCGGCTCAGGAGCTGGGAGCAGCGCTGGTGGAACAGCACAACCCACTGGCACAGGAATGACTTTCTAAGTGACAGTTTTTACAGTATTCTTCTAATTAAAATATGAGTATTATGTTAAGTCAGTAATTTTTCACAATAGCCACTGTGTCACAACAGTATCCAATTGCTCATTCATTTTCTGCTTATGCTTGTGCTTCTCCTCCACTTTATAGCCTATTCTAAACCACAAACACAAGATGGGAAAAATTAAACATTCTCACTTCAAAGCCTCTTTCTTGATCCTCTCTATTCATAACATTTATTTCTGCAGCTATGTATAGACCTGACTGATGTTACATTTCCAGATACAAGAATTAAAAATGCATCATGGTAACGGTGACAAATTATTGAACTATACTTCAATTTCAAAAGGCCCCTGTCCTAGGTTACAGTGTAAAATATGCCAGAAGGGCTGTATTCTACCTCCATCTTCATGAACTGTTGAAACCAGGAGGGGCAGTGTTCTCCTTGTCTCCTCCCCTGGGCTATCTCCTGTTAATGGGCCATCAATGCCTTGCCCCATGAGTCATAGATAACTCCCTCTGGGAGCCATTTCTGTTTAATGGGCAATCAAGGACCCATCACATGACTCATGGAGTGAGATGCTCTGCCCAGGGGGAGGAGCCAAGCATTCCCACCGGGATATAATGTGGGGACTGGGACAGAACAAGCAGCTCTTACCAACTGGTTTCCAGAGGACAAGAGCTACCAGACATTTCTACAGGATTGTCACTTCAGCAAGACCACCTCTAACTAGCAGGGTGTCAGGTTGTATTCTGACTCTGTCAGTGGTTGTTTTTCTTTTATATGTATCTTACTTGTGTTTTTTCCTATTAAACTGTATTTCTGACTTGGAGTCTCACTGGCTTTGCTTTCAAACCAGCACAGTCCCAAAGATCCCCTTAAAAAAATACCAGTAATATGGGCAAAGCTAGAAAACAGTATCTTCCAAATTAGAATAGCAACTCAAAGTAAATGTGAAAAGAATTGCCGATGAAAGATACAACTGCCTTTTTCTTGAAGAATTCAACCTCTTATGAATTGCTGAGTAAATACTTGCAACTGATGTCAGAAACTTCAAACAACTCATTCCCTAGAAAAGCACAAAAGAAATTTCACCAACACTTTAACATAGTCTTTACTTTCTCCTGCTTACTCTGGGAAAATCACAAAGGCTATGCTCAGCAGTATGTTATACCATTTTCCACACTTGTTTTTACACTTTTCTGCATTTATGGTCCATATACTTGTTAACTGAAGATCTTTGCAAGGTTCCACAATTGTATAAAGTTATGTATTATTCAAAACTGGAACAGGTGACACCACATTACAGTCTTCAGAGAGAGAGAATCACCTTAGAACCACGAGTCCACAAAATTTTTTATTAAAATAACACCAAGTTTAAGAAATTAATGCAGTGCAAAGAAAATTTAACGATTTTTCATCCTTAAAAAAAAAAACTGCATTCCAATCCTGACATGACTGTTGTGATACAGGAAACTGTATCCCAGATGAATGTCAAAGTTAAAGACTGGCATGCTGAGCAAGGAAGGTTCTTATTCTTTGTAAGAGTTCTTTCTTCACACTGTCTGGTACCAAAGCTGAAACACAAATAGAAAAGCAAGAAGTAAAAAAAAAAAACAAAAAAAAAAAACAACAAAACCAAAAACAAACCCAAAAAAAAAACCCCAAAAAACCACCATACTTTTACAACAGCCACTTGATTTTCATGTACCACATCTATATTTTTCCCATTTAAAATGGGAAACTGACTGCAGTTTCCTTAAGTGATTTTATTTTTTTGTATCTGTATGTTATGTCCTTTAATCTTCCAGTCCCATTATACTAGAACTGTTAGTTCTGATTTTCCATTTTAAAAGATTTGGAATTTTAAAACATCTGGGTGCATACACAACTCAGGACTATTAAGTCAATTGTAAAAAGGAATATAGACATGACTAAATAATGTAATCTGAAGGCTGCTACACGATACAATTCACATGTTTTATTTGTAGTTAATATTAAGCTATCAACCTTTTATTTGTAGTTAATATCAAGCTATCAACACTTTTGAGTCCAATACAGGTAAGCTCATTATGCTGCTTTCAAAATATTAATGAAATAGAGGTAGGTATGTTTACAGATGTACTACTCCATCTACGTTTGCATTTTCTTACCTCTGCCTTTAGGAGTGATTTCTGCCACCAAATCATCAACAGTAACATGCTCTAATCCTTTTTCTTTAATGACATCTGGGGAAGACCAAGACCGACACTTTAAGTCTTTTAATCCATTCATAAGATGACAAAACCTGTGCTGGTGATTAATAGAGAAGACCTACCAACATAGTCATGGGAGAACATGAACTAGCAGGGACCTAAATATAGGTTATTAGCTCACTACCTACTGCATTGTACAGTAGATTTTAGTCTCTCACTCATGCCATAGGTTTTAGGATGGGAACTTGTCACTGCTGATGCATCTTGATCAGCTCGTATTTGAAAAACAAACATTAAAATGTTTTATCTCATCTGAGCATTACCAGATGTGCCTGTTACTGGAGTGTTGGAGCAGTTCACAAGTTGGCTCACTTATCTCTTAAAACACATTATTTACACAGTATTAAGGAAGGTTCAACTGGAAAAACACTTTGGAACATGCAATAAGAGCACCGACAGTAAATCCTTACTCTTCTTCCAGTTGGTTTAAACAAGATTTCTGTACATATTTCAGTCAAGTCAAAAAGTATGTCAGAGAGAAAGGAATAAATATATAGCAAAATAAAGGCTATTATTAATATACATCAGTATTGAAACAACTGTTTACTTACAGTGTCTTGCACACTACTGAAAAATGCAGAAGTCAAAACTGAGAAGTAATCTCAATTCAGTAGCACATTTACACATAAATGTCAAGTTGCCAGGGATACATTCCTCTTGCCCAGGTCTTGTTTACACTGTCAGTAAAGCCTTCATCTAGGACTTTTCTTTGGCCAGAATCTCAGTTGACCACCAAGGAAATTAATTTAACTGACCACTGTTACCTTTGCAATGTGCCTTCAACTGATCCTTCCAGCCACATTCAATTAACTTAGCTCTCAGCAACTCTTTAAGGCTGTTAAGGCAATATAAAACTTATTAGAACAGCAAGCATTCCTGACAGCTTAAATATGCTCCAGTTTGAAAGTCAAGCCTACAGTTACTACCCAAGAGCTCCCAGACCAGCAGCAGAAATGGCTGAACAGCAGGTGAATCCAAATCCAAATGAGTTCCAATTTCAGTTTACTATGTTGGACTATGGGGATTTGGTGCCTCCAGAGCTAACTCACAGAACTGCTTCAGGCAATGTTAATGCTGAAAAACGTAGAAGTCCTTAGATTACTCAAACTGACTGAGTCTACTCTGGTAGCAGATCAATACAAACTTTCAGAGTTGGAGTATTTCACCTGATACCAGGTCTTTAAAATAAGTAAAACCTTCTCTCTCACCTGTCGGGAAGAATTCTGCACTACTCAGCTGCAGGTTTATCTCCCCAGTTACACACTGGTTCTGGGTGAAAATGAAGGATCCTGTATCTTATCTTCCTAAGCATGGAAGCTATGTAAGCTTAAGCAACAAGGATTCAGGCACTAATGGAAATGACACAACAGTATGCCACAATGAAGCATCTACTCCATATATCAAAATAGAATATTAAAAATTAACTAAAAAAGTGAAAATTAGTACTAAGAAACAGAAGAAGGGAAAAGGAAAGGTATGATAAATAACTTTAATATCTTTAACTGTTTTCTTCATTAGCTAACAAGCCTGCTTATCTTGTACTATCCTAAATAACCAGCAAAACCCTGTTTTTATGAATGAAAGCTTTATAGCAAGAGGCTGAACAGTGTAGGTCAGAGAACTGTGTAAAGGGCAGAGGAACTAATGACAAAAAGCAGAGTAAGAATACAGGTGAAATTGACCGCCTCTGGATGTTTCTAAGTTCAAGAAATCCAAGTGCTCTGTCTCTGGTCACAGTATAGCTCTGAAAAAGCCTGTTTATAAGGCAGCTTTTGACATCCTAATAAAACACTTCCTATTCTTAAATTAGCATAAAATAGATCTCAATACCATTTCAAGGAATTGCTTGCTTTGCTTAAGCTCTGTGGAATTTCCAAGGGGATGGTCATAACCAGGAAGGATATAGAGCAGAGATACCACATCAAGCTACAAAAGGTTACACCAGGAATAAGGCTATGCCATGACCCACAGAAACAATTTCTTCTCATACAGGCCTTTAAAAATGAAGGAAATAGAGCTTTTGGGTGCCTGCTGTTGCAAACACAGCGAAACAATGAGGAGGGAAATGTCATAAGCACTCTAGTCATATGCAGGTACAAGGTCAATAAAACAGACTGAAGAGACAGGCAAAAAACATTGTGCAATTTACTTGTTTGGTTTCATTGGGATCTCTACAAGGACTTGCACAAGTGCTGCTTTATGTATTCTACTATGTATTGCTTTACCTAACAAGAGAGAGAAACTTAAAAGCAAAAAGGAAAGTTTTGTTTCATTCTCATGAAGAAATAAGATTTAACTGCAGCAAATTGCATAGAATGATGATTTTTACATCAACTTAGGGCATTCCAACACAAAATACTTGCATAAGAGAAACCTTTAGAGTTCATAAGCCAATTACCCCATCCTTTATTTCCCTATTATCTCTTTTCAATTGGAAAACTAAAATAAAACTGTTCAAAAGACATTTTTTAAAATAGTTTATACAACACTCAAGACTTTCATGTGCAAGCACTTAAAGAATTTAGAGTTGAGTTTACTTCTAGGTGTAGTGCAGGTTTGATGTATTTAAAGCCTCTCAACGCCATGGAGTAGGAAGTCAACTTACCGTTCTCGCTCTCCTGTTTCTATTAGCTTTTGGTTAATAGTTGCTCTCATCTGCGCATCTTTATTCATTTTGGAAATCTAGGCTTTCCACAAACCTACACAGAGCAAAGCAGAGTTTCGACAAGTGCTGATATCATTCACTCAACAAAAAAAGTCACCAAAACAGAACGACATGCAGTGTTCTGTCCACTGACACATCCCCACGGCCAATGACCGGAGCCCCGGTGTGTGACCAGCTCAGGGGACGAGCTCGGCACAGCACCCGCCCGGCTGCCCGAGCACGGGGTACCGGCAGTTCCCGGTGCCGCCTGCAGGACGCGCCACACGCCGCCAGCCCCGCCGCTCCTGTGCGCGGGCGCCGCCGGGAAACGTAGTCCGGGCTCGGCGACTACAGCTCCCGGCGTGCGGCTGCCACCGGGCCCGGACTACGGCTCCCCGCATGCGCTGCGGCGGCGGCCGGGCTCCCGCGCGCCCTCTTCCCGTGGTGCTCCGCGGCCACTGCCGTGCGTTCCCCGGGGCCCGCGGAGTTGCCGGCGGTTCGCGAAGTTTTCCCGGAGCTGCGGGATGGCGGGCGCCGCTCACTGCTCCCTGCAGGCCCAGCGCCTGCTGCTGGACCCCAAGTTCGAGGGATACAAGCTGTCGCTGGAGCCGCTGGCCTGCTACCAGCTGGGGCTGGACGCGGGTGAGGAGCGGGCGCGGAGCTGATCCCGCCGGGCATCCCTTGGGCAGCGCGGTGGGGACGGATCCAACCGCGAGTCCCTTCGTCCCTCGCGGTGCTCCGCGGCCGGCAGCGGCCCCGGCGCAGGGTGCCCCGAGCCGGGGAGCGCCCGGCCCGCGCAGCGGGAGTCTCGCCTCTCGAACGGCGGAGCGTTTCAGAGACCGAGCACCTCGCCTCGGCTTTTCTCATTAAAATTGCTGCACTTGGCCGGCGGCGTCCGTCGTCCTCTCCGCCAGCTGGCTGCGTGGTGGACCGAGGTCTCTGGCTTGTTACACCTCTGCCTTATAGCTGCCTGCTCCTGGTGCGCTTGGTTCCTAAATGAGTAAGGAAACCTGGGTCCTAAATCTGCTCTTCCTTATGCAGGCAGGGTGAGGTCAGCTGACCAGCTGAGCTAGTTCAAAGCGGAGTGTGGATGGAGCACATGTGGTTTAGAGAAATACATATTAAATTAACATCTTATACAAACTTCTGCAAGTTAGCTGTTTTCCTTTCTGACCCTGCCTACAGTTCAGCGGTGGATCTTCATGCCATGCATTCCATGCCCTGCTTTCTCTGCCAAGCATCATTAGTATTTGAGATGCTGGTCCATTTACAGGCTAGTTCACTGAGGAGTACATTAGCACACAGTCCTTTTGGATATGTGCCCACAATCTTAGCCGTGCTCTGAAATATCTCACCACTCTGCTTTTACTGATTTGTGAAATTCAGATCTTTTTGTAAGGTGGATGAATTAGTTTGTAAAGCTGAGACAGTGAGCACAATTTGTGTGGACTAATCTCTGTCTCTGGATATTTACTGAACGATATACCTGTCTACAGAGTTACCCATTGGAGGTTACTTTAGTTTTGTGTATAACTTACTGTATTCATAGTGGATCAGAAAGGTATGTTAGCCATGCTGACTTGTCAGCAGTAGGAAGGAAATTTTTAGCTAAATTTTGTGTTGAAGGTTGAGTGAGACTGTGAGTGTATCTATGGTAGGACTGGAAAATTTAACGACAGTAACATTTTTACTGTAAGACTGCTTTAGGTTTCACCTTCAAAAGACAGCCCGAGCCAGTGGGTGTGTGTTCTGAGTGTGCTGCAAGTGTGTCAGAGATAGCAACAGTGTAGCATTGGTGCACTCCCTTAGCTTGTCTCTTATTTGCTGTTCTGCCTATGGTCAAGCAACCTTTGTGGTTCTTGGATGGTCACTTGTGCACCTGTTCTAAAATAGATGAGGATTACAGATCTTCATTAAAACACATGAACAGTGGAGTTGCTAGTGGAGAGATGGATCTACTCAGTTCTTGTCAGTTCAAATATTTTCCATAATAATTACAGTAACTCCTGTAATAGAGGATTGATATGTGTGACTGTTCTTTTCTTTCTCCACTTCCTATGGCATAAGGACCCAGACTAATTTCAGTCTAACTTGCTTAGCTGTCCTATGGAGTCACTGATACTAACTCACTTATTCTGTTCTGTGTGCACATATATAGATACAGATACTGGTCCTCTGGAGAGTGGAAAGCTTTTATTGTTCTTGTGTTTTGGAATTAATAACAGGAAATTTATCAGGCCTTATATCTGTCTTCCAGATGTATTGATTGAGCCTGCTCTTAGGCTAAATAGCTGCCTCTTTCTCCTTGACGGTTTTCTTTTGTGTCTTTCAAGGCAGTTTACTCGCTGTGTAGAGGTGTTCTGTACCTGACTTTGTATTTCCCAGTGTCAGTGGTCTACACATGTGTTAGATTTAGGGTATGCTTCCAAAACTTGACTTTTGTGTTGTACGGGAGTAATGGGGTTGAGTTGTAGAGACTGTGGATGGTGTGTAGGCTGTGGCTTTTTCAAATTACTGTATGGAAGAAGAAACCAGTATTGCGTGGGAAGGCCAAGAATTTCTGCTTTCCAGCACACTTGTATGCAGACTCAAAACCTCTAGAATATGATGAAGAGCTTGGTATTTTTTGGGTTATTAAATCAGTGTTTTTCACTGTGTGAAGAATTTGATTTCAGTTCCTCAAAGTAGGACCGAGTGCAATAGCTGAAAAAATTGTCAAATGTTTAGGAACACTGTCAGTATAATTATTTCTGATTTTATTCACAACTCTTTGCAAAAATATTGTAGTAGAATCTGGAAGATTAGGAAGATTAATGTAAAAATGGGGTTGATTTTTTTTTTATTTTGTTTTGTTTTACAGAAGAAGATTTAATGAGTGTTTGTCTCAAATGATGTGAGATTTGTAGTTCTGCCTGTGTGGCATCCCAAATTTAGTGGCAATTAAGAGGAATATGTCAGTTTTAGAGTACTTGGAATACATGACAGTAAAAAGAAGTAAGTGTTTATTCTTAAATAGAACTGAGTTTTAACTCAGCTGTAGTTGAAGTGCTTATGCAATGTTATTACAAACTCGCATAGTGAACTTTAGAGTATCAATCTTCTCTCAGTATTTCTACCTCTGTTTTTATATTTATCTATTTTCATGAATTTCACTGCTAGCAATAAAATGAAATGACCAAATAAATTGCCCTGTGGAATTGATGCAGTCTTCTGCCCCTGGAGCAGGTGGATAGCAGCTTGTGGTGTTGTGGTGGTGGTTTTCATGTACCTGAGGGCTACAGTAAGCTTCATTTTCTGACCATCGTGTAAGACTTAGTGTTCAGTTCTAATATGCCTTCAACTGGTTGATTATGGTTGTCTGGAATTTGCTGTGGTCAGATGTGAGACTCACAAAAAAATACATTTTAAGAAATAATTTCTTCATTAGATCTGTGCTAGAAGGTGGTTTTCTAGTAAATTTCTTAAAATGTATGGTCACAGTGAAGAATGGAGGAAATACAATACCTTCCCTTCTCTTTTAAATACTGTGATTTGCATGTTCTTCTTTTATTTCTTCCTTATTCCAACCCATTCTATCCTAGTTACTGCTAAACTCTCACAGTCATTTATTTTCTCCTCCTGGTAATATATTTCAACTAGTAATGAGTCCCATATTGTTATGCTTTTAATTCCTAGCTCTTAATTGTAAATTTTGTCTTTCTCCTTACTTTTTTAGTTTATTTCCATAACTTATTTTCCTTTGCATTGAGTTTTGTAATGCCTTTTTCTTTAGATCACCAAATGTTTAGGAGGAACAAATGAGCATCTTGTTTGTTTTATCTCTTCTGCCCTAATCTGATCTTGGCAGAGTCCAAAGCAGAGGTTGTGGGGCAAATCCTTGTCTCCAGCAAGGAACATGTTCCAAGTTGCACAAAATTTTTAGAGGATCAAGACCTTTTCTGTTTACTGGTTAGATGTCTCATAATTCCTTTTCCTTTCCAGAGGCTTAGAATTTACTCAGATGTGGATGATCCCTTTCCTCTCTATCTCCTCTTGACAGGACTGTTGTACCTATAATGTAGTAGTGGGTGCTTTTCAGTGTCGCTACAGCTGGAAGGCAGAGTAAACATTCGAGATGGAGCTGCTGTTGCAAGCCAGGAGAATATGCTGAGAATGCATTCCTTTGATCATGTGCATTTGTCAGTTTTATCACTTTTTTTGAAAAATGGTAGTAATGCCTGCTGTTTAGAAGATCTGTTTCAGTGAAAAGTTGCTCATTAGTAGCGCTACATGGAAAACAGACGTTTGTGACTTTTTATGGAGCAAAGGGCACTGGTATGTTTCAAACATCCCAGACATTTACAGAGATTGTCATCTGCATTTTTGATTTACATTTGAAAAATTAAATTAAAAAAAGTGCATAAGGGATGTATGGGAAATAGTAAGGAATTGTGAGCTTTTTTCAGACATTTGCAGCTGTAATTCATAGTTGAGGTCTCAGACACATATTTACTCAACAACAACTAGATGCTGCCTTTATGAATAAAAATGTGGTCTTTATAATTAAAAGAAAAAGCAATTATGCAGGATTAGAAGGATCTTTGAATGCTGATACTAGAAAATAAATCCTCTCTTCCACTAATAGAACAGTTTATCTGCAATACAAAATTGCTTCCACTGGGTGGCATTGCAAAACAAAGCATGACATACAAGCATATAATATTTGGTGCCACAGAATATGCTGGTATAATTTCTTTGCGTATTTTGCAGTTTTGTGAAGTTGCTTTGGTGTATTCAGGAAAACATCTAAAAATTGAGGAGCTGTTTGGAGGTTGTTTCTCACTCTTTTTTTCTCTACCTTTCCTTTTTTTTTCACCCCAGTTTGGCCTCACAGTGTTTGGTGGCAGATGTAAGACCTCTCTATTCATTGATAGTGTTCTTTATTCAGAGGAGAATTTTTTTTTTGCATTGCAGACTAATAATTATAATAATATCCAGCTATGGATATTATAGTAACAGTTAAATTAGGGATGTGCTACTTCTTCTGTTGATTCTTATGTGCTTTTGCTTTTAAGTAAACCATTCTGAGTGCAAATATTTTCTTTAATTATGTTTAAACTATTTTGAGTCAAATTATTCTTTTAAATCATGGAACTAGTAGAAATTAATACAATTCTAGAAAAGTGGCATAGTTTTCTTAATACTGGTTCAAAATATCCACTGGATATTTAACTAGGGTTGTTGGGAAAAAATATTGAAAGCTTAGATTTAGTTTATACATTCTGTATACTTGCTTTCTTTTCTGGTATGAATAACAGTATATGAATCAATGTTTCTGTGTTATCATGCTTCAGGTGTATTTATCAGAAATTTGAAAGAGACCACGTGTCGTTCTGTTGAATAGCAGCCATTGACAGCTGCTTCTTAACTGAACCCAAACAGACAGACTAGTGAACCCATTGAGACTGGTGAATTAGTCTGTTAAAAATCACATAAACAACGAAAACAAAACCACAAAAAATGAAAAATTTAAAACCCTAATACAAAACGGACCCAAACCAAACAACAACAAATCAGAAAAAAATCCTTACTGAACAACCAAAAAAAAAAAAAAAACCTCAGAAAACTGTCTAACTGTGAGACTAAATAAGGTGATGACCTGATTGAAGTATTTCTTCTTCTCCATTTATATTAACTTACCTTTCTCTGAATTTACTTTATTAAAAGTCTCTGCTTCTTTTCTCTTTTTTCCTTTATTTTTCTGCACTCAGCTCTGTTGGCTTTCTCTTTTTTTTCAAAGGACCATCAAGAAACCTTGAATCTTGAAGGCTGTAGAAGGGAAGGAATGAGCTTCACCCTAGTGTAGAATCTTCTGTAAACTAAGCACATGGTATGTGATTGCAGATGGCAGTTGTGCACAGATTTCACTTGGTCACAGTATGGGTTTCAATTCATGGAGAACAGAATAGGTTCTATAATTGCTTCATCTTGGCAGAGCTAAACGTTTGTCTGATATGTTCTGAAAGCAGTTGGCCTACCTCATTTGAAGTGTTTCTTGACAAGACAGTACACATTTGTCAGATTTCCTAGTTTAAAATCACCTATGAATTGTATAGATTCTGACTTCTGTTTATGTGGAATTACTTACATATTGCAATAATTCAAGGAATTTGGATCTCCTTTTCCTGACCCCCTGTATTATTTAGCGCTTATCAGAACTACAGTGTAGAAAACTCAAGGACAGAGAATTCACATTCTTCCAGATTTTATAAAGTTTATTGCCTTACAACCAGCTAATTGATACTTTATTTTGCCAATAATCTTTTTCCAAAGTTGTACATTTACTTTAGGAACCATCTAGTTTGGAGTATTTAGAGTGGTTGTTTAGTTACAGTTCTGACAGGAGCAACATAACTAGGGGAGTTAGGAGGGAGAAGTGGAGAAAGGAAGCCTTACCATTTCAGGTTTTTGTGCTAAAAAAAATTTACATGTTTCTACATGTATATTCCAGTTTCATAGGATCAGCTATACAGGAAGTACATCGTATGTGCTTGGTTTCACTGAAAATAATTATCCTGGATTATATTTGATTTGGCCTTTAATTGTTTACAAAGCATTCGTGTCATCTCTTGTTGTGTAGGGAAAAATATCTCTGTGATAAAGCTTGGCTACACAATGCGTTTAAAATGCATTTTCACAATATGTTCTATTTTTATAGTGTTATTTACAGTAAAATAGTCTAATTAATTAAAGTAGGAATTGGAATAGGTAGTAGTCCTTAGTAGTGCCATTAAGACAGGTTTATTTTCTTCTTACTCCTTTGTTGATATTCTTGCTTGTTTTGAAGGGCCATAGCTCGTGGAACAGTGGATTATTAATTGCAGAGGTACAGAAATCCTCGTGTGGGGTGAATATGAGTAATGATTTGATCTGGGTGGAATTAAAACTGCTGGTTTGCAAATATCAGCAGTGATTAGGAGACTAATTGCTAATTGTGCTGTCATTTTGCAAGCATTTTGTATGGCATTTTTATTTATCAGACAGTATAATCTTGCATAGTTTCCTAAAGCCACTTGTATGTTAATAGCCAGTGTCACTAACGGACTCTGTGCTGAGCCATGTAGCGATTGTCTGGTTGCTGAGTTTGTGATAGCTGTGCAGTGGCACTGATGGCACTGCCAAATGCCAAATTCCTGCTCTTTGCAGGAATGGGAGTTCTGACACAGTTAACTGCTTCTGCTGCAGTAGGCTTTAAGTAGATGCTGAAGAAGAGTAAGAAGTCTGAGTGCTGCTGCAGAGAGTTGTGTTATGGGGTGGGATGGAAGTGAAATAGTGGAAATAGATATGTTCTGTTTCTGAGCAGAAAAGGGAAGAAGTAGAAGTTGAAAGATTATATTATTAGATTATATTACAGAAAATAACTGTGAACTGCTGCTATGAGAAGGATTAACCTTGAGGTGCTTTCCCCATACTCTGGGTTTGAGTGCTAATCATCATGGACTGACAGAGTTTACTTGTAACTTTCTAAAGGATTGTTCTCATGTGAAGTTCAAGATAAGTTCCCTGCAGGAAAGCTAAGAATCCTGGGTTGGCTGTACTGGAGAACTAAATGGAGTTCTGGTCTATCTGAGACTATTTACAGAAGGATGGACTAGACCTCTGCTAATGTATTTTGAGATGTTTAGACTACAGCTGCTTCATCTCTGCATAGATATGGAATAGGAGTAAAAAAATGGCACCTAATTTAAATAAAAACCTGGTTAGTCTTTGACAGATAATCTAGCTCTGATTACTGATAGCATTTGTTGCCTTTTTCCCAACCTGGAAATGAAACTCGAGATAATTTTAGTTAGGAGGTAATATAAAAGGGGATCTTTATTTGAAAGCCTTCAGAGGCACTTATGGAAAGATGTCTACAAAAGCCCCCCCCACCAGGGGTGAGTACATTTTTATAGGTGTTAGGAAATCAGCATAATTGATAAAAAGCACCACCCATGGTGATGCAATTCTTCCCAGGTCAAGCCCCTTCTCTGGGTCCCCCCCATCAGCACCAGTTGTACTTTGTCCATGAGAATGTGTCTCCAAGAGCTGTTCTCAGCCTTGATTCCCAGGAAGAGCCAAGATAGCACAGAGGCCTTGTACCTTCTGGGGCTTGGAGCTCTGGAATTGGTTTTGTCTTTCTGCCTAGGGAAAGGCCATGGAAAAGTACTGGGAAAACTAGCTGCTCATACAGTAAGTGACAGTTACAAATATATGTGTGAAGAATACAGAGAACATATAAAAGAAAAAAGGCAGAACCCGAACAAAATAATTCCCCCCTTTCTTTAGAGACTAACAAGACTGCATCTTGTTTAGTCTCTACTCCATATTTAATCATACTACCAGTTTATAGAATCAGTTATCCCACTGGTTGTTATACGGATGCCAACTAGAAAGAACTACCCTATGAATACTTTTTTATCCAGGCTCAGTTTGGTAACCATGATGTGAATGTATTGAAGGATACTCAAGATTCAGTGAGCTACTTTGAGAACTACCTGGTATAGAATGAGTTTGCTTTCAAATTTCAACCAAATCCTTAGCAATTCTTTCATTCTGATATCCATAAGAACAAGTGTTAATGATCTTGTAGTTAGCAGAAAATTAAGAGCCCTTCTGTTTTGTCAATAGCCTTACTATGATTAAATATTGTATTTGGAATCACAGCCTCGTAGACACAAGCCTGATCTTTATCTAGGGGCAAAACCTACCAGGCCAAATTTTCATATCCAGTACCACTCTGATGAGTTCTTACAGAGGAGTTTTTGGATACATTTTGGACTAGAGCTACATGCAGATTTTTAGGGCCAAATTTCAATCATGGTTACCAACTGTGTAGATAAGAGGTACAAAAGAACACTTTAAATCACATGATCTTGGTTTGTTTCAGTCTCTATTTATTCTGTTTTGTACTGTTAAAATCTTTTGCCTTGCAAGTGTTGGTAGATCAGTTCAGAATTTAAGACTTTGAAATCCATGTAGTTATATGGAATATTTCCTTTGGCTGCTGTTTTCCTGGAGTTACTATAGAGCAGACTTTTTTTTCCCTTACTGTAATCCAGAGTAGGTTTGACATTGTTGTTGCACATGTCTGGGTGTGTGTTTCATCCTGTGAGGGTTATTGATAAATTGGACCTCAACACATGCAGGTGAGAGACAGGGTGGATGGAGGTGTATTGGGTTTGCATGGCGAGGTTTTGGTAGCAGGGAGCTACAAAGGAAGGCTTCTGTGAGAAGCTTCTGGGAGCTTCCCCTGTGTCTGACAGAGCCAATCCCAGCCGGCTCCGAGATGGACCCAACACTGGCCAAGGCCAAGCCCATCAGCCATGATGGTAGCCCTTCTGGGGTACTATGTTGGAAAACTATAAAAAAACTGCTGCACAAGAGCTGCAGCCAGAGAGAGCAGTGAGACTGTAAGAGAAACCATTTTGCAGACACCAAGGCCAATGAGGAAGAAGTGGGAGGAGGTGCTCCCCGTATGAGCAGAGTCCCCTGCAGCCTGTGGGGAAGACCATGGTCAGACAAGTTGTTCCCCTGCAGCCCGTGGAGGCCCATAGGGGAGCAGAGATCCACCTGCAGCCTGTGAAGGACCCTGTGCTGGATCAGGTGGATGTACCTGACTGAGGCTGTGATATGGAAAGCCCATGCTGGACCTGGGAACTCATGGGGAGGGGAGTCCACACTCCAGCAGGTATTCTGGCAAGACTTGTGACTCCACTCACTGGACACCCACCCTAGTGCAGTCTTTCCTGAAGGACCATGACCTGTGGAAGGGAGCCACTCAGAAGCAGTTTGTGAAGAACTGCAGCCTGTGGAAAGAACTCACCTTACAGAAGTTTGTGAAGGATTGTCTCCTGTGGAAAGGACACCATGCTGGAGCAGGGGAAGAGAATGAGGAGGAAGGAGAAGCAGAGGGGTGTGATGAACTGACCTCAGCCTCCATTCCCTGTCTCCTGTGTCAATGGAGAGGGGAGGAGGAAGTGACTTGTGGGAGTGAAGTTGAGCCCAGGAGGAAGGGAGGGTTGAGGGCGAATGTGTTTCAGGATTTGGTTTTATTTCTCATTACCCTAGTCTAATTGGCAGAAAATTAAACTAATTTCCCCAGGTCAAGTCTGTTTTACCTGTGACAGTAATAGGTGAGCTATCTCTCCTAGTGCTCATCCTCCCTTATGAGCCTTATGTTTTCTCTTCCCTATCCAGCTGAGGAAGGAAGTGATAGAGTGGTTTTAGTGGGCATCTGACATCCAGCCAGGGCAAACCCACCACAATAGGCCACTGTAAATGGCAATGGTGATGAAATAATCAAAGCAAATAACTGCGGTGGCTTTCAGGGCGGATGACTTGCTTTCCAAGTTATGGTGAAATTTTAAACTATGTACACATAACATATTTTTCTTCAAATAAAGCATACCTTTAGAATGAAAGTGGAAGAATTATGTTCAAATTATTAGTTTGAATTTTAAATTACTAATTTGTAAATAAATAATTGTTAAAATAGTCTTTTTTTTCCCTCCAGCTGTAGCAGAAGTGCAGCTTCGTGATGATCAATATACCCTTGACCACATGCGTGCTTTTGGCATGTATAATTATCTTCACCTTGATTCCTGGTACCAGGATAATGTCTACTATGTTGATCAGTTTGGAAGGGTTATGAATCTGTCAGTGACTCTGGTAAGAATAAAATCTTTTTTTTTTTTTTNTTTTTTCCTAATCACTGAATTGGAAAAGATGGGAGCAGATGAGATAGTAAATATTGCAAGTAGGATCCAAATGCAGAAACTGGGGAAAGCTGCCAGTAAGATGGGTCGGTCAACAAAAATGCATTTCACCAGTAAAAATAAAAGGATTTTAAGTGAGGTTTCTGATTTCTTTGTGTTGATATATTGCATTAGTGTTGCAGTAGTGTGTGATATCCCACCCTTAAGGGGACAGGACCACTCAGGAGCTGAAGATGCTTGTGGTCAAAAGGGTTCACAAAAGGTTATAGATTTTTCTAGCGAGTTACACACTTGGCATGGAAATTGAAATGTTAGTCCTTGTCCTCCTTGACCTGCTGTCTTCTGTGAGACAAACTCACAGCAGTGGGCTGATGGGATGTCCAGGGTCCTGGAGGTGCTGCCTGGGCTTGGTAGGAGTACTTGTTTATAGGTCAGTTTCTCCACTTGGAAAATAGGTGACCCACTTTCATACAAGTCAGTTATCATGTGCAGTTTGTTCTTCCAGTCCCTTCTGGAAATGGGTGGAGGGCACAAGGGGGTCTCTAGTGGTCTTGCTCTCCCCCTTGCTGTCCATGTCCACATCCACTTCTCCACATTATTCCTATTTGTGTACTGTACTGTGCTTATCTCTAGGAACCAAAACAAGGACATTTGTCCTAGAAAAGTGCTGTCCTACCTCTGTGTGGCCCCCATCACAGCCACATCCTGTTCTTTCTCACTGTGTGTTATTACCAACAAACCTTGGTTGAGTCCACAGCCTATGGCTATCACTGTTGGAGTCATACACATTAGGTCTTTTATTTTAGGCTTCTATGTAGTGTTACATCTGCTTCCATTCAAGATGGACATGATGACAAGCTGAAGAAAAGGGAAGATGCTTCTTTTCTAGTTGCTTTTCTCTTTCTCCCTGACATTACTTGATGTTTGTTTGCTGACTTGAAAACCCAGTCATTGTATATATGTTAGAATTAGAAATGCTTCATCTAGACATCGTTTGTTGGAGGCAAAAAGATGCTGGTGGCTGTGAGAGAACTTGAAATAGTGTAAGCAAGCTAGGCCAAGTTTGAAATTTCTGCTTTTATACTGGTGGTCCTAAGTAATCAAACTTTGTATTGCTTTTGAGCCATTTTAATGCACAGGTGCTTTAGTTTCCTTTACAAAATTATACTTCATTTCAGAGAGGGAAGGACATGGTTCTATGGACACCATGTTTCTGGTACATACAATTGTAGTGCTTGGGTGTTAAGGAAGAAAAGACAGTGTGGAAAGAAAAATACCCATAGTCGTACTACCAGAGAGTTTGTAACCTTTGTACCACTGTCAGACAAAAGAGAACACAGGGCTATGTGTGAGTTTTTGAGAGCATGTGGCTTAGCTTGTGCAAGGTGTCAGGGACAGAAGTTACTAGGTCAGGACTAAACTAAGAAAAATTCTTAAATTATAGTTTTAGATTTTCAGCAAATACAGGTTTCCAGAGGATGATAGGGTGAGAACTGAAGCTGCAAAATAGTTGCTTTGCTTTTCATAGTATGTAGCAGTTGGAGACTTTGGCAGACTCCTACTGTGACAAAATAATCTTCTAGGACTTCTTCCAAAGCTTTTTGAGATCATTGGGATTCCTAGTAGAAACATCTAAAAGAAAGCTTTCTTTTAGCAGCAGGTTGCAATCTCATTTTTTTGTTTTATCCTTGAGGTTGGTTAACCCTGCCTTGGTGCTGGACACCCACCCAAACACTCTCTCACTCCTGCTATTCAACAAGTTGGTGAGAAAAAATGAGAGAAAAGCTTGTGGATGAGGATAAAACCTGGGAGATCACTTACCAGTTACCATGATGGGCAAAACAGACTTGACTTTGGGGAAAATTATTTAATTTAATGCCAGTTACAACTAGTGTAGGATGATAAGAAAGAAGGTCACTCAAAGCTTGTACCAGGAACTTGCTCCATTGTGTTCTTTTCCATGGGCAACAGTGTGGATATCTGTCCTCTGTGGGTTTCAGGAGGACATCCTCCTTTTCCATGATCTGCTCCAAGGGCTGCAGCCAAACCTCTGTTCTACACCACTCAAGCTCAGCTCTCTCCAGTGGACAGTCCAGCGCAGCCAGCTGGAAGTGGCTCTATGTGCCCAGGGCAGCCCTGGCCCCTCACTGAGGCCACCCCTGCTTAAATATTTTATGAAATATCTCATGACACCCAATACATTCCTTTATTAGGAGGGCACTATGTGTGTAAATTTATTTATTAGCAGATAAAGGATTTTACAATAGGTTATAAATTGACATAAGAAATATTTTCCCTGGGACCTATTTCAAGATAATCACATTTGATTAATATCTGGTCACAAGTTTTAGTTCCACCTGAAGGGGGAAATAAAGCTGATTAAACTGTGAAATAAATAGGCACCATCTTGTATCCTAATACACGATACTGTGCTGTTTTGCAAAGGAAATGTTTGCATATGAATAAAAAGGAATGTGTGTTCAGAAACATCAACAAAGTGTCTCATTACAAATGTGCCCAGCCATATTAGTCAAATGTATATTAAAAATAAGATTGGTTTTGGCCAAGTAGAGCTTACAATTAAAATTAATGTCAGTCTTCTTTAAAACAGAAGATGGAACAGGGTAATGTGTTCATCCTAAAATCAGACTGAAAGAACACACAGGCTTTCTAACACATCATTATTTCTAGTTTTATTTCTTATTTCGGGTTGCAGCTTTGATTCTGATATGACAGTGTGTTGGTTATCCATACATCGTGAATTATCCCTCCAACGTAGGTGTTTAAAAAGATGTCACCTGTGAAGGAAAAGAAGTGCATATAGCACCTTGCCACTTGCTCAAAATCACACATAATTGAAAAAAAGAAAAGTTCTTCTGTGTTGATGGATGAGTCTTCAGGTGGGTTTTTTATACCAGATTGGGGAAATTGTTACTCTAACTTGGCTGGAAATACTGTATAATAGCTTTAACCTTCTCCTATTGCAGCTGTTGGATTTTTTTGTTGCAGTATGCCAGCAACAATCAATATTTTGCTTTAAACACCCAATGGGTAGGATAGTGACAGGATTATTGACTTGAGATTTTTTAATTGGTCGTTTTTTCTGCATCTGACTCGACTTTGTTGATTGCTTGGTGTTTGTAGCATTCAAATACAGCTGCAAAACATTCAAAGTTTTCTCCTTTAGCAGTTTGCCTTGGTTTCTTGACCTTAAGCTCTTCTTGCAAAGATAACTTGGTTTCTTTTTTGCTCAAATAATCATCTGAAGAATTGTGGCAATAGGAACTCTTCCCACATTTAATTAAAAACCTTAATGGTATATATATTTTAATCTTTTTAATTTCCAATAAGAATTAGCTGTGGAATACTGTTTCTATAACTTTCAGTTAATTTGAATTCAGACCAGCTGTTAGTGGCACCAGACACAATGTGGAAATTGTATTTGAAACAAGTCAGAATAAGAAAGCAGGTAGAGAACAACAAAATCATTCAGTGTTGTGTTTCAGGGTTTTAAGTACTTGTCTCTTTGTCATTCATAATGTCATTCAGACATTTTTTTCAGTTAAAGAGATGTCTCAAATGCCTAGGTGTTTTGATTTTTTGTAAAAACATAGTCTTGTGTTTGTTATTTCTACTTTGTGGGAATTGCCATATAGCGTACAACTTTTATTTTTTCCTTTCTTTTTTATTCCTTTATTCCTTTCTCATTCCCTGTTATTTCTTTGAAAAAAATTAATTTTTATCTTAAATATTTTATGAAATATCTCATGTGAGTATTGTCATTTAACCCCAGATGACAACTTAAGTACAAAGCAGCTGCTTGCTCACTGCTGCTCCTCCATCCCCAGCAGGATGGGAAGGAGAACCAGAAAAAGGTATACCCTGTTAAGAGGAATGATGCTTCCCTCTTTCCATTATAAGATACACAGGATTTTGACTTACTAGACTCAGAAATCGTTGCTAGTTACATTGGAAAACTTTCCTACATTGTAGGAGAAAAAAA
>VXBU01007358.1:423604-448998 GCA_013400315.1 Bombycilla garrulus
GCTTCCCTCTTTCCATTATAAGATACACAGGATTTTGACATACTATACTCAGAAATCGTTGATAGTTACATTGGAAAACTTTCCTACTTTGTAGGAGAAAAAAATGCCTTTCAGTGAATCTAAAAATTAAATAAAATATGAGGAAGCCAAAATTCATTGTATCTAGTGATTGTGTGATATTTGTTTGGGTTGTGGGTTTGGTTTATTTATTTTTTTTTTTCCTTTTAATTCTTTCATTCTCCCCTTCTGAATGTGTTATACATTAGCAGAATAGTCCAAGGGGTGTAGTGATACAGCTGACTCCAGAAACTAGCCCTGAGTGCTTCTAATAATTAAAAATTTGCGAATTTTCCATTTCAGGTTTCATAATCTTCTTGTAGCACACAGTAATCTCTAATATGAATTTAAGCAGGTCCAAAAGGCAAGCAGGCTATCTGTTTGTTATCCTATTGCTTATTAAAATGGTACTTACCCGAATGCAATTTCTCTTGCTTACCATTCAGCATGTGTTAAATGCACTTCTGATTTTACTGACATCTGGAAAATAGGAGGGTTTTGAAATTCCCTCGAGATTCTTCATAAATGAAGCCATTGCAAGCTTTGCATGCACAGTGTGCACTCTCTGTATTGCATTCACGTGCCCAAATGCAAGGGACATTTTTGGAGACAGTTCTTTGTATGTATATTTTTGACTGTCTTATTTCACAGAGCAGAATGAATAAGTTTCTTTTGCTAGAAGTAGATTATTCCCCCCCAAGCTACTGATTGTTGAGTGAAAATAGAAGGATGTTTAAATTATTTGTGACTGAATATTTGATGTCTGTAATGAGACACAGTTTTTAACCTTGAATGTTTTCACTGCTATTTCTTAGTCTCATGCCTTACTACGTTAAGGATAGGCCTGAGACTAAGAAACATTTTGTGTCACAGAATCAGTAATTACTTGTTTCCTACCCAGGTTGTCAATGCAAAAATATGCTTTTGTTTGTGCTTCCCTTTACATACTTGTCAATATCTTCAAAACTGTCCCTGTAATATTTTTCAGATTTAGTTTTTCTATTTTTACTAATGCATTTGTTTAGATATTTTCATCTTAGTGACAGCAATGCTGATTTTTAGTAATGAGGAAAGAGTATCCCTCTCATTAGACAGAGGTTTCTGATTTGTGGACCTTCAGAGATAACTGTAGATTAACTGACTGGAAATGAGCCTAGTAAAAAAAAATAGTTTAATTGTCTCTATGACTGTTTTTTTTTTATGTTCTCAACATGGTCTATTTGTTGTTGGATTAAGAAGATAGATTGGGTTTAAAAAGAGATGATCTCTAAGGGTCAATCAGACACCTTTTTTTCACAAATAATTTTATTGTTCGAATACATGTAGATACAGTAGCTTGTAAAATACCTACGGAACCTGTTGTATGCAATTAGGTTTCATATGATACATACATACATACATATTTATTTAATTGTTTATTTATCCATAAAACTCTCTGTGAAATTAAGGGAAAAGGCCATACCTTCCTGAAGAATGTTTCCGCAAAGATACAGAAAAGAACAGGAATTGCTTTTCTTTGTTATTAGTAGAAGACCTCTTTGAAGACTGCAAATCAGATTGTGCAGTCTATGAATCTGTAAGAGAGACAAGGTGGTAAATATGGTGTGGGTTTGGATTTTTTAAATTATATTTTTTGTTTCTTTTATAGTCATAGAACAGCCCAAATGAAGGGATCTGAAAAGATCATATAGTCCAAGCTTTCATGGCAGAAGGAGCCTAGATGAGGTTATCTAGCACTCTGTCCAGTTCTGTCTTGCAGATCTCCAGTGATGGAGTTTCTGCCATATCCCTGGAGAGGTTGTTCCAGTCGTCGATTGTTCTCATTGTAAAAATTTTTCTTATGTCTAGATGAGACCTCTCCTAATGCAACTTCTAGCTGTTGTCCCTTTTCTTCTCCTTGTGACTTCTTGTGAAGAGAGAGCCCCTGATCTCTTTGTGGCTGCCCTGGAACACTGTGATGAGGTCTTCCCTGAAACTTCTCCAGGGAGATGAGGCTAACTCCTTCAGTCTTCTCACATGAGGGAGATTCTCCAGTCATTTGATGGTGTTCATGGCTGTCCTTTTCACCTTTTCCAATCTGTCCATGTCTTCTTTCGGCATTACTCCAGGTGGGGCCTGACAACCACTGAGTAGAGTGGGATGATCACATCTCTTATCTTTGCTAGTGATACTTCTGCAGATGCAGCCCAGAATCCAGTTTACCTTAGGTGCTGTAGCATTGCACTGCTGGCTCATGGTCAGCTGGTTATTCCCATGGCCCTCAGGTCCTCTTCATCAACGCTTCTCCCTGCCACACGGACCCTGGCCTGTTCCGAGCTCTCTCCTTGTTCCATTCCAGGTGCAGGACCCTGCTTGTCTTTGCTTATTTTCCTAGCATTCTTGCTGCCCCACTCTTCCAGGCTCTGTAGCTCTCTGTGACACATGGCTTTCCTTTGTAGGTACACATGTCAATCTTATCTAGTTTTGTGTCATCTGTAAATGTAGTGAGGGTGCTTTCAATCCATCATTCAGGTACCTAATGAAGATGTTCAGTGTGTGGGGCCTGGTATCAGTCCCTGAGGGACTCCACTTGTGACAGAGTGCCAGTCCATTTTATTTTACAGCTTCTTATTTCAGTTGCAAAACTTCAAATGATCAGTTATTTAAAAGATTATAGAGATGTGACTGTGATGTTGCTGAATCTCCAGTTTGCATCTTGTATTTTTCTGTGACAATATTTTAATACTGCAGCCTGATCTACTTCACAAATAGCTGATCAAGTTGTATTGCTGATAAAGCATGTCCTGACTGTTTCTTAAACTGTGATGCCAAATTCTTTTCAAATCATAAAGATTTTGTTAGAGTTTTCTTTTAACCTAACCAGCCTCTTGGATATTCAGAGATTACTTCAACACAAAAGAAATGGAGGTAAATCTTAGTCCTAAGCAGGCAGCAGCATGGATGACATTCTAAGAGTCAAATTAATGAACAGAACGTCAGTCACAAAGCCTTATTCAGCAAAGAAAGAGCTGTATGTTAGAGTGAAAGGAGAAGATAAAGAATAATCCCTAAAAGACATGCTGAAAAACATGCTGCTGTACTTAATGAAAACAGTTGGAAATCAAATTTTTAGCATGAAAGCAGGTTTCTTTTTCTCTTGGAATTAGCAGGAAATTAAGGACACAACAGAGAATTAAAGCAGGACTTATGGGAACAATTATTAGAAATATAGATGAAATTGTTCATCTGACATCAATTTCATCAATTTTGCACTGTTACTGAATCAAGCTGATTCATGTAAAGTTAACAGAGTAGGAAATAATGAATTTTTCTTTGGTAAAATGTAATGGTATGCATAATTAAAAAAAAATCTATATGTCTTGGTTGTTCACTGAAGAAGTTTATCATCTGTGCAATTTGTTCACCATAGTGTCTCTGTTCAATCCTGCTCAAAAGCTATCTGCAGTTCACCTTAAAAAAGATTGCAGTGGGGCACTGCAACAGGATGCTAAATAAACTTGTCCTGACATGTAGTACAATCATAGTGTTTAGGTTCAAAAAGCCTTTTAGGTTCATTGAGTCCCACCAGTCACCCAGCACCGCTAAGTCCATCATTAAACTGTGTCCCTATGTGCCATATCCACACATCTTTGAAATATTAAAATAAAAGTCATTGATAGTGACTGCACTAACTACCCTGGGCAGCCTGTTCCAGGGTTATTTCCTCTTGTCTTGTCATTTCTTGTTAGTGAGAAGAGAACCAACCTTCACCTGGCTACAACCTCCTTTCAGCTAGTTGTAGAGAGCTGTAAGGTCCCCAGTAAGCCTCCTTTTCTCCAGGCACAACAGCCCCAGCTCCCTCAGCTGCTTCTCACAGGACTTGTGCTCCACACCCTCTCCAGCTCCATTGCCCTTCTCTGGACACACTTCAACCCCTCAGTGTGTTTCTTATAGTGGGAGATCCAACGAACCCAGGACCTGAGGTGCAGTCTCACCAGTGCTGAGTACAGGGGGACAGTCACTTCTCTGATCCTGCTGGCCACACTATTTCTGATACAGACCAGGATGTCATTGGCCTTCTTGGCCACCTGGGCACACACTGGCTCATGTTCAACTACTGCTGACCAGCACTCCTGGCTCTTTTCCACGGGGCAGCTTTCCAGCCACTCTGCCCTTAGCCTGTGGTGCTGCCTGGGGTTGTGGACCCAACGGCGGGGCTCAGCACTTCTGTATTGAAGCTCATGCCGTTGGCCTTGTCCCATTAATCCAGCCTGTGCAGATCCCTCTGCAGTCTTCCTGCCCTCCAGCAGATCGACACTTCTGCTCAGCTTGGTGTCTTTTGCAAACTGACTGAGGATACCTTCCAATCCCTCATCCAGATGATTCACAAAAGTATTAGACAGGACTCGCCCCAATAGTGAGACTTGGGGAACACCATTAGTGACCTGCCACCAACTGGATTTAATTCCATGGTATAATAATAATGTGGTAGAAAAGTTATTTGAAAATGTGGTATGAATTAGCACAGCTTTTCTTTGCCGGCTAATCATAGGTGTTACTTCTCTTAACTTACTGAATAAAGTGACCACTCTAGGAAAGCTGAGAAATTATATTAGCCAGTTGTGCACAGAATAAGATAAAATTCTTTAAAGTTTACAGGTGAGTTTTATGTCCTAGTTTGAGTACAATTCTGTGGCATTTATTTCTTTTTAAGTCTCCACGTTTTTCCTGGGACTAGAATTATTTGAGGTGATTATTATATAGGAATGCTAGAGGAAAATAAAAGCTGTCTCTAAGGCAAAATATAATTACTGCTTAAAATTGAAGAGAAAAAGTGCTGAAATACCTGTTAGAAAACACTCACAGAAACCAGTTTGATGAATTTCCACCAGCTTTTCCACATATATGGGAATTATGCTCACTACCCACCTTTTTCCAAATATGCTCAATGATACACAAAACTGGTACATTGCTACTGAGATTTATTATTCTTAATTTGTCTGTAATATTTACTGAAATTAATAAATACTTCATGAAGTCTTAGTTCATGACTGTTTGTTTATAGGACACTGCTCTACAAAAACCAAGAGAAGTTTTCAGGCTACCTACAGACTTGACTGCATGTGATAATCGCCTTTGTGCCTCAATGCATTTCTCATCCTCCACGTGGGTTACCCTTTCTGATGGTACAGGAAGACTGTATTTAATTAAATCAGGCAAGCGTGGAAGCGGTGCATCTGAAAAGTGGGAGGTATGTCCTGCAATAGCATATTTTGGAGTTGTACATACATCCCTATTAAAGTGATCTAACTGCATTAATTATGATATTCGTTATCCTGCTTGGACACAACAAATATAATTGTTACGTTCCTACCTGAAGCTGTGAGTCTCATGTTGTGTGCTTAGTTCCTCTTTGTTTATGAAAGATGAATCTGGTAAAAAGTGCCTGCATTTTGCATCTATTTTCTTTATTAGAGGGTAATTTCCTAAGAAACCACAGATGTTTTAGTATTGGCAGAAACGTAGGTGTATACACTCAAGTGGAAGATTTCAACATGATGGATTAGCTCCTTTCTCTACATCTTTTGAAAGTTCAGTAAAGGAAATTGATCATACTGTTTTTAGATGCTTGGTAATAAATACCATCTGGTTTTTATTTTGTTTTGTGTGAGACTGCTGACACATAAATAAGTTACAATGAAATTGTTAGTGTCGTGAAAATACAAGATTTATATCTGTGGTTCTGTCACCATTTAAATTGACTTTTTGAATATGTATAGCACCCAGTGATTTAGAGTTGTGTTAATATCACAACCCTATAAATCCTCAAACTTTATCAGGTTTTAGTAACAACAGCTGGATTGAGTCCATACTTATTAAACCACTGCAGCTTGAATTCTTTGTAATTTATTATTTTCTTTCATTTTCACATGTTAATCTTCTAGCAAATAGTTTCTTTTCTTATTCCCTGTTGTTTGGGTTTATTTTGCTTTTATCTTAATTTTTTGTTGAATGAGTACCTTTTGAAAAAAGCTGGAATATATGGTTTTTAGAATTAAAATTTCTAGCTGTAGGTACCAAATGTCTCATGCTATAAGATGGAGTCCTTCTATATGAAATTAATGAAATAATTTTCATTAATTAATGAGTTTATAACTTCAAGTTCATAATTAATGACATTTTATATTCACAGTGGTGCTTATTAGCCTTTCAATATGACAGTAATAGTTATGTGTTCTACCTACCTAGTTACATTCAAATATTGAATGGACTTTTCCAATCCATGTACATAAATGAAAATTGAGGAACTTCTAACCCTAGCTTCTCATAAACTTGAATATTATTCTCCTTCATTGCATTATGGCTTTTTGTTTCTTACTTCATAGAGGAGGAAAATGGGATCTCTTTGCAAAGCTAAATAATGGCATGTTTGATGTTTGAACACTGGCAGTGATGCTTGGACCTTTATGTCTCCTTATTTGCACATGTCAAGGTCTACAAAGATTTTAAGAATGTTGAAGTATCTAGAGAACTAGTGAGGGCCTTGGCAAAGTGCCTACATTTTCACCTTGAGTGTGAGACTGTTTGCCCAGTTGACAAGCACTGTTTATGGACCCTGTTCTCATCAGTTGCTGTACCTCTATTTATTGCAATACTAAGAAGCCACAATGCAGACAAGTTTGGGGATCTCTGTGCTTTGCTTTATGGGCTCTTATAATGATTGTTTAATATAAATAATAATGTTTAAAAACATTTCAGTACAGTAGCTTGATAGCCACAGAAGGAAGAACCAGAAATGTGTGACATTTGTGGGTTCATATTGGCAGGGAGATTTGTGAGAGACAAACTGTTACTGATTTGACGTTCACTGAAACCCTTCCCTGCTTTCTGTAAAAGAGCAAGGCTTCCAGCTTTAACTGTCTGACTTTGTATTACATTTTTATTTTCTAGATTGTGTTTAATGAAGAGCTAGGAAGTCCATTTATTGTAGCACACAGTGTTTCATTTGTAAATTCTGATGCACATTCACTAGCTGTGCTGCTGCTTAGGGTAGAAAAAGATGAACTGGACACAAAAGGAAGTGGATTTCATGTTACCTTGGAATGGGTTACAATTGCAGAAAGAAAAGAAGGTAAGTGTTTTACATTTATATTACTGGTGAGTAATGTTTAAAAAATAAAAGTCATGTTTTAAAATTAAAATCAATTAAATCATTAAAATCAAGTTACTTTTCCACAGGTTCTGTTATTTCTTTTCCACTGCTTAGATTTTACCATAGGTAATTTTTACTTACATTTTGAGATCAAGTTATTGGTTGAAGACCTAAATTCCCCCACCTGTCCTGTTACTGGATACCAAGGAGAATGCTCAGCATTTCCGTCTCCACTTCCCCTCCCTAGGAAGACTGTAGACAGCAATGAGGTTGCCCCTCAGCTTCATTTTCTCCAAACTAGACAAGCCTGCAGTCCTCATCTAGTCTTGACAGGACATTCTTTCCAACCCTTTCGCCAGCTGTGTTGCCCTCAGCAGCTTATATTTTCTGCTGTTGAAACCTCGGATAATGGAAATATTTCTCAGAAAGCCACATGAGACCAACTGCCTTATGCTTTTGTGGCCAGATTAACAAGTGAAAGAAACCTCTGAACATTACTGTTTATAACTTGGAGGAAAAAATAAATCAGTAACATTGCCAGTCTAGGGCTGAAGACTGTTACTCATGAGAGCACCAACACAGACTTTTATTATATTTTTTTAATACTGTGCACTTTCATAAAGAATTATTTTTTACACTGTGTGTTTTATAACTTATGACAAATATTTGTGGAATCCCTAAAAGTGGATTTAAAAATCTTTCAAAAAGTCTTGCCAGTTCTCCATTATTTCCAGGAACAGAAAATTTGAGAAAATACTGTGAGTAGAGATGCAAATAACAAAATTCAAAGCAATCTTTAATTATTAAGAGAGAAATAAATTTTGATTTTATTTAAACATCTCACAAATCAGACTGATGTATGAACCAGTCTCAAAGGTAAAAGCTGTTTTGAGGAATTACAATCTTTTACAATCTCTATCATCAGTAGTCAATTGCCATTACTTGCCTTTGAAACTGTCTGTGGATGCAGTTTATCAGATTCTAGTAAAAGTAAATAGATAATCAACAAGTCATTTCTTACATTACCAAAATCTGTGCTTCATCAAAGCAAAGCCTTAAAACATGGTTATGTCTCTTGACACCAGCAAATATGAGATCTCTGCCCTGTTTGACAAACTGGACAAAGCAATCACACTCACCTCTATTGAGTTACCAAATAACAAAAAAATGGAAGCATGACAAGAAATCAGAATGGGGGCAGTGGCTAAGTCTTTTCCTATCTTCTGTGGTACTTCAGAGGACTGTAACAAAGGTATACCCTTTCAAAGTTTGTTTTCTTTCATTAATCAAACTTTTAGCAATACTTGCTGTAAAAGCTTGAAATGAGGAACCATCATGCTAGCTTAGGAGATTCAGAAAATGTGACATGCATACCTTTCTTCTGACCTTCTCTACAAGAAAAAAATTATTTGTGCAGAAGCTGTGCTGGGCTAGGCTAGCTGTGGTCAGCAAAGACATTGTAAGAATAAAAGGCAATCTTAGATTAATCCAGCATAACTCATCGGAAAACCATGGTACTGTGACTTAACAGGTAGGATTGCACAGTATTTTAAAATGTAATTAGTTCCTTAGATAATAATTTGTCTTCTAAAAATATATTATTACTTTTTTAAAATTTTATTTTATAGGTGATCAAAGATACGAAATCATTAAAAGAAGAGTTTTGCAAGGAAAATCAGTCCCCCATTATGCAGCAATAGAGCCAAATGGGGATGGTCTAATGATTGTTTCCCACAAACCATTTACATTTATGCAAAGTGAAAGTGACAAAATAGAAGAAAATGATGATGCAAAAGTATCAAATGAAAAGAAAGGTAAGACTTTGTCTGAAAGGTTGTGATAGGCTTCTCTCTTCTTTCACTTAGGACATACCTTGTTAGTTTAGCATTTGTTTGGTAACTCTATCAATAAATGTTTTAATACCTATCTTATGGACAAGAATGACTTTGCCTTTACTGTTGGAAGTTGTATTGTGCATAAACCTATATTAGGTGCTTTTTTTTTTTTGGATAGGAGACAAAGAATTTTCTTAAGGAAAAGGGTATTTTACAGACAGACATGTAAGTTTTTGGTATTAGTTGCTGATGCCAAAATTTAGGCATCTGTCTCTAATACTCAAATTAAGAAACCAGTCTTCCTAGATGGGAGTGGGGCACTGACCTCCCCAAACCATTATTCATCACAAGGCTTTTTGATATGTAATTTATTCCTGCCTGTCTAAAATTTAAATAATTATTTTGAAGAATCTTTTTAAAGAGTGAGACTCCTGTAAAAGATTCTCTTTTCTCCAGTGAGAGTTCAGGAAAACCTCCAACAAAATGCATTCATATTTTTTTCTTTGCAAACAAAACAAAACTAATTATGTAAAAACCTATTAATAAGGTTGTTTATTCCTAGGCATCACTAAGCTCTGTAATGTCTATGTTTATGTAATTATGTTGGATTATTTCACATTTGATTTCTGTTTCTGCATATGAGGCATTGATTAGTGAACAAATTCTAACTGAAGGATAGTAGCACAATCTTTGTCAGCAGTACGAAAATCTGTTTGGAAAACAATACAAAAGGATCAAATTTCTGGAATGTGTTGATGTTAATCACTGTGACAAGTGTGATATTGTACCTGTAATTTTATTAAGAATAGTCTGTACATATAAATCTAGAGGCAAAGGAGTTTTTCAGTCACTGAGCACCATAATGCAGTTGCCTTTTGCTAAACCTCATGTAGGCTCTAGTTTTATTTACGCAGGTGTATAAAATTGCAGGCATAATGGGCTCCTAATATCAGATACAGTTTTTGTCAGTTTTTAGAATTTTGAAGGCTGTCATGTCTCAGATAATAGTAGTTTCAGGGGAAGTATAATTGTAGCACCTGTGTCTGATCCACTGCAAGCAGGGCAGTTGTGGCAAAGGGCGACAGTGCAAGAGTCCTTCCAGAGTCACAGTTGCCGCAGGCTTTGATCAGTGGAATCTTGGTTTGGGTTGTGACAACCTGAGACCTTTCAAGGAGAACCCCTACTTTACTTTTTCTCAAAATAAAAAGGTAACTTGTACAAGATTGCTCTTTAGAAAATATATTCATCTGTATTTGTATTTTCTGTGCATTATTCACTCATGCTGTCATAGCCTTCCTTTTGCATCGATGTCTCTCTTAAAAGGCCATTTCTTCTAAAAGTTTAATAATCAGGGAGATTCTAGACACAGTAAAAAAAGTCATTCACTACCTCTGGGCAAGCAGTTTTATTTCATCTCCATTAGCTGAGGCAGATTAAGACTACTTAGTCTTATAAAATCATGTCTGTTGAGTAGTCAGCATAGCTTCATGTTAAAAGAAAGTGTTACATCTCTGAATGGCATGTACTTTTAGGATGCAGTAGTTTTTCACAGAATCAGTAGGCTGGAAGAGACCTTCCAGATCATGGAGTCCAACCCGTGTCTTAACAGCTCAACTAAACCAGGACATTGAGTGCCACATCCAGTCTTTCTTTAAACACATCCGGGGACGGTGACTCCACTGCCTCCCTGGGCAGCCATTCCAGTACTTCATCATTCTTTCCATAAAAAAATTTTTTCCTAATATCCAGCCTGTATTTCCCTTGGTGCAGCTTGAGATGTCCCCTCATTGTGTCCGTTACTGCCTGGAGAAAGAGACCAACCCCACCTGGCTACAACCATCCTTCAGGGAGTTGGAGAGAGTGATAAGGTCTCTCCGAGCCTCCTTTTTTCCAGGCTAAGCACTTCCAGCTCCCTCAGTCATTCCTCCCAGGGCTTGTGCCTCTCACCAGCCTCATTGCCCTCTTTTGGATAGGCTCAAGCATCTCAGTATGCTGCACCTGCTCTCTCCTCAACCAAATTATTAATCATAAGTGTTTCATTGTATTTAAGTACATTTTTAATTTCATAATGCTACAGTAAAATTAAGAGTAATAATTAGTGCCCACTGTATAACTATCAGCATATTTGAGTATAGAAATGAATATAAATTACTTTCCAAATGAGGGAAACAAATTTGATTACTAAAAAGGTGTTTCTCCATTTAATGATCAGAATATATTTTGTGCAAATTTGTTCAGAGTAAAAGTTATTTCCACTCTTTCAAAAACACACTTTCAGAAAATTGCATATGTCTCAGCAGTGAATGTTGTGGAATCCAGTAATCCTTATAACCTAGTTTGTATTTTGCTGCATGTTTCCAACTGTAGACCCTCTCTACTATTGGCAGCAGGCTGAAGATGATGTGACCATAACAGTTCATCTGCCTCAAGACATCACGAAAGATGACATAAAAATACATTTTTCCCCTGATAATATATGTGTCACACTAAAAGACCAGCCTCCTTTGATGGAAGGAAAGCTCTATTCATCTGTGGACCATGAAAGCTGCACATGGATAATTAAAGAGGACAAAAGGTATTTGTAATAAAAATATATTTCTTAGTTTTTTTATTGATAGGAACTGATTTAAAAGCATACACCATGTCTGACTTCTGGCCCTTCTAGGACGGTCTCATTTAACGCTACACCCCATGTGTCTTCTTGCAAAAATGTCTCCTTTCCTCAAAACAGTTCACTGGCTTTGCTCTCTACTGTTTTTTTATCTGATTGTGAAAGTAATTCCTTCCTTTTGCAGTTATTTTCCAGGAAAGAACCCACCTGGTTTCAAAATGTTAAACATAGATTTGTAAGAAGAGTAAACTTAATTGGTTCAACAGTTATTTCTTTCCCTATGTTTCAGGATTGATTAATCTGAATGTACCTTGTTGTTTTCTGTTAGTTTCTCTTCTACTTTCCACAAACAAGCATTTTAGTAAAAATACAATAGAAATTCTTTAGGCTTGACTTATAAATTCTTTAATATATTTTCCTTAAAATTATATATTATGTGCATTACAGAAAACGAATCTTGTGAACTTAGCATGCTGTCAACCTCAAATAGAAATGTTCCTGCTTTTATTTGAGAAATAACTTTTAGGTGCTTTTCTCATTCTAAAATAAAAATAGGAAAGAATGGAGAGGGTGCAAAAAAAGAATTCAGAGCTCCCTAAAACATAGTCAGATTTTTTTTTGTGTGTGTTGTCTAATTTTCATACTCTGCCTGGGCTGACCCATGTATTGACTTCACCATGCTGGTCTGATTATCTCAGAGATATTCACACTCTTTAATGAACTCAAGAGGAAACTTTAACACCACCAGGTGATCCACTCAACAGCTCATAGCTGTTTATCTAAAACAAAGGCTATCCTTCAAGTTGTGATAAGGTAGGCTTTTTGCAGTTTCCGAAAGGTTAACTGTAAAGGACAGTAATTCTCAAAAAAAAAATGAGAGGGACTACTATTTTTATATAGATTATACTATTACTGTATATTAAAATTTGACTCTAATAAAAATGTGTGGGGTTGTTGGTTTTCAGGTATCGTCCTGAAAAACAATTCATCTGAATAACTTGATTTTTGTATTACTCATTCAAATGTGTGTTATTGCCTGAATATCAGGCTTCTACTTTAATGAGAAAGAGTAATTCCATATTTCAATATAATGTTACACTCAGTTCTTAATGTTTGTATTGCAGCGTTGCTATAAATCTATTGATTAAAAGTCAAAAACTTGCTCCAAATGTCTTCTGTAAAAGTATGCTGTTCGAAAACCAGTGTAATTGCTGTAGAAACTGATTCAGACTTCACTAAATAGTTGCTGCTATGGTGCAGTGATTAGTAACTCTGAGGGTTTTATGTCAGGAACACTGCAGGTGTTGCTGCTGGAGAACCTGTAAGTGTATCTAAAAAGTGGGTATAATAAAATTGACTTCAGTTTTATCATTATATCTATGTGTTTGTCCAACACAGTGTTTAAATGGAATTGCTATATTGGTTCATTAGGCTGTGGCTTATTTTTCATTTACTTGTTAATTATTCATAATAGTTTAGTGATTGTACTGGGTTCTCTTTGTTGTTGTCGGGGTTTTTTTACATGTTATGGAAATCATATCTCTTAAGAGATACAATTTTAGATGGGCAGTATAGATAATTAGTTGATGTAGTATTTCTGAGGTCTATAAAATACAAATATTTTTGTCCCAGATGTTATATAGAGGTAGGGCACACTTAAGTAGCCCTAAGAGCTACTACTTATGTTTCAAATAAACCTCTGACAGTCTGATCAGATTGCTTTACAAGTGATTTCCGGCCATATTTGAAATATTTTAATGAGACTGCTTCAGGATAGACTACACTTACATTGAAAACCCTGAGGTTTGTGTATTAGAAATCACATCCTTGGTCTGTTTTTCTTCAGAATATTTTTTGTTGGAATAATTTATTTTATAATTTGAATGCTAATGGTTTCTGGTTTGTGATTTTCATTATTAATTCAGTTTGATTCATTATTAATTCAGCCTACATTTAGAGCTTTTTGACTAATCTGACAAATGGATGTAGTGTTTTCATGTGCTACTCTTTGTCTTCTATTTGCATTTTAGTTTGGAAATCTCTCTGATTAAGAAAAATGAGGGATCCCGATGGCCAGAGTTAATTGTTGGTGACACAAGAGGGGAATTCATTATGGACCCTTCCCAGTGCTCTGAAATAGCTGAAAGCCTGATGCATCTTACCTCTGAAGTAATGGTAGAGTCAAGAATTAAACACTTAAAATTCTTGTGCTGCTGCATGTTGTCTTTTCTTGATACACTAATTTTTACTGCATTGACCCAGCTCATTAGTTCATTTACTATTCATTCATTTTTAATTGGAACTGTAGCAAACTAATGACACAAGAATTGTGAATGTACTTTGAGCAGTAAAACCATCCTCAAGGAGGACTGCATTTAACTTACATGATTATGTCTGTGCACCAAACAGAAACCTGAATTAACATTGAAAATAAACTTTGTTCCCACCATTTAGGATGTGCCAGTTTGTTTTAAAGCAATTAAATTATTTTGAAAGATGTTTGTTTCTTGGTTATCAATAGGTTAGCAAAACTTTTATACTGTCTCCCTAGGGATACTGTACTTGATCTACAGAGTGTGAATGTAAATGACATGTTTAAAAAGAAAATTTAGGAAACTGAACGTGACTCATGAACTTTCTGGCATTTTTGTTGTACAGGAAGTTTACTTAAAGTAAAATGTAATTTTTAACTGCTATTTGCTTGATACTTGCTTTAATTAGAAAATGGCATCTCATATGAAACTTTTGAAGTGTGCCTTCCTGTGGCTTTTGATATATTAGGTTTGGATTATTACTTTGTGTATAATAAGGCTGAAAAGTGATATTAAAATAAAGTCTATTTAGTACTCCAGATTGACTTCTCTCACCCTCAGTATTTGTGAGCAAAATAATTGTAGTATATCTTTTGACCACAGATTTATTTGGAACTGCAAATTTCTTTTCTTTTGTACTTCATACTGAGCTTAAAGTGATGGTTTTATAATAATAAGTTTTCATTAATTTTAAATAGATTTTAACAAATTAAAATAATTATTAGCAAAACTAAAATGTGTCATGTATTTAGAGCTGCTTATAAAATGAATTAATCCAATTTTTAATAGCATTACTGATGACAAGCTGAAACAAGCTTACACTGGTGTACATTTACTAATGGTGCAGATGTTTTCAGGATTGTATACTTTTGTTACTTAGAGAAGGAAATTTATTGTCCATGTTTTAGTGGCTTATGTACCTTTCCTCAAACTGAAATTGATTTTATTGTACCTACTACGTCTGCTGTCCTCCACAGCAGAAATAATTCTATTAATTTTAAGTAAGTACATAATAGCTTAATCTTTCAGCATATATGGATATGCAAATAATTCTTAATGTTCAATGGTTCTTTAAATTTTTGGTTTTTGAGGTTTTTTGTTAAAAAAAGGTTTCATATTTTTTTTTTTTAGTAGTTTCAATTTTCAGTGTAGTTCATTCTTTTTTTCAGAATCCAAATCCTGAAAAGGAAAACCCACCCTGTAATGCTCAAGAGTTAGAGGAATGTGATGCTTTTCTTGAAGATGGCGCAAGCTTGTGCAGATTTGATGGTAATACCTTGAAAGTCACTCATATAGTAAGTACTGCAAATTATTACAGAAATACTTTAACACATTTTTTGTTTGGAATTTGATCTCTATTATCAGTACAAAAATCTGTAGACTGTTAAAATCACATAAATTTCTCCCATAATATCAAATCACAGTAGCAACAGAAATTGTCAATCCGTACATGTCCTTCAATGTCATTTTAATATAAAAACAAAGCTCCTTTTGGTCTGCTTAAAAAGAACACATATACTTTCACAAGTGAGCCATTTGAAAAAACAAGGTCATATCAAAGTAATTATAAGAAAAGGGTCTTTTTCAGTGGCATAAAATTATTTAGATTACTTAGTTTACATTTTTCTTAGTAATTTTTCAAGCAGCCTGGTTGAAATGATGATTTTTAACTAAGAAGCTGCAGCATAGATCACTTTATAATACTTCTTTGTCAATCACATTGAAAGTAGCAGACTGGGGGAAAAATGCTTTAATAGCAGGCTTGATCTTGCTTGTAAGCAGCTCTGACTAACAGTAAGCTAGGATTTGATCTGGGCTGTGGCCTACAGTTGGAAACAACAAAATCATATGAAAACATTACAGATTAGCTAATTGTCATGGGTTTTTTTGGGAGGTTTTTTGAAACTAGATGAAAACAAGAACTACATCATGGTTGTAGCATGGTTTGGGTTGCCTAGTTAGTTATGCAATCTTTGTCCTTGAGATTTTCAAGACAAGACTAGATAAAGTTCTAAATAGCTCAGCCTAAACTACTGCTTCTCACACTGAAAGGTAAGAAATGCTCCAGAGACATTTCACAGATCAAGAGGAACACGAGCTCATGGGATCACAAAAGGCTGCTTTCTAGCAGGCAGCAAGACACTGTGGGGCAAGTTTGAACTCCAGGGTGCTTGTAAAGAGTTCTTAAAAGGGATGGCATAAAAGTAATTCAAAAGTTAATGTGTTTAAAGCATTATGGTCAAAGGACAGATATTGTGTGTAGGAAATAGTAATTTCAACGTCTTCTATGGGAACTTAAAATTTTGGTGCTTGTGTTAGAGTATGTAGAAACATGAGTATTTCAGTATATTTTTCAGCATACAGGAAAATATTTTCACTTAGATTGAGTTCTTCTTTCAAGTTGTTTGGGTTTCTTGTTAGCAATTATGGGGCCTTTTCCTTCAGAAATGGGGCTGGTACAGCTTTTTACCCACAACTTCTACAAACATTTTTATTGAAGAGTGTTAATCTGAAATTTAGTAATTACTTGATTGTGAGTAAATTAAAAAAACGTTGACACTTCATAATTCTAACTAATCCTTGTTTCAGTGTTTGCCAGCTTTTACCTGAGTGGGACAGTATTTCCTTCCCTGTTAGCCCTGCAGAAAACCAGATGTGATTACTTAGAGACAATCTTTTCCTAACATGAGAAGTTGTAGGTTAGGATCTATCCTAGAAAACAATTTCTGCACAAAACACATTCCCATTTGCTCGTGTAGTGGACATAATGTTTTTCTGAATATTACTCTAACAAACTTAATTGCATCTCCTTGAAATGTGTAAGGCACCTGTGGTGTATTGAACTGTTGATCAGTGAGATGCAGCATAATGTATTCAAACATTTTGTCAATTAACAAACATAAAACTGTTGATCATCTAACTTTGGCTCTGTGTGTAACAGAATCTGCTATTTGTGCTTTGAATCAATATTTTGTATTTGTTTTGTTTTCAGATTAATCTTGGAAGCAACCAGTATCTTTTCTCAGTTGTTGTGAATCCCAAAGAAATGCCATGCTTCTGCCTGAGACATGATGTTGATGCTCTTCTCTGGCAGCCTCACTCTGACCAACCAGAAAATATGTGGGAACACATTGCAACTTTTAATGCTTTAGGTAAGAAATCAACTTCTGTGTCACACACCTCTGAGACTTTTCTATTTTAATACTTCTGGTGTGGCTTATGTTGATATTTCAGTTACTTAAATCTGAATTGAAAGTTATTTTAATTCTGTTGATTGCAGCATGGTAGCAGTAGTTCTAGAAATAAGAGAACATGTTTATGCCCTGGGAGGGGCATAAATGAAATGGAAATGCCCTTGGGGGGAAAACAAGCCTTTTCAGACCATGTAGAGGATGTAAGCACAGAACTGCATAGTAAAAAGGAGAGAGACCGTGAGTTAGAGACTGAAAAGCATAATCACCACCTTAACACTCACACAGACATCATCAATAGTCATCAATTAACGCAGTTAATTGATTTTATGTCTAGGTGCGTGTAATCTTATAGTAAGGTGTTTTAATAAGTGACCTTTAGATTTTTCCTGTCTTTGTTGACCGTGTGATAACCACTGGCATGCATTTTTCAATGGAAGTGAAGCAAATAACCTTGTAGAAAGATGGTAGATCACTTTGCAAGGACTGTGTCTCAATTCTCTTTCTGAAGTGTGAAAGGAAATCAGTCTGAAATGAGTCTATTTGATATGAGAGTCCTGCAATGAAAGGGGTAAAGGGAGGGGTTTTTCCCTTCTGAGTGAATATTAACAGAAATTACAGTGTGTTAAAATTTTTTAATTTTTTTTTTAGTCAGTTCTAAACAGAAGACAAGTTTTAGGTATCTGTTCAAGATTAGGTAGGCCCATAAATCCTGATTTTTAAATGTAATTACACACTGGGAGATAAGGAGAGAGAAGATATTTATTCTACTTAGAACTGCTAATATTGGGCCAAGATTGCCCATATGGACCATGTCTGTGGCCTGATGATCCTGCTGAGAAAATGAAAGACCTTGTGAGGCAGAAAGGAGCCACATGTGGGAAGAGTATCTTGCTGTACATATGTATCCAAAGCACCAGTTAAGATGAGATACACGAGAATTGTACATCGGTATTAAACTGGTTAATGCTGTCCTTCAGAAAGTACTGGCTTATGTAATAGGAGTAGTTTGGTGGTTTGGGATTTTTTTTTTGTTGATATTGAGGTTTTTTTGTTTGTTTGGTTGGTGGTTGTTGTTTGTTTCGGGATTTTTTTGTTACAAATCGCAGATTACTTTTTTAAGTTAAGCTTGGGTTTTTATCAGCCAGTTAAAGTTCTGTTGGAACCCATATATTGCTTATAATTTCTACTTGGTTTTGGGCTATATAGGTTATGTTCAAGCATCAAAGCAGGACAAGAAGTTCATGGCTTGTGCTCCAGATTACTCCTACGCTGCTCTTTGCGAGTGCTTGCGACGAGTTTTCATCTATCGCCAGCCAACTCCTCTGGCCACAGTTCTGTACAACAGGAAAGAAGGAAGACAAGTAGGACAGGTTGCTAAGCAGCTGGTAGCAACCCTGGAAGCCACTGATCCTATCTTAGGCTTTCAAGCTACGAGTGAGAGATTATTTGTTCTCACAACAAAAACCTTGTTTTTAATAAAGGTGAACTCTGGAAATTAATTATTCAGTGTGCTCTGCTGTAGTTTGTGTTAACAATTTGTTATAGAAGTGAACAGATAGATGATCTGACAAGTTCAGTACAATTTGCTGAAAATCAAAAAGGGGATGTTTTACAGGGGAATCAAATTTCTTCATTAGAATTTTTCGGTAAGAAAGTGAGTTTTTTGACTTTGCTGCCGTGGAAGTAAGTTTTTTCAGAGCTATGGAAAAATGTCTTCTGCATTAATGTCTTTGTCAAAGTAATTGTCAGATGCTGCTATTGCATAGGTGAATAGATTTATGCATTGCTTTTTCCAAGTGACTTTATTTGCTATACTTCTGAGTTTTGAGCATTCACTTTGGTTTTTAAATGCCACTGTTAACTATGAAAAAAGTAGTCAGATAAAGAATTACAAGCATACAATGTGGAAAGTAGAATGTATAAAGAAAACAAATCTCCAGTTCAAATACTGTTGACCAAAAAACTGATTTCATATTTTGACATTCATTAGTTTTGAGTGAAATGAATGGGGTGTTATGTTTCTTATACAGGTAATCAAATGGAGCAGTTTTACTGTATATGCACATTTAAAATGATTGGTTTGAGACTTATTTATACTTGCAGTAAAATCTGTTCACATTTCTAGAATACGTTTTAGTAACTTTTTCCAGAAGCAAAGTAAGGGTCAATGTGTAGCTGGCAATTATACATTGAGTGCTGTTAGTTAAGGTCTTGTCATACTCTCAGTTGTGCCGGTTTAACTTGACTTTATACTTCATTTCAAGTGACTCATTTACAATGAGAAAATGATTGACAGAAAAAGCACTGGTATTGTAACCTGGGATGGGACACTCAGAGGTGCTGCTTCTGCCTCAGATGGCACTGTAAATGCTGCACTGTCACTTAACTGTTCTGTCTGTGATGCCGAAGTTAAAACGTGGTATATTTGCAATGTAAGAGTACTCAGGCTAATGAGGATGCTTTGGTCTAATGAGGATGTATAGTTTATTGAGTTGAAGAGTTGTATCTGAAGATTTTGTTTCTTATTTTAAATTGGCATTGTCAATACATTTAAACCAAAGAGTTGTGACAGCTCCACCCTGGATTGGGCTTTTTTCATAGCTGGCATACAAATCCATAGCAAAGAACGCCTGGTATGTTGTGTACTGGCAGGAAAGCTCCTGTCATCTGTGGTACCAAAGTACTGAGACACAAATACAGGCAGCCTTTTAGTTTGCATCTCCATACAAATATTACTTCAGAACTCTGTAAAAATTTTTTGAGAGAAGAATAAGTATTAATTTAGTTGAGATTGTTTTGACTCTCCTGTAAATTCTGATTTTTTTCAATGAACTGATTAAATAACAAGAGGGAGGCAAGCAATTGTTGCTTGCAAAAACCCTCCAATGCAGAAGCATTTCAAGGAACCTGATTTTCCTTCTCCTCACAGGAGGATTGTTTTGTATGTCCAGTACTGAAAAGCTTTTCTTTACTATTACTTGGGCAAGTTAAAACAGACTGGATTTGCAAACCCCTTTTCATTCTGTCTTTTTAAAACTTTTGAAAGTGCATTTTGGAAAGGCTCAGTGAATGCATTACCATTGCATGACTGTTTTGCATCTAAATTTTATTTGTTGTCCAATAATGTCAGACAAGGTGGTAGAATTCCTGCAGAAGTCCTATAGAAAAAAAATCTTTGTAGTTTATTACTTTACAGCATAAATTAAGTGCTTTTAGATGTATATGAATTACTTAGTAACCTGAGGTTTAATCTTTGGGGACACAGAGTTAAGAACGTGATATTTGCGAAATTGAGGAATGAAAGAATAAAGGAATTGTAGTCAACATGTCTTTTTCACCTCTAGTCTGCTGCAGGCAGCTTCAGTATAGATGAGAATTTCAGCGGTTCTTTGTCAAATTCTTCTTGCTGTGAGTTACATGTCTGCAAATATGCTCTGCTGTCTCCTGCAACAGAGGAAGCAAAGTCAACTAAAATGGTTACCTCTTCAGAGATGTTACAATATGCAGTGACTAGAACTCACATTCCAAATGTGTGTCTGTTTCAAGGGAGTGCTTGTTTGCATCTGGAAATAAATGAACACAGGGAAAAAGTTCATCCCTTTTCTATGTTAGTCATCTGTTTGTAATCATAGTTCCCAGGAAAGATGTATCCAGTAATCTCTCTCTTATTTTGCTTCTATGAGAGTGATGGATATTTTATTATTTCAATTATTTTTTATCTTAAGGAACCTGGAGTGCTGTTGCATATCAAGCTCCTGTGCACCTGAGGCAGGGCAATCCCAAGCACAAAGGCAGATTGGGCAGAGGATGGGTTGAGAGCAGCCCTGGAGAAAAGGACTTGGGGGTGCTGGTGGATGAGAGGATGGACATGGCCCCACAGGGTGCACTTGCAGCCCAGGAACCCGAACGAGTTCTGGGCTGCATCATGTGAAGCATGGCCTGTAGGTCCAGAGAGGTGGTTCTGTCCCTCTGCTCTGCTCTGCTCTGGTGAGATCCCACCTGGAGAAATGCATCCAGCTCTGAGGACCCCAGTGTAATGGAGACATGGACTGGTTGGAGCAAGTCCAGAGGAGGGACATGAAGATCATCAGAGGGCTGGAGCACCTTGTCTATGCCAAGAGGCTGAGAGAGGTGGAGTTGTTCAGCCTGGTAAAGAGAAGTCTCTTAGAGCAGCCTCCTAGTACATAAAGGGGGCCTGCAGGAGTGTTGGAGGGGTTTTGGACAAGGGCACGTAGTGGTAGAACAAGGGATAATGGCTTTAAACTGAGAGAGAGTAGGTTTAGATTAGATACTAGAGGAAATTCTTCACTGTGTGAGTGGTGAGGCACTGGACAAAGTTGCCCAGAGAAGTTGTGGATGCCCTATCCCTCCAAGTTCAGCACCAGACTGGATGGGGCTTTGAGCAACTTGGTCTAGTGCAAGGTTTCCCTGCCCATGGCAATGGGGTAGGAACCAGATGATCTTTAAGGTCCCTTTCCAACCATTCTGTAATAACTACATGACTGCAAGCCACCAGGAGACAACCCTATCAGCATTTCCATTTCTGTATTCAATTACTCTTAAGGCTCATTTGTTCAGCATATCCTAAATAGGCTTATACAAAGTATAAAATGTGGATATTTAGAAGATGTTTTTCTGACAACCATGCTTCAATTTTTCTCAGATTCTGTTTCTTGAAATCTTACTTTTTCAGACAGTTCTTCTTGAGAGGTCCCAATCACAATCTATTTTTGAGATTTCTAAGAAAGAATTTCTGAGAAAATACTTGACTATTACAGGCTTACTTGGCTGTTACTGCATTATTTGATTTTAGTACTCTTTTTTCAGTGCTTTTCTTGACTGCATGTATGAAATGCATAATGTATTCTTCTATAAGTTTAAATAAATAGGAAAAATGTTAAAATATTAAAATTATTTTAAGGGATTTATATTAATTTCAAATGAGTAGCCTTTGTATGCTGCTGAAATAAAACAGAAATAAGAAATTCTTTAAAATGAAACTTGTGTTAAAGAGTTTTCTGCTAGGGCAAAGTTCTGGCAGGTGTCTGCACTTCAGGGCCAGGGCTGTTGCCAAGACATGCACTATCGCACTCCTTGTTTATCTCTGTGAAATCCCCTGTACAGCCTTGCTAATGTTCCATTTCTGCTAAGACAGAAATTTACAGAGGTAGTTACTGGAGGGGGTTGATAAGTATTCAGGTGTATTCTTGTGTTAAAGTGCAAACTGTGTCTCTGATCCTGTGGCTTGTACAAAACCCAAATGATCTGGACAAGCCCTTCTAGGTGCAAGAGGGAGATCTGTCCTTTCTTCTCCCCTTACCTCAACATGGATGCTTTTTTGCAGGAAAATGAAGGAAAAGAGGAAGGATTTGGTCTGTATGTCTGTCCTTTGTCAAAAAGTGGCTCTTGATTAATGAAAGTGCAGATCCTATGGGAGTAACAAATAAGGTTAAAGCTTATATTTTATTTCAAGGTTTTTTTGTGCTTTGTTTCAATAATGAGCCACTAGAAGTTCTTCATGTCCTTGCCTTCTGTCAATTTATGTTTTCTAGTCTCATTATGCAGATGAACTTTAGATGTCACTTTGTTTTCTGTTCTCATTAGATGAACTTGAAGCCTGCAGTCAATCACATATTAGCGATGTAATAAAAATTTTGGTTTAAAATTTTGTGCCTTCATCCTTATATGACATTTGTAACAAATTTCTGGAAATCTGGTGGGATTTGTTTCCCCTCCTCCCTATGCAATACATGTTCATTTGTGCTAGGATAAAAATCAACAATGTCTAAAGATAACTTGACGTCTTTGACATAGAAGAGCCAAGCATCAAGCAAGCCTTTTCATCAAGACTACTGCAGTAATTTCAAACTCAAGGTATAGTCCCTTTTTCTTGGAGAAGTGTTTGCTGGAGTAAGAGTTTTTCCTTTTTAAAAGGTTTAAGGTACTTCTGAAAAACTTTCTTTACACAAAGATCTTTGTCATGAAGTGGTGGCTGGATATAGAATAAAATAGATCTAATTAACAGTTTTAGATGCAGACCTGGAAAATACTTTTCATAGTCTTTATCAGTCTAATGTTTTATGCAAAATATCCTTTATAAACCATTCCACTGCATTGTTTCAATCTACTATCAGTTGCAAGGAATTTTCAAGAAAGAACACAGGAAAGCAAATTTAAAAAAAAATTAATCACTAGAATATACACTTTCTAGTAGTGTATTCTAATAATACATTTCTTAATGTACTAGTTATATTCCAAATGTGAAGGACTTGTGTACGTACATCTGTATTTTCATCTGTATATGCACACATCTGTGTGAATTCATGCTGCCTTAAGGTACTGGGGAGGGTGGGGTGGCTTTTGGAGAAGAGAATATTTTAACTTTACTGACAGCAAAGCTTGGAGTCTTTATTAACAGGTTCATGAGTCTGCCATACATGTGTTCTAATGTCATGATAACTGCTTTATGTGAAAACGTCAGTCATGAATGTTGCGGTGGTTTCCTCTGCTGAGGATTAAATATGAGCTCAGTATTCCATTTTACCCAAACTTAAACAGCTCAGAGGCCAAGTACTGAGTAGATGCCTCAAGTTGGCAGAATTGATGCAGAAGTAATAAGCATTTATTTTTATCAGAACAAGTGATGTTTAGAGGGAAAAGAAATAATAACCATGGAATACTAATTCAGTTACTTTCAGCACTGAAATTGCAGATTGGCCTTTAATGATTTTTCTCTTTGAAATTACTCATTCTCTCTGTTGCATGTGTCCACTTTAGTAAATGTAGAGTACTTTATGGTAATTTAATGTTGAGCAATTTATGGGAATTTTCTGAATAACTGAATTATGCTTGCATATGCAGTATCTCAAATATTGGCATGAGGTACAAGACGGATACATCCAGTCATAAAGAGACCAAGAACTCAGGTTCCTGATTTGATCAAGGGCTGGTGACCATCTGAGCAGAAGTCAAATGGATGCTTTGAAGACATTTTCATGAGTTGCAGTTCCAGATTCTAAAAAGAATAAAAATATGGGAATATTTGCAGAACCATTATGGAATCATAGAATGGTTTGGGTTAGATAGGACCTTAAGGATCATCTGATTACAACACTCCTGCCATGAGCAGGGGCACTGCTCACTAGACCAGGGTGCCCAGAGCTCTGTCCAACTTGCCTTGAACAATTTCAGGAATGGAGCATCCACAGCTTCTCTGGGCAGTCTGTTCCAGTGCCTCACCATCCTCACAGTAAAGAATTTCTTCTTAAACTGAAAGAGGCAGATTTAGATTAAATATTAATATCTTACCCCTTGTTCTAGTCACTGCATGTCCTTGGCCAAAGTGCCTCTCCAACTCTCTCACAGACTTCCTTTAGGTACTGGAAGGTGCTGTAAGGTCTCCCTGGAGCCACCTCTTCTCGGGGCTGAACACTCTGNTAATAGTTATAAGCTGTAAGAATTGGCTGCTGTTAGCAACACAGTTCTGAGCCTCTTTGCATCCAGTGTGACATCTGATAAAATCTGCCTTTTCACATAAAACAAATGAACAAAAAAGAAGACAGACNGGATCATCTGATTACAACACTCCTGCCATGAGCAGGGGCACTGCTCACTAGACCAGGGTGCCCAGAGCTCTGTCCAACTTGCCTTGAACAATTTCAGGAATGGAGCATCCACAGCTTCTCTGGGCAGTCTGTTCCAGTGCCTCACCATCCTCACAGTAAAGAATTTCTTCTTAAACTGAAAGAGGCAGATTTAGATTAAATATTAATATCTTACCCCTTGTTCTAGTCACTGCATGTCCTTGGCCAAAGTGCCTCTCCAACTCTCTCACAGACTTCCTTTAGGTACTGGAAGGTGCTGTAAGGTCTCCCTGGAGCCACCTCTTCTCGGGGCTGAACACTCTGCCTGTCTTCACAGGAGAATAACTTGCTTAGGCAAGATAAAACATACTCAGGCTACCTTTTAAAATCTAGGGATGTAAGCAAGACTATTCAAAGCAGCTGGATCAATTAGAAAGAGAACTTCTTGTTACCAAGACCTCCTCTGTTGTAATTTTCTTTACATGTGGCATGGGTAAGTCATCAGTAAAACTGCCTGGATGCTGGTGTGATTTGAGTCACTCCTTTTGTCCTGTTTCTTACCTGGTGTAGCTCCAGGTGGTTGCTGATGTCTGAAAAATTCAGTTAATAGTCCTATAATCTATGGTTAATAGTTATATTAACTATAGAAATATCTATATATATAACTATA
>VXBU01007358.1:449117-533372 GCA_013400315.1 Bombycilla garrulus
CAAAACAAACAAAAACCCCAAACCAAAAAGCCCAAACAAACAAATAAACCCCCCCCCCCCCCAAAATACCTGAATAAAATATCCCTACATACCAGACTGCTTTATTGTTTCACTTTTTCTTCCTGGGAAATATACAAATAATGTTTTTCTTTCTCTTCTTAGAAATGTTTTCTTGTGCTGTAAAGAAAGATGCAATGTCCTCAAAGTTTAAACCTCATGTCTCTTAGTGCCGTGGGGACTGCAGGATATTTGTCACTGATGCAGTTGTGTTTCAGGGGCAAATTAGCATGCAACTTGGTTAGGCTGCCAGCTGTTCCCTTAGGAAGTGGGGAAAAGTGAAGTCAGGTTGTTTTGATAGGTTCACTGTGTCTGTTTGCATGGCTGCACTCTCTGAGGTCCATTTAATTCAACATATTGGAAGGTTCAGGTGCCCAAACAAGGAGCTGTGAGCACATTTCACTATGGGAACCTATCTGATGTATCTGCACAGTTTGTGCTCTTACTCAGTTACCTGCCATCTCAAATTATTTTCCATTGTCTGTTTTCTGTGATTACAGAGAAAAGTTAACTTTCTGACTGACTGCAGTATCTGCTGTGGAAGGGAAGAGTACACAGTAGATTCTTGAAGATATATTTCTGTATCTAATGTGATTTATACCATGACGAATCAGTTACATGGTTTTGACTTCAAGTTGATTAATGTTTACAATTAATGAATTCCCACAACTCACATTTTCTGGTGGAATTATTCACATATTTGAGAACATTAATTCAGAACTGGAGATAATTAGCATTTCTCATTTAGTTTTTGGTTGGTTATCCTGCCTTCATTATGTGAACTAAATTTCTTGAAACCTGTAAGAACTAGTTCACTTTGCAATCTTAAGTGACAGTGACTAAGAAAGTGGAGCTTTGCCTCCTAAATACTGGCAGTAGTCAAAGTCAACAAGGCCAGAGAGGACAAGGGAGAATTTCATGGTGCTTTAAAAGCATTCTGTTAAAAGCAAACTACCAATGCAAAGGGAGTGCAGATGCTTCAGTCACACCACTTCTGGATACCTCCTGAGTTTAGCACCTTCATTGTTCCAAAGCAAGTTTATAGCCTAGGAAGAAGCATCCTGCAGAACCCAACCCCTCCTGCTTTACAGCTCTGCAGAGATTCTGACTGTGTGAATTAAAACAATAATATGCTTGTACCAGCGATGTCCAGCTGTGTCTATGTCCACAGCACATCCCTCTGAAATGTGTGTTGTTGGATGTGAGACATAAAACATAGAAGAAAGTGGTCAGGCCAAAGCTCAATGTGTCCATCTCTCATTTCCCTTAAGCAACTGCTTTTGGGTGCACAATTCCTCGTGCTTTGTCATGAACAAACAGGCAGCCAGTGCTGTGCTGCCTGCAGCCCTGAACCCTGCAGCTTTAGGCTGCTGGCTTTGTAGCCAGGTGTGGTGCTGGTACCGAATGGCACAGCTCCTGCCAGGTTGTGCCCAACTCTTGGTGTCTGTGCCATTCAGTTAGAGGAAACTGTCGTGTGCTGGGAGGCTCAACCACACACCCCAGCCAGGGTTTGCCTTGTCTGGTCGTGGCTGTCCTGGTGTAACGGAGCAGGAAACTGAACACCACACAGCCACTCCCCCACTCCCCACTGCCAGTGGGATGGGGGAGAGAATTAGGGGAGAAGAAGTAAAATTTGTGGGTTAAGATTAAAATGGGTTAATAATACAGAAACTGAAGAGAAAATAGTAATAACAATAATAATAACAACATGTTGTTTTCTTGTTGTACAGAAAGTGATGCAAAATGCAATTGCTCACCACTCACTGACCAATGCCTAACCAGTTCCTGAGCAATGGTCCTCTGCCAGTTTTATCCCTCATTTATATGTTGAGCATGACACCATATGATATGAAATATTCTTGTGGCCATTTGGGGGTCAGCTGTCCCAGTTGTGTCCCCTCCCAGATTTTACCCTCCTTAGTGTCAGGGTAGGGTGAGAAGTTGAAAAGTTCTTGCCTTAGTGTCAGCACTGCTCATCAGCAATTAAAATATCAGTGTGTTATTAAAATTATTATCATCTTAAATCCAAACCACTGCACAAACAAATAGGAAGAAAATTAACTCTATTCCAGCCAAAACCAGGACAATGGCAAAACTGAGCCCTCTTGGGCTTCAGGCAATGGGTTTGTGCACCCCAGGCACACCCAGGCAATGGGCATGTGCTTGAACAGCCCAGAAGGAGCTGCTGAACCGTCCCTCTGGGGGATTGCTGGAGGATTTCCCCATCTCCCTGCACAGATAAACTCTAAATGTGTTTCCATGGGCAGAGGAGGGAAGGCTAAAAGATGATGGGAATGGGTTTGAAGAGTTGTAAGAAATTAGTTTAAAGGTATCATGATAGGTATGAGCAGGTCTGGTCCAAGGGGTTTCAGTGAGAGACAGTGCAGTTTTTTGAGCCATGGCTAAGCTGTGTTGCTTTAATGTGCCTTTTGAGCCAGCTTTCACTTTCTTCTCTATTTTAATGGTGGAAACTTTTGTGCCTTTAGCTGTGGTGTGGGTTAGAGTTCCTGTGATGACAGCACAGAGTCCAGATTCAGGGAAATTCTTCAAAAGCCAGGGCAAGGAAGGTACATTGTCTTTTAAGCTGTTTTAAATTTTTCCCATTAAAATTGAGTAGAAACAGGGTATACGATTACTGCCAACTGAGAAAATTATTCAGAGGAAGACAAGGGTGTATTTTGAATAAACTGAGTATCATATGTGTTTATATGCATGCAAATGTGCATAGAAGATGAGAAGAGAGCCATATGGCAGTGGGTTACAAATGGCTCTGCTGCTTAGGGAAATTAATAACTAAGCTTTGATATATATGAGCCTGCTGGGGTTCAGATGTTCTCATGCTGGTGCTTTAAGAAATCAGCTGAATCAATAAAAAACATTTGAAAGACAAAACAGCCAGCATCCAGCTTAAAAATTCAGAGAAGATACCCTTAAAAAGGACTTAGAAAAAAGATGGGGCTTCTGCTAGGACTGAAATACACATAAAATTAACATGAGCTTGTTCATTTTTATATACTGTGCTGTTCTGTAGCTACTGTACATACTAAGTATGTTTCCCGCTGTTTATAGGGATTTTTTTTGTCTTAGCCTCTAAAAATATTGTATTAACATCAGTATTAACTTATTTAATTACTTATTTAGAGAAATTAAAAGAATCCTTTAGAGACACCAATCACTTTTAGTCAAAATGCTGGCTTTCCACCTTCATAAAAAAAGATAAAAGTTTGTATACAAGATTCTTTCCTCTGTGTCTGTGTCAGAAGACCAAACATTTATCGAGAAAGACACGCACTGGAAACTGCACAAAGGTAAATTCTCCCCAACAGAACATAAACAGTCCAGCAAAGCTGCTCAGCAGTGGTTTCTTTGCACTTAGGCAAGACTTGGCAAAGCCTAATGCCCTAACCCACATGAGTGGGACTTCCTAATGTTGTGCTTTCCTAGGAAAGAAAAGGAGCAGGCATGGTAAACAGTAGTAGTGCACCAGACTGTTTGTATAGATTTACTCTGAAGGAATATTAAATCATGTCATATTCATGTGAGACTGCAGAATGGTATTGCTAAACTTACAAGGAGATGTAATCAGATATTGACAACCAGCAGCATTCAAAGTCTCCAGTAACCTGAAGAAGTCCAAGCCATGAGCAGCCAGCTTTTCCAGGGGAGTGCTATTGGAAGTGGTGTTGAAGGTTTTTCCAAAGTCCAGGCAGACAAAATCCAGAGCCTTTCCCTCATTCACCCAGCAGGTCACCTTGTCACAGGAGATCAGGTTAGCTAAGCAGGACCCTCCTCTCATAAACCCACAGTGGCTCAGTGTGATCCCATCCTTGTTCTGTTGGGCCATGTGATGCCACTCAAGAGGATCTGCTGCATTACTTTTTCTGGCACTGAGCTCAGGCTGACAGGCCTGTAGTTCCTGGATCCTCTTCCCACCCTTTTCATCCCTGGCTGTCACACTTGCTGACCTCTAGTCAACTGGGATGCCCTGGATTAGTCAGGGTTGCTAATAAATGATGGAGAGTGGCTTGCTGCACATCTCTGCCAGCTCGAATTTGGCCTGGATAGACTTGTGTCTCAGTGGTGGACATGAAGAATATGCTTCCAGTCTCAGCACATTGCTCAAACCCATTGCTGATGTGACTGTCAATAACTTGTCTTCACAAGCTTTTTTTTATATATATGTATATCATCTGGTATTTTCATGTTTTTGTTTCTCTTGGGGAGAAGATAGGGGATGCATTTATCTTTAGATGAAATAACTGTGCGTATCCATTCAGACTTCCCTGTCTACCTGTACTCTTTTATATCAAGTTCTGAGATCCTGTTTGCAAAGACTTACTCTGTGGTCATCCTGTTCAGATGACATCTCCTGTTTTTCTTGTTTTGGTTTGGATTTTTGAGTTTTGTTTGTTTGTTTTAAATTACTTTTTTACCATTCCAGCTGCTTGGTAACATGTGTGGCAGACTGAGGAGTTCCTAGCCAGGCTAAGTATCACAGCATGGGTCTATACCACCTTCCAAATTTCACTGTAATGAAGAGAGAAGAGTGTGTCTGGCTTCACCTGAAAGGCAGCCATGTATTGTAAATCATCAAGCAGGGGCTGCAGTGAGTTGGGGGAAAAAAACCAAAACATGTTATGCCTTCAAAATTCAAGGTCCTTTGGTCAGTCAACAAAACTTTGAGTGAGAGTAGAGATACTGAAACACATTCTTTGTTGCTTCAACTTTGATTTTTTTGTCCATGATATTACTAGAGAGATTAATTTTTTGAGCTGCTTTGTTCACACTGAATCCCAGGAACTTATGAACCCAGTGATTTTCTCAACAAACTAGAGACTCAAAATCCATTAGAAATTTTCAGGTTAAGAGTGTGAAAACATAGGTCAAGATTCAATATGGCTAGAAAGCTCTTGCTTGTAAAGATATGACATAAAACATCAATTACTTAGTTCCATTGATATTCTCCATATGGATCTCACTTTTTTTTTGCTGCTAGGGATTTTGTCTGGCTTTCATTTGCATGCCAGAAAGTAAATATTGGCAAGTTCAGACTTTCACATCATCAGCTGTTTGGAATCCATGTATCTGTAAAGTACTCTGTACACCTGGCTCTATATACAAATAGAAATTATTTAGCTACCATTTATTGAGGATTAATGCCTAGGGTGAATGATGTCTTCACACTGCTTTCCAGTTGGCTGCCCAAACAAGAGGATTTTGTGATTCCTTTTTATGTAAAGCCATTTTTTTTAAATGGTGCTTGCTGATAAACATGAAATCGATGTCTTGCTTGGCAGAGCTTGTTTGTTTCTTCTCATTTTAAGGTTTTAAACACAGGTATGTGAAACCATGACAGGTTTTCTCTGCTGGTAGGGGTGGCTCACGTGGCACCTGTTTGCCCACAGCTCCATGCTAAATTGTATTGCACTGGATTTTCCCTTGGGCTCAATTGATGCAGGGTTAAAAAGTGATCCCAAAGGAAAACACTAAATCTTGATTTTTCAGTCTGCTCTCGCATTGACTGCGATGAGCAGTGTCCAAGTGCTTGTGAGTAAGCTGCAGAAATGGATGCATGGGTTGCCTTTTCCCTGACATATGCTGGTTTATGCACACCTAACACAGGGTCATAATCAGATTACAACACTTTGCAGCTGCTAGAGTTGCTCCTTCCCAGAGAGGATTCAGACTTACTCACCTACAGACACACTTAGCCTTCCTATGATGAGGCCTAAAGAGCACTAAGGAACAGGCTATAGGTCAGCACTGGTAACAGATGAGTTCTGGAGTTCATCTCTGAAGCCATATATGAAAGAAAGAGGTTTGACAAAAGCCAAATGAGATCAATCTTTCTGCTTTCTCGATAAATTACACTTAAAAAGGTCTTTGATTTACGGTATTAAACACTTAGTGAAGTAGTTGCTCTAGTGGAGAATGCCCAACTCCACCATAAATGAAGTTATGCTAAATTTTATGCTATGAATGGAGGTAGGAGAACTTTCATCCCACTTGGTTCTCCTGATGGGGTTTAGGTGTTTCTTTATGGTTGCTCCTCAGTTAAGTAGGTGAAAAGAGATTGTGGTATTCTCCTAGAAAGCCCTGGAAGCTCACAGCAAAGTTTTGTTATGAGAGGAGTTAAACAGCACATTGAGAAACTTTGGGGTTTTTTAGTGTTTTATTTGAGATCTGAAAATGCAGTTATTCTGGAAAGCTCTCCTTTTCACTGTGTTGCTCTCCCTGCATAGATTCTGACCTTTCTCTGCTGCCTTGCTCTGAAGCCAGGAAAGTCCCTCCCAGCTCTGTCCTGCCCTCTGAGACCCTTGCTCAGAGACCACCAGGTGTGCATTCAATACAAGGGATAATTCTCTGGTAGGAGAGAATTTTCCTTTTCTGCTGCTGGAACTGAACAAAATATTGAGCACAGTGAAAACTGAGACATAATTTTTGTGGTTTTCTTGTGCCTTTAGGGACAGCAAACCAGCCTGTGAGAGACTGCTTTTTGTCTGCCTGAAGATGTTTGTACCTGCAGTGGGCTACTAGAAAGACTAGAGGGGAGAAGGAAAAAAAGGTCAGACTGAACCCAAGAAGCACAAAAGAGATTTTTTTATGTCCTAGAAGCATCACCTGTGTAGGAATAAACCTATTACCTTTCTTTCTGTGACACTTGGAGATGCTCTAGTTGACAGGGGTTTGTTTTCACTATATCAAAAAAGATGGATCTTGGCAGCCTGGTTTATCCTCTCTCTTTTTTTCATCTTTTTATTTGCAAAAGGAAATTGATATGTTTTCTGTGGTATGCTCAGTGACACCTGACTATGTCTTTTTTAGCATGCTGCACACCAGCCATTCATTCTCTATGGGAGAAATCTTTGATCCTTTGATATGCCATGGCATTCAAGCGCCATTTACAATTGTTACTCACTGAATTTTTTGGAAGATATATATTTTTTCAAAAAGTGTAAAGAATGCTCTCAGCTTGATTGTGCTCCCAACTAAATTAAAAAAACATGCATTCTTACTGAATGAAAAATTAGTTTAGTTTTTGCTTGGTTTTCTACTCGATCAATATCCACCCAGTTCAACAGTGAAGAACTCTACAAAGTATATTTTCTATAAATTTTACCAAAATAAGATAATGAGAAGAGGAAGGAAACCCTAGTAATCTCACAGCTGAGGCAAAGCTCTGACATCTTTAGTCAGAGCTACTTTTCTTTCATACCAGGGTCAGGAAGTCACTCAAAGAAATTTCTGTGAAACAGGATTGACTTCTCTCTTCTTAATAAGTGTGGAACAATTTGTTCCAAAGAGTGTGCATATCATTTACTAAACACTTAAATACACATAGGTGTGATCTGTGTCCAGCCTGGAATGTCACTGAACTGCAGAGACAGCATGAAAATGCATGAGGATGGAAAGGACACCAGACTGCTGGACGGCACAGACCTGGAGCAGAGTTTTAAACAGGATGATGGTGAAGATTGGCTATAACCAGCCTTGGCAACCAGGCTGTTTGTGGAAATTTTAGAAACTTAACACTTGATATGATATCCCTAGGCTCAGTCCTGCCCAGGAGTGGGCCCTCTCTGCATGAAATGCACCGTTTATTGCTGGCACAGGCAACACAGAGTGAATGCAGCCGGACAGGGACCTGCAGGTGCTCTGTGACAGTGAGCACAGAGAGGGGAAAATTTACGAGGGCAGAAGCAGCATCATAAAGGTGGAATTCTGTCCCTGCTTCATCTGTGCTGGCATATCTGAAATGCAAGGGGATTTTCAGATGAGATTAGGACTGGAAAACAAAAGTATCTCTGCTTTAGTTACTACCTAGCTAAATGTAGTAAAGAGGAGCTGCAGCACCCGAGTACTCTTTGGTCATTTAGATGGATTGCCTTTATTTTCTTAGAGAGAGAGTGGGTTTGTTCAAGCTCACTTTCAGCAGTAATAACAGGAAGACATTGCAAATTACACTCCAAATTATCATGGCTAAAAATCCAGCTAATTATCTGGGTTTGAAATTAATTAAACTTCTGCCTTTTCAAGTCCTGACCCAGATGCCTGTTAATGGTTTGTTGGGTTTTTTCCCTTCCATGCTGCTCATATCTGTTTTCTGTCACTTCATATCTGGATGTTGCATGCTTTCACCTACAGGTCTTGGATGATGCATTGAAATGCTTTGAAGGTGCCCTTCCCCACGCACACTCACCCTGTGTGGTGCCCCTGTTTTGTGTCTGAAGTGTTTGGAATTGAAAAGTACTCCCACAAGTACCAGGCACTGGTGAAAAAAATTAACAAGTCCTCTATTACTCTAATATTTACTGTGACAGAAGCAGGTGCATCTAATTGTGTGGATTTGTTTTTAATCTTTCCTGGCTGAAACAGATGGAATCTCTGAGACAGCCACTGTTCAAGAGATATTTTCCCCTACTTTGATTACTTTGAAAAGCTGAACTTCCACTGGCAGAAAACAAATCCTAATTCAAAGCCTAGATACTTACAGGGCTCTTTAGCTCTTCCTCTCTAGCTTCACAGAGGATTCAAGCTGCTAATGCTAAAATATTTTGCAAATTAGACCTTGAGTATCTCATTTTGCACAGGAAAATATTCCATTTTAATTATTCAACTTAACATGAAAGCATGTCTAGCTCTAAGCAATAAGACAGTTTGCAGCTCTGATTAGCCACCCAAACATAAGCATTTTGCAGCTTTGATTACTCATCCAGTTAGGAATAGTTTATTTTTAATACAGAAAGATTACATTTGCAGGAATCTTTGCAAATATTTTCTTTAAAAACAACTAACCTATGTAAAATCAAGGATGTTCCTTGATCAGTCCTCATGCTTATTTTTTTTCAAGAAGCAGTGGCAGTGAAGAGAAGGAAAAGGAGCTGGAAGTGGGACATGTTGTTATGGAGTCTGGTATATTTAATCTTATCTGGTATCTTTATCTCTGGTTCACATACTTGTCTCCTCAATTTGCAAGTTCCAAACCATGTTCTTGATATAAAATTCAGATTAAAAAATATTTCTTGGCAAGCTTTATACTCCAATTTCATGTGGCATTATTAAAGGAGACACAGTGCAGTGCAATCTTGTGGTTTTCCTTGGTCCAAGACTGCAGTTCTGAAACTACTCATCCTGAAAGGCAAATTCTGTGCTACACAAACTTTTCACTGCTTTCTTTAATTTCTATTACCAGCTGGATCAACAATAAGAATAATTACTCTATGCATAAGTAATTAATACTCTATATTTCCACCAACTTGGAAAAAATACAACACCAGTTTTTGATGTATTTCTGTTTATTGATGGGATTGATGGTAACAGATGAAGAAGCAGAAGGTGTTTTTGCCTTGTCCTTGCATTCCTGATCAGTAAAACATGACAGTAATTTTAAATTCATTCTAATTAATTTTCAATTAATTTCCTCAAATGAGGGACTATGACAAATGACATTCTGAAGATTGGAGCAATGATGGATTACTTTGGTACAGCTCCATGCTGACAAGGAATGATTCACATGACATTCTCTCTTCATGTCACATTGGGTTTTGAACCCCTTAGTCACTCTGTAAAAGATGCCACAGTAACACACCACTTCAACCTTTACAGTGCTTTATAATTTAATTAAAGAGAAAATTTCCCCTTTCCCCCTCAGAACTTGTTTCTCTTTTACAAGAGTTACCTGGGGAAAATAAGTAGGTGGATCTAAATATTACTGCTATTAATCCTTTGCCAAATGAACTTTGCAAACTTTAAGTACTCAGACCTCATAAAGACACAGTCCCTGGTAATGCAAAAACCTGTTGCTTAGCCACACATTATGCAATTCATACATTAGCCTATTCCAGACACATTACTGGGGAAACAACAATTAAACAACTGAAAAAATAAGTTAAATAGAACCCAGGACATAAAGAAATGCACCATTGATCTGCTCTACGTAGCGGAATCTTTTCTGAAAAGGAATAAAAAACTGGGAGAAATTTTCTGTTGGAAACAATCCCAAGACATTAGAAAGATTGGAAATCCTAATTGCAAGAAGAATTTGTGTCCCAATACAACTGCCTCATCTGGCATCAGGAAAATCCTCCAAAAATTTTGTTTCTTCAGTATCTTTGCACAACAGGGCTCCCCTCATTTAACCCATGGTGCAGACCTGTGTCAGTCCTCAGCAGCAGACTGCCCTGCAGCACAGATCTGAGGGGCAAGGGCAGCGTGGCCACTGCAGCTTCCCCTGTGGCTGATCCAGTTTGGGCTGAGCACAGATGCAGGAATCTGCCTGTGGGTCTGTGCCTGGCAGCCAAGAGGGCCAAGTGTGTCCTGGGGTTCATCAGGCCCAGTGTCACGGCCAGGCAAGGGAGGGGATTTTACGCTCTGCTCTACGCTGGGGTAGGCTCACCTTGAGTGCTGGGGGCAGTTCTGGGTGCCACAATATAAAAGAGATATGAAACCATTAAAGAGCACCCAAAGGAAGGCAAAAAAGATAGTGAAGGGCCTTGAGGGGAAGCTGTGTATGGAGCAGCTGAGGTCACTTGGTCTGTTCTGCCTGGAGGAGACTGAGGGGAGACCTCATTGCAGTTACAGCTTCTTGTAAGGGAAAGAAAAGGGGCAGACACTGACCCCTGCTCTGTGGTGACCAGTGATAGGACCCGAGGAACCCGAGGCCTGAAACTATGTCAGGAGAGGTTTAGGCTGTATTTCAGAAAAAAGGTTCTTCACCCAGAGGGGGTGACTGGGCACTGGAACAGGCTCCCCAGGGAAGGGGTCACAGCACTAACCTGAGAAAGTTCAAGAAGCGTTTGGACACTGTTCTCAGGCACATGGTGTGAGTCTTGGGGATGGTCCTGGCAGAGCCAGGAGTTTGACTCAATGATCTTTGTAGGCTCCTTCCAGCTCAGCTTATTCTGTGATTCTGTGTTTATAAATGTATTGTGCCTTCGTCATGGGCACAGTCCCAGCCCCTCTCTGCCTGTGCTGTGGCAGTAAGTGCAGGCAAGACCAGGAGCTTCCCAGAAACTGTGATAACCAAGTTACAAAGTATCAGAGCAGCACTCATGGAAATAAATACTCAAAGACACTTTTGCATGGGCATCCCCATAAAGGCTCACTTACAACCATTATGGTGGAGAGCACTGACTGCAGGATAATGCCCCTGTGATGTCCTCATTGATGCCAGAATTAAGAGGGTAGCATCTTTCATGAAACTGAGGCATAGGATTTTCCAGAGACATGCACCTCTCAAGTGTAACCCTTTTACAAAGTCAGTCTCTTAAAATAGCAGCTCCACAAAGCTGATGTTCTGGAGAGCAGAAAGGACATTTGGATTGTGGGGACTTGTGCTAATTTTAGTGTGTCCTAGGAGTTTCAAAATTTTGTCTTAATGAACAGAGGAAACCAACTGAACTCAGAAATCAAACTTTGACTTCCTCCCAGCCAAAAAACATCAAATGAGATTTGCAGCATGAACAACACAATTAGGGATAATAAATGGCCTAGAGCAAAAGGGAAAGGATGCATGAGATAGTATCCTTTTGTGGAAAAATAAAAAATAAATACTTCTGAACAGACTAGAGAGAAAAATATCTTCACCCAGAAGTCTGGAGATTGAATCCCTGCTGCAGAGCTCAGAGATTACCTGTTTTTCATTTTTCTTACTGATGTCAATGCGTGTGGATTACACCCACTGTTAATAAACACAGGTTTTAGTTGTTAACCTCATGAGATATACATTCTAAATTTACATTTAGGTGCTTGCTCACTTGGGTTTATTGAGGGATATCCCTTCAAGGAGTGTCTTTTGAGTATTGAAGAAGAAAGAATTAAAAGAATGTGTTTCCCATTTGAGGTATTTTTTATGCAGTCTTTTATTCCCCACTGTGCATTTAATATGCTCATGTAGACTTGCTGCTTCTGGCATAGTCTTAGAGATTAGATTTCTGAAATACTCACAGAAGTCCAGCTATTTTGCTGAAACCATAATAAGAAAAATCTGACTTTAGACAGCTCTCATTAAGTGGGAAAAGAAAAATCCATGCCAGTGTCTTCTTATTTAAAAATAAATTTGTAATTAATTAGGCAATGCTGTTCTGCAAAGCTTTTATGTCCACAGAGGTTGCCAAGAGTGTATTTGTGTTTGATGAATTTGGTGGTAGAGAGAATTTAATATCAATTCAGCACAAAGCCAGAATCTTTGAGACAGGCACTTACAAAACTGTAATTATTTAGTGCTGTAATTAGATGGTATTTACCCCTTCTATACTTTTTTTAACAATGTCCAGTTGGTCTTTCTTTGCATTGTGCTCTCATTTCTACTGTCCTTTCACTAGCCTCTGATGAACAACAACACAATCTACAAACACTATAAAACACTTTTTCTGTGAAAAACATAATTCCATATTATAGTAAGGTTTATTTTCTTATCCTTGTTTATAATAGAAGACTAATACTTTTAGGGAGAAGTAGTATCTTTTACCTCCTATCCTATAATTCCAGGCAGGAGATACTCTCTCCAGTGCACAAGTCAGTTTCAGGTCTGGTGTGAATCTGCTGGCAGAGAACAAAACACCTGCTCTGAACTTTGTTATGGAGACTGGATGGAAACCTTTGGAGGAGTCATTAATAAAGGATAGTGAAGTCACTTGGGTACCACGAGGTAGAGTGGCTGTGCTTATGCTAGCATTCAAACTAGACCACCATCTGTTTGCCAGCGTCAGCCCCAACAGGCACCACATGGTCTCTGTCTGTATCATAGAAATTCCTTTACCCTCACAGAGAGGGTGGTAACGCCCAAAGTGCTTATTTGGAACATTGCCAGGCCAGGCTGTCTCCCTGTGAGAGTGTCACTTTGCTGGGGGCTAGATGAGCTCCAGGGACTGAAAAACAGCTTGACAGTGTTAGTGGCAGCAGGACAGTGCCCAGCCTGAGCTGGTGTTTCATTCACTACAGGCAATTATCTCCTGCAGAACATTATTCTTTACCATCAAAATATTTACTTAAAGAAGTCATAATAGAAGTAGCCTATTGAACTTCAGCCTGACAGTCATGATGTCAGAGCACTGGGGAAAAGAAACTACATTTTGTAATTTAGAAGCATGCAGTCTTACTTATTATGTGAGCTCTGTCCATGGTCCCTTATGTTTTCTAGTACATCAGACACAAAAGTTTCTTTCAGGCATCTTGTCACACACTATTTTAGTGCAACAGCAACAGCTTGCAAAGTTTCTTTGATGTTACAACTTGTTACTAGACATGATCTCTAAAAAATTAGACTAACCTGTTCTCACTGCAGTAGACATTGCCATCTGCCGCTCCCACACATCCCCTGTATCCTCTCACAGCCTTGCTCACTTTTAATTGCTCTGCATAAACAGGGTAGGATACAACATAACATTTTAAAATGTCATGTTTACATTATAAAGAGTCAATTTTTTGAAGACCCTTCCTCCCATCAAAGCTGTCATTTCCTATTTCCTTCCTAAATGTGTGTCCTAAATGCTAAATAACTTATTAACCCTTTGTAATTTCTGCTCATTGTTCTCCTGAATTACAAGGTCTGCCTGAACATAATACAGCCTGCCTTTCAAGATACCCTAGATCTTTCCATAATTACCTTCTAAATGGGCTTTGCTGTATTTCAGATATAAATCAGTAGTATATCAGACAAATATGTTATCTCAATTTCCTGTCAGTACTTTCCCCAGACATTGGGAGCTGCATCGTGTTATTATTTGTTTTCTTTCGTACAGTTATTGTCTAGAACTTGAAATAAAAACCTGTTTGTGATCAACAGGGATTTGTTACAGGACCTCTTTCTGCTGTGGAACTGGCAGTAGAGTTGCATAATTACATTCTGAAATTAATATAAGCTCAAGATACACCCATCACAAGTAGAGCTTATCTCAAAAATTGTACTTATTGGATGGGTGACACTTATTTTAGACACTACCTGCTTTCTGTGCATTATTTCATTAGAAACTATGAGTTAAGTGAAGATTTTGGATGAAAATCTATTACTATAATCTTATTTTCATTATTCTGTATTTGTACGTATCCAAGCTATAAGATATAAATGGTTGCTAACAATAAGAAGGAGCATTTATCTCCTCTACACAAAATAGACGTTTATCATATGAGATCATTATTATTTTCCATTATTTCTTGTGCTTTGTTTTTGTCCCAAGCTTTGGCCTTGGCAGACCAAGAGCTTTTCTCTTCTGCCAGTTTGGATCCAAAACGTGTGCAGGGCAGAAATACCTCTCTGTCTGATGGAACACCATGCACTCAGGCTACAGCTCTCCCAACACAGATGCAACTTTGTTTTTCCTTAATTTTTCCTCGCTGAAATCAAGTGCTGAGAGTGACTCCAAATGCCAGCATAAGCCTGAAGACACTTGAGGAGCTCTGATGAAAGAGGAATGATCCATCTGGCAGATGTAATGGGTGATTGTCAGTGCTGCCCTGGTGCATTTCTGTAGAGTGTTGGGTATTGTATTATATCACAGCATCACTTTTGGGAACAGCATCCAGTGGCAGGTGTAAGCACAGGTATTTCAGGAGGGAAGCTCAGTGAGTTGTAACAAGATGTGGAGCTCCACATGGCTGGAGGATGCTGAGCCCCTCTGGGCCCTGCTTTGGGCTGATGCTCTGTCAGACACCCATGCCCTGCCCCACAAGCATTTCCTCCCCACAGCAGCCCAGCATCCTGGCTGAGACCAGGATGAGCCCTCTGCAGTGCTTTCCTTAACTCTATACATCAAACTATCAATAAGAACACATATATTATAAACTTCATAGAAACTCTCAAAATAAGCAGAAACATTGACTCTTTCACTTGCGGTAAGAGAAAAATGCAGGAGGAATAGGAAAATTATGCGTGTCCACCAAACAAATTGTTCATCTTAGTGGTAGAAAATGAAAACTTGGTACAATCTAGAGCTGTTAGGGAAAGCTGAAAGAGTGAGGTTTGTAGGGAGGAACTTAAGCTTGACTTGATAGCATCTTTGGGACATCTACTCAGTGTTTGACTACACTCACAGTAAAATGCTTTCTCCTAATGTTGAATTGAAATTTGCTGCATTTAAATTTGTGCCCGTTGTCTCTTGCCCTGTCATTGAGCACCACTTAAAAGCACCTTGGAGCTTCTCTTTATCAGGTATTTATAGATGCTGGTAAGATATCCTGAACCTGCTCCTCTCCAGGCTGAAAAATCCCAACTCTTGCAGCCTCTTCTCATATGTCAGATGCTTCAGTTCCTTCATCACCTCTGTGGATCTGCACTGGGCTCATCCCAGCATGTCCATGTCTCTCAGGTACTGAGAGGCCCCAGCACAGTATCCCAGATGTATTCACCAGGCCGGAGGAGAGTGGAAGGATCCCCTTCCTGTGCCTGCTGACTAAGTTCTGTCTAGTATAGCCCAGGAGGTTCCCAGCCATCTTTGCTGCAGGTGGCTTTTGCTGCCTCGTGGTCAATCTGCTCACCAGGATCCACAGTGCCTCACGTCCCTAGAGCTGCTCTGAGGTCAGCCCCCACAGCCCACCTGTGTATGGGGTTATCCAGCCCTATGCAGACAACATGAGTTGGGTACAAATGAAGAGATTAAGAAACCTACTACCTGGGATTCACAAAAGTCACCAAGATCTGATTGCAGATTGAGCTCTTTGTCTTTAGGACTAATGGTAGACCATTTACCTAAGAAATTGGAGGCATGAATTGGGCTTTAGTCTAGATCTAGGGAGTTCAACCTTTCTGTATATCCCGATCCTCAGGAGACTGAGATTTCTGTGCATTACCTTGAGGAAAATCAGAGCAGATCAGGTAATTCCACTCATCCTCCTGAGGCTGGGTTCAAGCACAAGTGGCTGCCATCAGCAGAAAAGCCAGGCAATACTCATAGAGTACAGGAACCAACCATGATGACTGCAGTGACCAAAGAACAAAATGGCTTCTAGTCTCTGCCCCTACTCCCAAGATGTGGGGGATTTGCTCCTTTTTTATTTGTTTATTTTGTTTAATGCTGTCCAATGCAAAATACATAAATAATCCTTGTAACAAGGACAAGGATTCATATGAATCCTCTCCCATTTAAGCACTGTAGGTACTGCTAGACTACTGGCATACTGCTCTTCCTTCAGGAAAAAAAGATTGCATCTTTTGGGATCTCATTCCCCTACAGATGAAAAAGGATGTTGTTACATTTTCTGTCCATTGCCAAGGACAGCAAGACAAAAGATGTGTATTCAAGTAGTTGTTAAAAAAATTAAATTGCAGTATAATTATCTTGCTCAACATTTTATTAGAGTAGCAACAAAAATCCATTACAAATTAAACCCCCATGGTAGCATGCATCCAAGAATTACAAAAATGTTTCCTTTGAACAAAAATTGTTCTACATTTATCAGTACAATTTCACAATATTTATAATAAACAAATATATAAATCACATGAAGTGACAGAATGAAACCGAAATTTCTCTGGGAAGGTGAAGAAGAAATTCCCTCTAAACCTCTTACATAGTTTGTTAGAATTCAAATTTCCAAGATTCAGCTCCCAAATTAATGAATTCAGGAGTCCAAATCACTTACAACAAATATCAGTGAATTTGCTCAGTGAATCACTGTATCCCAGTAGTAATGAAAGAATCATGAGAAAACCAAGTCTTATTTAAAAAAAAAAGAGCAAAGAAACAATTCTGTCTGAAGAAGATGTAAAACATAGAAAGATAATTTTCAAATTTCACTGCATTTTGTAGCAAAATAATTAACTTTTGCTACAAAAGAAATGCACATAGCAGAGAAACAGAGGCAGCTCTGTTGAAGGAACAATTTATCTTTTCACATTCTTAAAATAATGTTTTTTTTCCATAGTGACAGTGCTCAAATCTGGGGGTGTGAGTGTGTTTGTGATTAATTTAATTGTTTATTTTTAGAATAGCTTTTTAAAAACAAACAAAATTTTCAACTTCCAAAGTGACTGATCCAAGCCTTCAGTGTGTAGCTGGGGAGGTACTGCAGCAGCTCCTGAAGTAGAATCAGTCTATTTTGCTGGATAATTGTTTTTGAAGGGATGCCAGTGAGATCTTTATCATTTGACTTGTGTTATCCATTTCTACAGGAGCATCATAAACCCTTTTACAGAACATTGGAGCTTCTTTGATAAATCCTTTACTCTGAACTCAGGGAGGTCATGTGACAATTTGAACCCAAGTGTATTACAAATACACCTGACCTTTCTCAGCTGCACAATTTACCTCCTCTGAAGGTTCTGAAATCTCAGCATTTCAGACAGGAAGCAGCATAGCTCCCCAAGCCAAATGTGAAAGTAGCACCTCTTCTGTTGCATTCTGGATAAACTTCTAAATAAAAGTCCAATAAGAATGCAATCCCTTACATGTAAGATGTTAAATAAGGATATAGGCATGGATTTCAATATTGCTACCAATCAAACAATTCTTTCAGACTAAATGTTGCAAAGGACTGTGCTATCTGCAAAATAAATATATGGAGTTAGTTATATTACTGCAGTCAGTAGCTGACATCCAGCCACTTTGACTTCTAGTAAAAAAAATTATAGAATTACAAATAAATTTAAAACCATATACATTTTTTAAAAATACATTCTCACACATATAATTTACAACATATAGATACAAGAAAAAGATTGATTGCTGTTCTAAACAGAAGGGCAAACACAGGAACAGTCACATTAGCATGATATCTAACAAAATACTGTATATCCATAAAAAATTAGCATGGATTTCAAAACTAACACCTATAAAGATACAGTCACATCACATTATCAGCTAAAATAACACCTTAGCTTTAAATATTGTTTATTTGCACACAATTTTGCAATCATAATAATTTCTGTTAGCACAAATAAATATCAGAAGGAAATAATTTATTTTCATTGTTGTTATTCCTGGTGATGGTGGATACAAAGTCACCTACATAGATTTTAGCCCTTGATGAAGCATCACAAAGAATATGGGCTTAAATACCTCACTTGAGCATCTGGTGGAGCAGAGGCTGGGGAAGCAGAGAGTTACTTTTTGAGCAGAAAGGCAAATAAAGGAGACAATTCACTTCTGTTACTGTCGGTCTATGAAAGTTGTAATTCATTTTATGTTCTGAAAGCATTGAGACAAAAGTGTATATTTGTATGACTGTTATACAAATACTGAGCTCAGTTTTTACTCAGAGTTGTGCTCCTCACCACACAGCCAGGTTTCCATGGAATGCTCTCTTTGTCTGCTGCTAGTCCTGCACATCTCACTTTTCAAGCAAGAAAAGAAACTAGTTTTAGCACCTCTTGAGAAATCCTGGAAAGTAGGGCCTTCTCTGAAAGCACAGATTAGGTGTCTGACTGAAAATAGTGTGTGAAGAGCAAAAGGGTTTCCAGGCACCAACCCCAGGGGTGCCGCTCTTGCAGCCTCTCCCTGCAGCTCAGACCGGGAACTGGCTCCCAGCAGCTGCAAGTGGTGCTGGCTCCATCAAAAGAGTTTGCAAAGTCAAAGACTTTGCTCAGCCAGACACAGGAACTTGCCTTTAATCTGAATATCTCTTGGCTAAGCAACCATAAATTCCTGCGTAAGGTTCACAGATAATTTAATTTCCCTGTGACAAGTGCTTTGGAGGAAATGTTAAAGAGGTCGTGGCATCTCTCCTTGACTTTCCTTTATCATGGCAAACTGTAGCTTTAAGCAACTATAAGCAGTAAAATGCTATGGAGCTCTGTATTTTAACAGGAAGCTCTACAAAGGAAAGGTTTGCCCAAAGTGTATGTCACAGCTACAGAATTGTATTTATAAGATTAATTGCTAGGTGCTAATTTGAGAATACATTGGTATCCTCTCTAATTCTTGACACCTAGCCAACTTTATTTACTTGGCTGACACTTGACTTACTCTGTCATTTTAGTTCTTCCTTATTATTTTAAAAGCAGTCTGGGCATTGCCCTTCCAGTCCTGTGGGAGTTCAGACGTTTGCACAGAAATAGACCCCACTGCATGTGCCTGCCTGGTGGCCTGTGCTGCTCAGAAAGATGACCTGGTCAAGCTGGGAAATGCAGAGGATTTGGGAAAGATTGCAACGTGGCCTGCATGGGTCCTGGTGCCCCAGACAAAGTTCTGCCAGTTTCTGGAATTTTGTCACACCTACACTGCTGGTTAAAACCTCCTTGCTGCTGGTCCCTTTCTTGCACTGCCATCACTCTGCCAAGTTGGAAAGTGCCTGTGGAGCTCTGCAAAGGTAAAATAGGAGTTAAAGCAAGGAGGCAGACATAGCAGGATTTAGACTGTTTGCAAAATCACACAGTCACAGAGTAAGGTTGGAAGGCATCACAGTGGGTGCTCTGGTCCAAGCTCCCTGCTCAAGCAGGGTCATCCCAGGACACATGGGACAGGACTAAGTCCAGATGGTTCTTGAATATGTCCAGTGTGGGAGACTCCACAACCTCTCTGGGCCATTTGTTTGCTTCCTCCCTGCTATGTAGAGAATGCCCAGTAGAGTCCTTGGGATGCAGCAGACACAGTTCACTGTTTTAACATTTAAATCTGAGGCCTATCAGGGTATTTTTAGTTCTCTAAGTTTACAAATAGAGTTGAATATTAGTGAAAGGGGCTTGAATTAGAGAAGTGGCTGTGTAGGCAAAAGAATACTGGATAGGAAAGCATTACAATGCTGTAGAGGCTACCTCTTTCACCCACACTGGGCAGGTTTGTGACTCTTGGGGATGGGGCTGTCCTGGGCTGGGAGTTCGACTTGATGATCCTTCTGGGTCCCTTCCTAATCAGCCTATTCTGCAATTTTTTGAATCAGGTTTTTTCCAGGTTTTTAAATGTCATGTACTAAAGCTGTGCAAAATGTTCAGTGACAAACAGGAATACACAGGCATGCTCCTGAGCTTCTGCTGCACAGAAGTGAGAAAATATACTTCTAGCAAGAGCTAGTCTAAAGCAAAGCCAAAGCAATGCATGATATTTTGTCTGCAGCTACATTAGGGAGACTGTGGCCCCAGGCTGCTTATCACAGGTCTGTGTGGGAAGAACAGACTATGCTATGCTGGCAAGTAAAAAGCCATGATGACTTCTCTTCTGACAACACTTTATGTCCTAAAGTATTCTAATAGATTAACTTTAGACAAAACATTTTAAAAGCATAATTTTTCTCTGAATTTTCCTTCTTTTCCCCAGATATTATAGATATCAAATCTCTAAACCCCTTCTAGCATTCTTAGACACAATTGGTATTGAACCAAGATAAAAGGAGCTGAAAAAGTCTGTTACATACTCTTCAATATCTGTCAAGTTCCAACAGGATTCAGTAACAGCTGAGACTTACATTTATAGTGGTACATCTATAATTCTGATTGCTGAAATAAATAGGATCTTTTAAATGCTTCTTACTCACTTTAATTTGTTTGTTCCCTGCTGCAAATTCATTGAATGGTCTTCCTATTTCCTGCTGCTCAAGGTAAAAATAAACCAAAGAAAATAGAGATTTTGTGCTCTTTGCCATCAGATATCTGTTTATTGAAGCGTGCTGTGATGGTTACGATGAGATTTGCACTGATGTGGGATGAGGGGGTTACTGGCAGGTAATTACTGCTATTAGCAGCAATTTTGGCTGCTGTTGGAAGGTCCCCCAGGTACTGCCCAATGCACTCAAACATTAGAGCAGCTCCTCTCATCTTCACAGGGAGTATCATCCACTGCCCCATGGGCTCTGTGCCCATGGACATGTCCTGGTAAACTTTGTTCATTCTGAGATCACAGATCATTCTTCGTCCAGTTAATGGGAAGGAGGATTTAGGTATTCTACTGAGGCCAGAATTCACCTGCCTAAAGTTATGTTGTACTAAGTATTTCATTCATTAGCCTCAATAATATACTCTTTTCACTCCCCAAGACGCTGCATTTTCTTGTAGGGCACAGGCAGGTATGTAAAGATTGATGGTAGCTCTGCAATTCTGTGAGCAGAAATGTCCTTACAACTCATACAATTGGTGGGAACAGAGCATCCAAACATCTCATACAGCTGCATTCTCAAAACAAGGTGGGCCTCAGGCCTGAAATTGAGGAGAGAAGAAGCAAAATGAGAAAAAATATTTTACATTCTCATATCATTTGCATAACCAAATGAAAACTAAGACTCTTTGCAGAGCATCTAGATTTTAAAGACCTAAAATGTATGGGTTAATAAACAGCATTTAGGTAATATTGTGTAAAAAAAGCATCATGAGAACAGTAATGTGCATTGTCAAGAGAACTATGTTAAAGAGATGTGCTGCACTCGGGGATGCTTTGCAGGTAGCACAGAAATGCAGTCTCAGAATGGGTGTGCTGGTGTGTGGGAGAGCCTCTCCTCAGCTCAGCTGTGTGTGGCACTAGGCTGGTTAACCCTCAGCTGGAGTCAAGGGAGAAGGCACAAGAAAATGCCCCATTGCCCTTCCTGCAGCCAGCCAGAACATGCCCAGAGGAATCACTGAGCTCCGACCGCATCACCCTCCTGCCAGATATGTACATGAGGCACCATGCCTGAGAACCACTTTCTGATGTTCCACTGGAGCCCACTGCTCCTCAGAAAAGAAGGCTTAATCTGATTGTTTCTCCCCATCCTTCTCCATGCTTCAGATCCCCCATCATGCTTGGCACAAGGCACTTTGAAAACATAACCTTGCAGAGCCGAGCAGCTGTCCCTCTCTGCCATGCCCTGTTTGGTGCATGGCCTGTCACTGTCACCCTCTCCCAGCCCTCTGCAGTGCTGCCCTGGCTGAAAGCTGTCCCAGCACAGCCCCACACCCAACAACATGCTCTGGCTCTGGAGGACTCCCCAGCAGACACTGACATGCATTAACTATTACCTTGGATGACAAGCACGTATCACCAATGGACAATTTTGCAGAGGACAGGTATGTATTGGTAATATCTTCTAGCTCAGTGCTGAAATGATCAGAATCCTTGATGACATTATAATTTAGGGCCATGCTGTAACTGGCAGGTTTTTTCTCCTGTTTCTGCTGGTAGTTGCACAGTTTCCTGAAGGCTGCTCTGAATTTCTGGGACATGAGATTATAAATTACAGGATTGATGGCACTATTTAAATAAATACAGATCCTGCAAAATAGCAGGAACCAGTTTTCTTGGAAGGGTCTGGAGAGAAAGGAATTGACCACAACCAGGGTGCGGTAGGGCATCCATAGGAATGCAAACAGGATCACAACCACGGCCAGCATCTTGGTAACCTGAGGGAACACGGAGACAGAGCGGGGCAGAAGGTTAGTACTCCCCTTAGAATGAGCACGTGCATTCTTACACCTCTAGGGCCAAACCAAAACTCTGGACAGATCCTTCAGTAGGAATTTCTGATGAATATTTGATTCAGAAAGTTTTTTTTTCTACAGTAGGAAGTACAAAAACCTTGGCTCGAAATCCTTCCTAGTTTTTGTTAAATTACTCTTTCCAGATGATACCCCAGTAACCTAACTGTTGTAGACGTTAGACACATTCACTTCTTATGGTGGAAGGGGGTACTGATTCAAATGGGAAAAAAAGGATAGAAAGTATTTTTTTTCCAAACACATTAGACTTCTTCCTTTAGACTAGTATATCCTTTAGAGTAATTGAACATGAAGCTGGTTTAGGTTATCTAGTTTAACAGTCAGCCTAAAACAATTTCCCAAAGCCAAAAACAGTGAAAAAAAGAGAACAATTAGATTAATATCTATTCCTCAGATCCTCAATATTTAATTAGATCTTCATTATTTGATGCTTACTCTGAAAAGTCAAATAAAGTTTAGAGAGCCAGGAAAAAAAGGATTATCAATGAAACTTGATTGTTGTAAGAACTTTATTCTATTTTGTAATTTTCTTTTGAAAAAATAATAACGACCTTTGGGAAAACCTAGGATAGCTGAAATGAAGGGAACAAGGAATAATAAAAAATTATTTAAGCTCACTTATTTTGTAAATAATTTAACTCCTGTGTAGATAGTATTCAATAGTCTCTACATTAAAGAGAGTTTGAAATATATATTATTATTATTATTCTTGAAAGATATTAATAAAGAAAGAAGTTGCAGAGAAATGTGAAATGGGACGATACAGTGACACAGCCTCATGGAAGTCAGGAAATTACTTGGTTAACCGTGTCAAATAGAAAGTATTGGCACACATTTTGGTGAGCTAGAACTGCTTCTCTTGATTGTAGATTGATAAGAGTTTCAAGAGGAGATAACTCCACTAAGATCACTCACAAACACACGCTAGCTTTAGAAGTGGGTTTTAGTTTGAAGTTGTGAGTATATAATTCTCTTGTCTTCAGACCTGATAAGCTCTTCATATAGAAACCTGCCATCACACTGTCTAATGAATGTATTTTCTCCTATCTGTCTAGAAAGACACACTTTTCAGCCAATTTGTTTGGTTTTTTATAGGTATTACAATAAAGAATGTGATGAAAATCAAAGTTACTCCACAAATTGATGTATCTTGATATATCAGTCTTTAAATGTTCATATTCAAAGGCTGCAATTTTATCTTATAGTTCTCCTTCTCCCCCCCTTTCTTTTGATTTCTTTACAGCTGTGTTCAATGGAAGTAAAAAGACAGAGAATTGCTATCACCTATTTTGTCACTTGAGTGATACATTTCATTAGGACTTCTAGACCAGGTTTTTTCTAATTTTCTATGCACAGTCATTGTAATAGAGCAAAATAAAAATGTGAATGTTCCATGTAACTCAAAGGATGATCTCTCCTTATCTCCACTTTTGAAAGGGAGAACACAGTTCCTGTGGCCAGGAGATAGCTGACCCACTACTGACCCCTTCTGGCTCTCATCCCTCCAGTTCAGCTCCAGTCTGTGCCTCCCAACTGAGCAAATCCATTCAGTGGAGAACAATCATTTACCATAGAAAATAATCCTCATTTAAAGGAAAAAAAACCACCCAGTTGTGGAGCCTGGGTGAAGAATGGGACAGAGCCAAACTAACAGATGTATTCCATCAGCTCAGGCATTCAGTGCATGACAGCCTACACAGGCATCAGAGTATTTGGCTACCAGAAGCTAAGCAGGCACTCCATTATGGTACCTACCAGTCACAGGTAATTTACATTTCTTCTGGGAAAAATTTCTCAGAGGATCATTTGCAGTGTTGCAGCTATCAGCTCAAATCTTAACTAAAAGTAAATTATTCTTACTGTCAAGGAGGGGGTAATTCAGAGTCACACAATTAACACTGTACAGCAATGAAAAAAAACTGTTACTCCTCAAGTGACTGTATCCCATATACTGCAAATATATAGGTGTGTGTGTGTGTGTATGTATGTACCTGGTGTGCAGATTATTAGCTGAAGTTGTCTATATTGGCATTTGGATGCGCATTTTCTTTCTAACACCATAAGCTTCTACTGCTAGAAACTAAGCACTCTGAAGAGCTAGTTTTCATTTTGTTCAGATCAAATGAACCAACTCTTGTACTCATATACCTCCACAGAGTCTACATTCAATGCAAGAACCAGAGAAGAGGCAGAACCCATGGGTGGCATCGCTTTGGTGGCATCTCTTGGTGGTTCATGCAGGACAATGAGGAGTATTTAGTATAATTTCAAACTTTCTGCAGTATATATCCTTCCAAAGTTGCCAAAAATAACAAATCCCTCACAAGATCTCTATAGCCTGTCAGAAATTCAGTTTCCTGATCCATCTGACCAGTTGTGGTTGTCTCTGAGACACACGATGAGGCCCTGAGCTCAGGTAGTTATTTGCTCATTGGTAAATCCTCCTTCAGCTGGCTCCGGAGTGGATCTTCATGCTCAGCTACCTCGGACCATGATCAGTGTGCAAATGACAGCAGCTCCAAGGAGGTGCTCTGGCAAGACTTACTTTGGCACAGGGTGAGACACCACTCAGGGCTTCTGACACAAGTTTATCTCTGTTTATAGGTGAGCCCATGATCCAAATACTTGACTGAGGCCAGAGCTGAATTCTTATCCACACCAAAAGTCTATATTGCTGAACATAATTCATTTAGAGGAAAGTTTGTTCAAGTAAAATGCCATATCCTTTTTCAAATCACTTCATATGAAACAGAACTAAACATATATTGGGAGGAGGCTAATTATTTGACATCAGTGGAGTGCTAAGAGGACGAATTTTAAAAGAATATGTTTTTTGTTACCTGTAAACATACATCTAAGCTCCCTGAAAGCAGCAGCACTACATCCTCAATTCCCTGCTGGGGGGAAGGCAAGCATACACTGATTGCTCTTTTCTAGCAGTGTGCACTGCACATCCTATGCTCAGGGTACAAAATATTCTTAGTTAGGGAGATTGAAAACATGGTAAAAAGAATTTGAGCAATTTCAGCTTAGTCCAAATTTCAGGTGTAGTTTGAATGATAACAAAGCGCTTGAGATTGAATATGGTCCTGGCTGCATACCCTATCTTTTTATTTCTCAGGATGTTCTAAAAAATATTTGAAATATATTTTGCTAAACACAGCCCCAATATTTTAATTCTGAACTAGTATCCTCCTCTTCCTTCTTGCTTCAAAAGCTTCTCATTCTAAGGAAGTGTTTTTATTAAACATTTTCATTATCCTGGTACAAATAGTTTAGTATTTTTTCCTTCTCCTTTGAGTACAATCTTTCTTATGCTGATAGGTAAAAGCAATAGTCACTCTGGTGTTTTAAAGCCATGTAATAACATTTTTCTTCTTGTGGCTGGTTGTGTTCTTTGCAACACACAGAGATCATATATCCCAGTCCATGATTTTGTAATCACAAAGGAGTTGTGCAATAGGAGGAGGATTAAATAAATAGAAGGATTAAGGTCTAGATATACTAACACCACAAGTGAAACCAAGTGATAAGATTGAGGATTTCATGTAAGCTGTGCAAAACTTACCTTGCTGGAATCTGTGCTTGCTCTGCTGTGAGAGAACAGAGATATTTCTCTGGTGAGCAGGTCATCACAAACTGCAACACTGTCTGAGAGAGGACTTTCTTTAGAGGGCAATCTACCTGTTATAACTGACCGTGATAGCCATGATGACCTTAGATTATTTGATTGGACTACTCAACTAACTCTGTGAGATGCACGTACTGTTAAGTGAGCCGGATTCCATCGCGAGTATAAACCAACATGTTTGCTATATAAGGCTGCATTTATTTTTCACAGTCGCCTTGATATCTGAGGAAGGAAGGAATTACCTTGGGCAAATATGAAACCTACATATTAATATGTAATTCATTATTCATATTATGAATGGAAAAGCAAAAGAAAAATCTGGGATCTGTGGGCTGCAGGAGCCACACTGAAACAGAGGAAAAGGGTGAGAAGGAAGGAGTGACAAGAGACCAACCCCTGACTGCAGCACTCTCTGGCCCCACGCTGCTGGTTGCTGCAGGGAAGGGAATGAGTGTAACTTGTGGCTATAACAAAGGGAAATAAACTGGAATATTAATTTTCCCCAAGTCGAGCCTGCACTGCCCATGACAATAACTAATAGTTTGTCTGCCTGTCCTTGTCTTGGATCACGAAGATCCAATGGATCCCATTGGATCCCATTTTCTTCTCCATTCTCAGCTGGAGCAAACGCCCCTACAGAAACATGCATACATTTAATTTTATAGAAATATTTTTGGATAAATACGAGAACTGCTACAGAAGTAGGAAGTGCACAACACATTTTCAGTCACCCTTTCTACGATCACATGGTGGATATTGTACACTACTGAATCCCTGTAATGCAAACACAGATCCAAGAACAGAATTCACATTTCAGCAGGACTCACTGTCAGGCCAGACTGTATTGTCAGCTACACGTCCTTGTCAGCATGGCAGGAAATCTTGCCTTTTTTTGTCTTACTAACTGTTGAGATTCTACTTTTTTTTTTTTAATATTTACTTTTTTTCCTCATTTTATACCACTGCCTATCTTTTGCATGCTGCTGTAATACAAAAAAATACTACTAATTATGCCATAATATCCATGCTTTGCTTCCTGTGTTGTACTATATGCGAATTCTAGCTTTACTTATAATGAAGCTACCTTAAGTTATCAGGTTGATTAGGCTTTTAGAGAAAATCTTGCTGTCTTTACAAGACATAAAAGATATCACATTATAATCTTCACTTTTGGTTTCATAATATAACAGTGTCCATATTCATCGGTGTTAAATGTAAAAGATCTGTCTTTCTGATGATACTAAGCACATGTAATCAAGCAAAAAGTGATATTAAGAACTTGAAGAGCAGATTATCTTCTTCTACTAATTAATGGACAAAGAAAACCAACATTAAACACTTCCTATCTGACTCTTAACTATAACTGGCAACATAATTAATCCACATATTTCTGTTGTGTGTTTCCAAGCATAGCTCCAGTGCTCTCAGGGGGCTCGGTGCTCTAGAAGGCAGCCCAATTAACTTTTGAGGTCTTTGCAATCTCTGTGATAAGAGAACATGGTGCCTCTCATAAACAGCAGCAATTGAAACAAAATAAGAAGAATATAAAGTATAAGAAGAATATAAAGTATAAGAAGAACATCCCCAGAGCCAGATGCAAAGGATGCACCCTGTGTTTCCCATCACTGCACCAGCTGTGCTACCTGCTGCACACCATGTGGTTTACTGCCAATAGCCAGCAATTAATCTACTAACTATATTCCACTGGTATTACTAGACACAGGAGCATACATATTCAACAATATAAACAGAAGCCAGTCAAAACTACGCCTCAGTTTTGAGGCATCAATACATAAAAATATTTTATGAGAGACAGAGTAACAAATATATTTAGCATTTACAAAGCAATTAATGTACAGACTTCCTTAAGCAGACTTTGCACAGGACAGTTAGAGACAAGAAAATTTACCGTTTGACTGTATTTGCTGAGTGACATAGTGCCTTAGCTGGCACTCAGCCTCGAGTCTCCCAAACTCCCAGGCTAGCTCCTTCCCTTCAAATCTTAAAAATAAGCCAAGAGTCACTTTGTACATTTGACAAGATTACTAACAAGCTGTAATATAAAGAAACTATAGTTAAAAAGGTTTCATTCATAATTGACAACTCCTAATTACTATCTGATAAAGGAAATAAAATACTGGTTCTTTTTTTTTTGGTCCTTGCAGTGGGCAATAATGTACAGGCAAGAAAAAATATGTATTTCTATATATATGTGTATCACTGATTTTATACTTGACTACATAAAAAAGGGAAGAATATATTTTACCTCTTTCCACAGCTTCAGACAAGTGAGCTTTAAAACAAGTGGTTTAGGTTTCAGAAAGTAATTTCAAATAGTTGTTCCTACCTGCCTTCGAGAAGCAATAGTGCTATTGAAACTCCTGTTCATCGTCTTGGAATTCACAGGCTTGCTTTGGTGAGCTACATCACTCCTGCAGGTCTTAGAGATTTCTTTTGGGTCTGAAGGGATGGGGTTCAGGAACAGTATTCTAGCAATCAGGCCATAGAGGACAGTTGCCAATACCATTGGCACAACATAAAATATACCGAAGTCCATCATGTAGATAGGAGAGTAATAGCTCCTGGAGACCTTGTAGCCACAGGACACAACAGTAGTCTCTTTGTAGGCTACTGTATTAAGGTCTAGCAAGAAAAACCAGAGCATACAGTATATGGAGGTGAAAGCCCAAACAAAAATAATGATCTTTTTGGCTCTTGAAAAAGTGCATAGGAATTGAGCTTTGATGGGGTGGCAAATGGCTATGTACCTCTCAATGGTGAAGGCAGCGATGGAAAAAGAAGAAGCGTTGATTCCCAGGTACTGCAGATATGTGATGCAGAGACACCCCACGTAGCCATACACCCAGGATCTGTACAGGCTCTCTGTGATATTGGGCAGTCCTGCAGCCACAAGCACCATGAGATCTGCCACAGCCAGACTCACCAGATAGCAGTTAGTGGGTGTTCTCATGTGCTTGGTTCTGAGTACCACCAAAACCACCATGATGTTGCCCACGATGCCCAGCCCGCAGATGAGGAGGACCAAGAGGATGGTAACCACTTGGTATTCAGCTGTAATGATCTCCTGGCTTGACAGTGGCAGCCCAGTCTGGTTCTGCTCATCTCCTGTGCCATTCTCCATCTTCACCAGCCCACTGCTGCTTCTGCCAAGCGCTCAATCTCAGCAGCTGCTCTGCATGGTCCCCTGCAAAAGGGTCAGTGGAGCAGAGTGTGGGTGAGCTGCAGCCCCAGAACACGTTCTCCATGTAGTCACAGTCCCATTCCTGTATCGTCCTCCACTCCCCCTAGAGCACCTGGACTATCAGCCTTTGTAAAGTCAACTATCAGAGGGGTTAATCCCTCTAAAACTCCAGCTCATTCGCACAGGCTAACAGGCTGTTTTCTCACAGCTGGTTTGAGGCATTCATGAAAACCAAGGCTGTGGAGGCAGAAGTTTCCTGCCAGCAGCGGCAGTGGAAGCGGAGCCTTCCAGCTTCCAGATTGGCAGCCGTGGAGCGCCTCCCGGCTGAGCCGATCCTGCCCGGCGGGCTCCGCCAGCGCCGCTCGCCAGGAGGAGCCGCACGCTCCGAGGGTGGAGACAGCAGCATCAGGTGAAACGAGAGGAATTTGTGAAGTTTTTCTGCTGCTCGCTGCTCGCCCTCCCTGCACTCACACAGCTGTCATGACAGCATCGATCACATTGATCCACACTGGCAAACAAAGGAGAGCTGACCGGCAAAAAAATTGCACTGATTTTTAAAATTCTGACTGACGCCATGCCATTGAGAAGTAATGGCGATTTACACTTGCTTCTTGCTTTGCAAGGAGATGTAATAATAGTCCCTTTAGGGCTTTACAGAGAGAAAGGCATCCCAGCTTTTGAAAATAGCAGGAAAAAAAATTGTTGCTTTGTTTTGTGGGTTTTTATTTTTTTATTTTTTTACTTAATAGAAAATTCTGTTCAAAACCTCTATCGTTGCAGCTGTCATCACTACTGAGTCCTTTCAACTCTTTTTTTGAATTGCAGCAGAGCAACAATAAAATGATCACAACACAAATTTCTTCTTAACAAGATCAGTAACACACATGAACACGTGCATGCACACAACATACACCGTATCATTAATCTACCACTCTTTCCTCAATGTAGATTCTCCTCTGGTTGAATAAACTCCTGCACGATCAGTCAGGCTGTGTAAAACCAGAGACAAATCAGACTGGTGAAAATAACTGTTTTGAGCAGTGCAGATGAAGCCTTATCAATTCAGTAGCCCAGCTGCACCTGGAGAATGCCCTTTCCTGTCTCACTTGCTATCTAAATGTCTTTGTGAGAGAAACAACAGCAAAGCCTTCCATAAGGCTCTGTCAAATTGCCCTTGTCAACTCCCAGTCAATGTCCCTCAGCCCACCATTTCTCCTTATACTATTTTGTTGAAAGTTTGAAGAGCAAATTTGTCTTAAAATCCCTTGTTTTTCTGCTTTTAGGGCAATTGGTTTTGCCCTTTACTCAGGAAGGGCTCAACAAAAAAAAAATGTTGCACAATTGAGAAAAAGCATCTTGGATTTCAAAACAGACTGCAGACTTTAGCATTAGTGCATGTTTGGAAAACTAGGATTTTAAGTAGACTTAAATAACAGGTGGTGACAAAAAGAGAGCATCACCTGAATCAGAGCTGAAAATCAGACTCAAACAATTCCAGAGGTTTGAAGCCACTCAGTTAAGTTTTCCAGACATTTTTTTCCATTTGCCTTTTCACATTCCTGTTGCAATCACACACTTTTAATTTGTAGATCCAAAAGTACGTAATAAAGTAAAGCAAATACAATTTTTCCTGTTTAACAGATTAAGAAACAGGGGTGAAAATAATTAGACTGTTTTGCCAGTGGTCTTGTAGTGGCCTGTGGGAAAATGCAGGTTGCTGATTACTTGACCAACAGTGTATCAGCAGAAACACATAAAATTGATTCTCCTCCATAACATCAGCAGATCTTGTTATTTTGGACACAACTGAAAGAGGAAGAATGTCAGCACTCCTGTAATGCCTAGGTCGGATAAAAAAATATTCCTTTCAGCCCCTTTACACTCTACAACATTTTGTCCTTCAAAATGGACAGATTTTCCCTCAGGAATCCATGCTTTTAAAGCTGTGTGACTATGGTGGGGGAGCCCCAGATGTTCAAGCCCATATCATAAAATGCACCACGAGGGAGCCCAGGACTGAGAGATCACAGAGTCAGTGTCAGCACTCAGGGACCCCACAGGGATCAAACCTAGCAGGGCACTGAACCGAAGATTCAAACCAGGAAACTGAGTGAGATGGCACTGTGGACAAACTCCTCAATCCTCAGGGACCTCAGCTGAATAAAAAATTTTTGGCACTTCCATAGACCGACTTCTCTTTAAGGGGTGACTGATGCCTTTCTGCCATACCATCACACCATGAAGTCTTGCTGCTCATGTTTCTGTGCATCCTACTAGCTTATGTAGGCAATATGTGGGTTCTGATTTGGCCTGAGAATTAGCACATCTAAGAGCATGTAAGCATTTGCAGTGCAGGAACTAACGGCTGAGGACATGGCATGCAGAGAAGCTGTGGAATATTTAAAAGGCCAGGACTTTGAAGTAAATATTGGAGCTCTGGAAGATGTGTAAGGCATGTATTATCTAACGCTTGCTTCATTCTCCTGCATCTGCTACTGGTCTGTCTCACAGATATGATAGGCTGTCTTGTCTCAGTCACTTTTTATGACTTTTTATCAAGTGTTGCAATCTGGTAGTGAAAAAGGTATAGAGTTATCACTGTACAGCTATAAGGAAGTAAATCTACAGTAGGCATTCAGAGGATTTTATAAAAATCAAAATTTTAAGTATTCTATCAAAAAGTAAGTATTTTATCAAAGTATTTTATGGAAAATACTATCAGCATTAACATACTGAAACATTAACATATTATCAGTATTAACATAAAGGAAACATCTTCCTTTTCTTTTCATAAAATACTTCCACAACCTACAACATTTCTGTAGTAAACCTGCAGTAATTGCAGAAGGAATTTCAAGACTAGAAATACATATTCTGTGTAATTAGAGCATCTGGTGCTGTGGATTTCACTGAAACATCATACGATGCACTTTGCCTGTTACATCCAAATTACCCTTTCAACATGATTATCAGTCAGAGATCAGATACTGAATCTGGGAATCAGTAAAATAAAAATCTTTTCTCTGAGCTGATGCCGTGTTAATGCAATTTTTAAAATACACTGGCTAGTTTCAAAAGCAGTTCAGCACGAATACACATAGGTCCTGCAGCTGTGCCAGGGAAATTTTGACAGCAGATGGACCAGAGATTGCTGTGAAACTTTTACTGTCTATCTGTTACTCCATTTTACACCTGTACTTGTTTGTACCTGTTGGTCCAGCATCAGTTGACATTGCACGTAGCAATGAGAACAGATGTATTCTGCAAGTCAACAACAAGAAGTAGCAAAACAAGCCCTGGAAATGTGCTCACTTTCGCCAATGCATTTCTGTTAGTACAACTGCTGGGGTAGGAGGGAGAGGGGAAAGCATGTTGACACCAGCTGTTCTACGTACACTTAGCCAACAGTATCCTTGTCTAAATTATTTTCCCATTTGTCTCAATTAAAACGTGTCTCTGCTCACCTGAGTCTCAACTAACCCATAACAAACTGTCTGATAATATTAAGTGCACACTGAGGTGCAACAGTGAATCATTGTAAACATTTTACTCTACTAGTTATAAATTATTCTTAATTCTGTTTTACTAACTCAGATCACTTCCCCAGTGGGCCTTTTCTGTTTTGATAAACAACTCTAAAATAAAAGGAAATTTCATAGTCTATTACCTCCTGTACTCAGTGTTCATAAAAATCACAGCTAAGTTGGATTCTTTACTCCGTGTTCACCTCTGACTGAGCACAGAGCACTTACTGCCATGCAAATATTTCCAAGGCTGAATTTTTTGGGAACAGAAGCCATCATTGGTCATTGCTTTATTACTATCCAGAGGCTGGCTTTTAAAGTTTGTAATTAGCTACTGGCATGATCAGCTCCAAATGCATTTGAGAGATTTATATCTGACATGGTAAATACTGTAGCAACTGTGGTCAACTAGAATTTATTGTCCTACACCTGCTGTGCCACATAGCTGTGTTTTTGTGCTGATGTAGTGAACCCACGGGTAAGTGGTTTGTGGGGGAAACCTGCACCTGGAAAAGCCTCTTGTAGGTAGATTGTGAGGGAACCAAACATATGTTCTGTGAGATAAATCTCATTACCCAAGGTAGGGATTCTTCTTTCTAACTTATTTTTTGTTGCCTGTCAACGGACAACACTGAATACTGCTGAAACCCTGGGTGGGTTTTCCAGACGTTCCTAAGTGGTTTAGGACTTATGATGATGTGGAGATCATAACTGTGTCTTACAAATGCTATTTGATTTAAGGGCTTTTAATCTTCACAAGAGTCTAAATTGTTTTTCAAAGGTGAGGGGTTTTGTATCATATTTCTTTTCTTTTAGTCTTCATCATGGACTGGTACTGTCTCAAGGCAAATGATAAGGAATCTTTAATTTACTTGTTCTGAAAAAAAAATTGTCACAAAAAGTATGAGAAATGGATTTAAGCAATCAGCTGGCTCATGTGGAAAATTTGGTTTATCTCTTGCCTGTCAGCAAGGTCACTGGATACTGTGGTTTGTTCAGACAGGTCTAGGATCATGTGGCAAAGGAGGCTGGAATAACTTAAAGAGGGCTGCTCTTTTATTCACTAATTTCTATCAACATGGGTGGAGATAAAGTGTACAAGAGCCTTATGAAGGAGCAGGAAATTTGCCAGAATAAATATAGAGAGATTGCCCAAAACAAAAATTAAAAATTGGTGAGGAAGACTGCTTTATATGGGTTTTTTAATTGCTTAATTATTTGCATTCCCTTCAACTTCACTTCTTAAGGGACTATCAGCTAAGTCATAGTTATCACTGAAAGGTAATCTGAAGAGGAGGTGCAGTTCAATAGGAAAAAACACAAAATGGTGCTCTTTGGCAGGAGCAAGCAAGTGCCCAGTTCTGTAGAAGCTGCTCATCTGACCTCAAGCCATGCAACCATCAGTATGAAGGCTGATGAGGAAGCTGGTGTGAAATCCAACTTTCATCCAAAGTGTATCAGCAGAAGCTGGGCACTCTTCTAGTTTATATCATGTCTTTTCATCCATTAAACACAACTACTAATGATATTTGATAATGCATCATTTCAGAGAAGAAAACATATACTGTCAAAGTCTGCTTTATTTCATAAATGTACTTTGTGTTAAAATTGTTGCCCATTTAAAAAAAAACACCACAGAAATTCTTCTGTGATTATGAAAAAAAATAGATTATAATCCAAATTCTTAATAAAAATAAAAATATTTTAAAATTATGCTCATTCTTTAAGGTTCAGATTCTTTGAGCACACTATGTTGTAGGCATTAACATCAACTGCCTATACAAGAGATCCAATATTTGAAACAAATGAAAAACGTAACTGCCTAAAAGATCAAAGTAGAACTCTTGTCTTTGGTGGTTATGAGTTTTAGATCCCACAGATCTCATAGTTTTACTTCAAGGACAGAACTTCCTAGTTCCTATGTAAAACCAATTTTCAGTCATCTGTTTGTGTCTCTAGAGAGACTTAAGACATGAGAAGAAATACTAATTCTACCATGACCCTGAACAGAGCCTTTTTCATAAAGAATATAGTTGCTTGTCTATTATTCTAGGGGATAAAGTAATGAATGATCAGACAGAATTTCAGGATATTCATTTAAATTTGTAGTAGAAAGATTTGTCATATTCAGCACAATACCAGCTTTTTATGCTCAGAAGAAATGCAACGCAAGGGTATTCATTCTTTCATTAAGATACTAGATCTCTGATAATATTTCATGCAAATTCTCCCAAGCTGTGAAAATTACTCATCTCACCTGAGTACGTTGATCACCAGCAGGCAGTTTGGCATATCTGTAATGAGATTCTCAGTGGGTTCAGCATGATAATCTGGGAGCTGGGAAGGAGGTTGACTTGCCTGGTATTGCAAAGACATTGACAGCTAAGCACTTTTTTCCTTGATGAGTTAATAACTCAACAAGATCTTAGAAAAAAGTAATATAAGAAGAGTGTCAGGGACAGCAACTCTTAGCTCATGTATTATCAGGATGAGTCCAGGCCAAGCACAGTCCAATAGCTCCTCCATAGCTCTCCAAGTATGGAAGGAGAGCATCAGATCACTTTGAGCCTTCTGGGTCCAGATCCCTAATTGAAGTACAGCTTGGTAACTTCTTCCTAACCAGCAAAGAAAAACTGAATTATATCAAAAAGTGTGTAAGCATCAAGTGTTTGACTACCCAGGTGTGCTCAGCTATTTGCTGTTGATCCCTGCAACCATGGCAGAAGATGTGAATTCCCCATGTGGAAGATGGGAGTTGTGATCTCAGCAGTGTCTTTTCTAGAACATGGCCTTAGGACATGTTTCTGTCAATCTGAGATGATTGGTTGGCGTGGCTGGTTGTTTGAATACAGCATGGAGCAGACTGAAAGCTGTTAGTTCAAACATAAGAGTACTGTTGTATATGCTGTTATACATCCTTGCCTCCATATTGTGTGCCCTGTTATGCAAAGGCAGTGGAAAATTGGTTTATACTCTGATTTTTTGCACATACCATTCCCATCAATAAATGGGAACATTGCTGGAAGGGCACAGAACTACTGCTATAGCTGATAAAGTGATCTCTAGGAATGTTTTGTGTAGAAAGAAATACAACCAGGATGACCGAAACAACTTCCAAATTTTTTTCAATCCTAGAAAAGTACTTCTGTTGGGAAGAACAAAAAATTGGCAGTCGTATATTGTAATTTCAAAATGTTGAAGAATTTTTAGTAATTCAGAAAAGAATCATGTTCCACAGCTGAAAATGTAAATCTCTTTGTCCATAACTTCTGAGCTTCATAAAAATTTTGGAAACAGCTGTTTTTATTTCACTTCAGTTCATCTTTCTGGGCCTGTTTGCTCTTTCATGCAAACAGTGAATCACAAAATCATTTACTCATTTATATTTAAAAGTAGGACAAACAGTAGAATTGGAAATGCAGTAAAGTAGAGCCAGAGAGTGGTTGTTAGAATTAGGATGAGTCCATGGCAAAAGATGCAGGAATGTCTTCTCTTGGGCCTCTACCAAATTAGAACTTAGCCTGCTGATTTTCATTCTGGTATGAGAAAGAGTGATGCCTTTTCTGTTCCTTTGTTCAACCTCAGTAATTCTCAGAGGCTTTAATGGACTTCTGATACATTTGACAGATAGGTTATCAGTCTCAAATACATTAAGGCTGGCAAGTATTACAAATATGTACATAAAGGACAGAAGGTTACAGACATATCTGGAATAGAGTAAGTTTGGACTAAGGGCAACAGAAAACAAATACAGGGAAAGACAATTACACAAATCATAAAATATGGGAGAAACTTGGACCAGAATTCATGCCTTGTTAGACACCAGAGAACTTAGCTGAAAAATGTATTTCTGCATTTCAGCTACTTTTTTTCTGCTGCTGTGACAATTGTTCCCATAGTTTTGTAAGTGTAGGTTTGATAAATATTATGAGATGTGCAGTCTTAAGGGCAATACAGTGATCTATCCATGTGCAACAGCTAATTAAAAACACCACAATGATATCAGATGATCAGAGGAAAAAATTACCAAAGCTATTAATTAGAAATGAGCAAATAGGTCTGAATCAAAATCTACTCAAGCAGGAATTCTGTGGGATAAAACAAAAAATTATGTTTTGTTCCTGGAGATTTGATTTTGTTCTCTTTTAATCTTCTATTGCTTAGAATGCAACAGTGCGAAAAACGGTAAGTTTGGTCTTTTTGGACTCCATTCATTTCTGCTGTAATTATATTAGGAATGAGTGAACATGTAGCTAACATATGGAAACATCTTTAATTCATTGTATTACACCATGGCTACAATAATGTCCTTTATGCAAAGAAAATATGTTCATTAGGAGAATGCAAGACCACAGTTTTTGGATGTATTGGATATATTTATATACATTATTATGGAATTAATAATTAAAAGTTGATGCATTAATTTACCAGACTATAAAAACATGTTGTTGTTAATGGATAGCATAGTTTAAAAGATAATTTCCTAGCACGCACAACTCTTTCCCTCTGCTGCCCCTCCATCCTTCTTTCTCCATAAATTCCTTTATGACTATGTGTAGTACAATACACAATTCCATGTTTTCCTCCTTGCCCTTGTCTCCATAGGCCTGTTACATTTTGAGAACATTTTTCATCATCACCTTAGCAGGGAGGATGAGAGGCTGCACTGTCAGAGACACGTTCACAGCTGGAGACCTGTCCCCCTCCTCCAGCTGCTCTCAGCTCAGCAGGCTGGAGCAGAAAAAGAGAAGTCTGTCATGGTTTCACCCCACACCCACTCCATCAACCCCCCGATGTGACACGGTCGAAGCTGGAACAGGCACATGGGGTTCTCACCTATTTGGTTGCAAAGCTCAAAACAGTGGAAACAGTGGGCAAAAAAATCTGAGTTGACTTCAGCCTGGTATCACCCCCTGTGGAGGTTTAGCTGACTGTAGTGCTCTACCTTTTCTTTACAAAGTGATCAGTTGCACAGTGAGGTGTTGGTGGCTCAGGTGTAGCTTAAACCCGCCAACATGGAAGGTAAATACAAGGCAGCAAAACATTTCAAATTGGACAGAAAGTGAAGAAGTGCTGATTCAGAGCTCAATCACTGAAAAGAATGAGCATCACTGCAATCCCAAGCAACCATTCCAGTAATTTTATGATGTATGGAGATTTAAGTGATCAGTGGAGCTGCTCCTCTTTCATTTCTTGTTAGCTTTTGGTTTTATCTTCAAGGTGAACTACCAGACTCAGCTGTCATGTGTTAGTAACAAGCTGTTACCAAAAAAATTTGTTAGAACCACAGACTAAAATCAACTCTCCATAAATACAAACAGGGCAGTAACAGGGAACCACAGACTCTCCCTGATGCTGCTTTGTGCTTGCACACTGTGCATGTTTGACGAACGAGATCATGAGAGCATCTAAACAGCAGTTCCTGCTATTTGCCAGTATCTTGGGAGAATAAATGGCTTTACTGAAAAAAAGCAACCATCAAGACCAGGTTCAGAATCATGACATAGACTTCACCCGTGGAGTCCAGAAGGGTTAATACTGTTCTGGGGGACAGAGAGAAAGATGGGAGTGAAATAAAACAAGGAAGGACACAAAAACCAGTGAGTGAGGACACAGGTTGCAGTGATTATGGATTTAATAGTCTGAAAGAAATGTTAATCCTGTGCCTGGCTGATCACTATCATCTAAATTGCTGGGAGAGCACCAGCACAGGCTTTTATTGCAGAGCCCTGTGTGAAGCCCAGCAAAAGCCCTTGGAGCAGGGCTGGGAAGGATCCTGATCGCCTCATCATGCCGGAGGGTCCTGTTTTCTTGTGCTTATGTATAATCCAGCACTCCACATCCTCCTGCTTTTCCTCTCGCTGGCCCTCGGGGAAATCTGGAAATGTTTTACAGGTGGGAAAGGACTGCAGGAGGAGCACTTTGCTCCACACCCTGCTCATGACTGCCTGATCCGGGCTGCAGTCTGGCACTGCGGGACACAGAGAGGGACACAGTGAGGGACACAGAGAGGGACAATGTGGGACACAGTGAGGGACACAGAGAGGGACAGAGCATGGGACATAGCATGGGACACAGCATGGGACCCAGCGTGCAGCTGTCCACGGGTGCTACCCAGAAGTGTCCACCCCTCCTCTGGCTCCCCCATGGACACCAGACACCATCAGCCTGACATCAGCTACTAAGGCAACTTCAAGAAACAGCCTGGCTGTTGGGGGGGATCTTCACTGCCTTCTCTGGAAAGCTTTGAACCAGCAGCAGAATGAGATGCTAAATAAGGAAAGGGGATGCTAAGGAAAGCTGAGAAGAAAAGATGTGGGGGATAAGCAGCAGGGAAGGAAATATAGCTGAAGGCTATTTTTAAGAGACATAGGAGGGTTAAGAAAACCACATAACTCAGAAAAAAACTGGGAAAAGAAAAAAACAGAAAAACCCCACCACCACTTTTGCCACACGCACACACAAACACAAAAAAACCTCAACCCCCAAAAATATAAACAAACAAAACCANCTAACTTGTCTGCTAACTTGTCTTGGCTGTACAGAACAAAAGCCGGCAAGACCTCCCATGGGTTTCCCAGGGGCTGGGGACTATTTCCTTCCCCCTACTCACCCCATCCACATTTGCAGACCTAGCTCCCTCACAGAGGATGATGGAGAAAGATCTGGAAGGCTGATCAGCCTCGAGAAACACAGCCCACTGCCATGTGGAGGTTAATCCTCAGCATTTCAACTGAAATGAGGGGATGGAAGTTCCACTTCTCAAAATCAGTAGTGAGTCAGTGGTACTGGGTGAGGTTGGGCTGTTCAGCCACAGTAACACTGCACTTCAGGTTCCATAGAAAAGTGTTTGGATGACTCTAAACCTGGAGGTTTTCAGAACTTGCATAGGCAAGGCCCTGAGCAACCTGATCCACCTGTGAATGCTTTTCTTGCGAGACTGGACTAGACGATTTCCAAAGGTGGCTTCCCACCTGCCTGTTTCCATGCCTCTAAAGGGAGATGCTGAAAAAGACTGGGGTGTATTCCTGGCACCCAGGGACTGGGAGGCTGTGCCAGGATCTGTGTTTGGCTACAGAGCAGGTTGGAGCAGGGAAGAACCTGACATCATTATGTGTAGAGTGGGAAGTCTGACATAGTAGAGCAGCACAAGCAGAGTGGTAAGGTTAGACTTTTTATAGATCTGAATGGATAAAGTTATGGGGTTTTATCAGGCTCTTATTATTTTTCATGTAATTGCCACGGAACAGTAAAGTCACAGCCTGGTGACAAGGCTTGGTAATTTTTTTTAAAACACATGCTACGTTAGCAAGTCAGTTCAGTGACATCCCAGTTCACACACACACAGAAGATGCAAGGACCATGGAAAATGACATTCAACAAGAAAAACTATCTTTACCTAATACAAACCACAAAATGTGAAATATAGTTCACATAAAAAAGCAGTTCAGAAGCCCAGAACTTAAACTAAACAAGGACAAAGTATGTCTCAGAATAAGCACTGCTAAGAGAAGGTGAGAATTTGTGACTCTTGCCCCCAAAAGTCATTGCTTGCACAGCTAACCCTGAGATGAAGCAGCAGCAAGACTGTTGAGGTGGAATGTGAGTCGTATATATTTATGTCTTCATTTAACACCCAAAGAAACAAAGCTCTTTTAGTCAATTTCAAACAGCTCTTGTAAATCTTATTGTCACTTCACACTCACAAAACTCTACAATAAAAAGACACAAGCCCTAAAACAGTTGTGGGGATTTTTTTTAGCATGGACTAAAATAGTATTTTTTTTCAAGTTGCCACATATTCAGCTTTTCAACCAGCTTGTTAGTTGCCATGGCCATTTGCAACCATAGAAGTTGTGAAGATGTTGGTCTTCCTTTGCATTTTACACCACTGCAAAAGTTATTAAGTAAAAATATATAACTGTAACACTTTTTGTTGGAACCTGCTCGTAAAGGTGGTAGGAAACCTTGAAATGGCTGCACAAGATCTAGCATTGCACCTGAGTTTGAGGAGAGGTGGTACAAACTCCTTTTGTTAAAATGGTGCCCTTACAGCTCTTTGGGGGAAACAGCACCAAATCACATGGATCCCAACAATGTAAAACAGAGGAAGAATGTAAAAGCAGTATCAAATAAATGCTGAAGGTCCTGAGGCCTCAGATATTTAAAATTAAGTTTAAAAAATTAGGATGGTTGAATATATACATTCAGCCAGATCAGTACTTGGCTGCATGTTGCAATGAAGGTACAACCAAGTCAGACTTAACACTCTAAGGCTTGTGATTTTTAATCCAATACTGTGCAGCATTGGATCCCTTTGTGCACTGAGGACAAGAGTTCTCATTTTTTAACCACTTTTGAAAAACCAAAGAGGGAGAAAGCTTCCATCCTTACAAACATATCTGAAAAAGGTACAGCTAGCCTAGCAACAGGCACTTTATAAACTGTTTCAAAGCAAATAAGCTATTTGTCTGGTACACGTGCAGCAGAAGATGTCTGGAAACATGACCAATTCAGAAAAGAAGCATGGGCATTCATAATACACACTGAACAAAGTGTTTCTTCATGTCTCCATGTCTGTGTCAGCACATACTGGGTGTCATTTGGAATTCACTATTATTTGATGTCTTATCATGACAAATACACATCCAAACTGCATAAAAGCAAAATGTAACACAGACTAAATCTGGTCAAATCGATCTTATGTTACATCCATTTATTGCTCACATTTTCCTGGGGCAATTACAGTTAGCCCAAATCCTGTGCAAAGGATTTTTAGTTGAAAAAAACCAAACATTGGAAATTATTGACTGCAAACATCCTACATTATCAACACTTTAAAATAAACCTGATTTTTTTTTTTTTTTTAAAGGGGAATTTTTTACTGCCTTGCTGAAAGAGGGTGGAAAACTAATTCAGTGATTCACCCTGATGCTTGAACTCTGGATATGCTCTGTGGATGGAAAGCACATAAAAAAAAGATGAAAGTTTATCTCAGTATGTATTCCCAACACAGCAGGTTCTACAGGTACATTTCTTGCTGAGCATTCCAGCTCTGACACCACAGTTTTTAAGTCATGACCTTTTATAGGATAGTAATTTTTATGTATACTGAGTAACAGGGGAAATGCATTTTGAATTGAATGTTCCGGCACATGGAGCCACAGCCCATTATCCTGACACATGCCTATAGCGTCCAATTCAATTGGTGATATTTAGTCTTGATAAAGAAACAAAATAGGGACTTTTTTGAAAAGTGGGACTGCTGAATGGTATCAGTTGGTTGGAGAGCTCTAATATGGTTGCTAATTAGTTCCATTAGTTTTATATCATGCCAGGGGAAATTCTTTCTTTCAAAATGAAAGCTTCAGAGGTTGTTTCTCTAAGCCTCGTTTTCCTGTTTTACCTGTATGCAACAACTGCTTGTAATCTGGATATGTCAGTACACAATTTCAGTGGGAAAACCAGTGTCTCCAACTGGTTTTGCATTTCCTTATACATCAGGAGAATCACAGAGTGGCTAACCATGTCAAAACAGTGGCTATTGCTGGGCAGAGCTGGGATACTTCCAGCCTCACTTTACCTGTCCTTTCCACAGTTTGTTATAAAGCCTCAAAATGGACAAGTTATGCAGAGAGCATGTACAGCCAGTTCTTTTTACAGATTTTAAAGACATTCTTTCTTGGATGGCTCTTCTTTATTGTTCTTTTTGGTCATGATCCTGTTTCTACACAGACTGGACCAAAAATGAGAGAGATTTCCTCATTGACTTAAGAAGACATCAAATCAGATCCTGACTGTGAAAAAAGACTTTCTATCCTGTCATTGTTAGGCATGAGAACAATTTTCTTTCTAAGTAGATTGCTCTTACAACACATCATTCTCATAAATTCTCTCATGTTGCTACTGCAGTAATTTGCAGTCACAATTCGTTTCCCATCTTTTGTTCCCCGACAGCCATAAAAAAACTAGAAGATTTTGTCAGATATCTTCTCTAGGAGGTCAAACCCTATCCAGTTTGGGCATTGTAAAACTCTGACCAGGAAAATTGATTTTCATGAAGACAGAAAGAAGGAATTAATGTGTACTGCTCTTTGTACAGCGTCAATGATTATGCATGGATGCTCTTTTAAAACGAATTGTTTATGCTGAGCTTTTTGCTTTCCACACAGTGAACTCCATCTCAGAGAGGTCAAATAATCTCCTTGACAACACAGCATTAATGTTCAGATCACTTTATCACAGCTGAAATTATGTTAAACAGTTAAATGCATACAGCTAAGGGACATGGAGTCTCTGTGGATTTTCTAAGTACCAGCAATACATTGAAACTTGCATCCTCTGCAATTTGTATAGGCTAAATACAGCAGGTTCCAGAAGCTCTAGTCTTACTTCACAAGGCATTTTCACAACAGCAGAACCAAAAAATCCAGGAGTTTTGAGGCAGCATATTCAAGGTTGAGACAGAGTGGATGTGAATAGAGTAAAATAGTTTTAGGCACCACACCTCTTATCTTTCAAAAATAAAAATGCAGCAGCTATCTGTCAGAATTCCCTTCTCTGTTCTGATGACAACACAGATCAAGGACATCCTACTTGGCCCTGCAGAGCTGGGAAGCTCTCCTCATTCAGTGAATCAGTGTGTTTGAAAAAGATAATGTCTCTTTCCAGAACTGTCATTCAGTTTTCAGAGCCCCCAGACAAAAGAAACAGCAATTTTATTTTACATCAAAATTTTATTATGATTGAAGTTGTAGCAAGAACTGGAGGCATTCTTTTTTAACCACTGTTTGAACACTAGACAAACAGTAGCTAAAATCTATGGGAGCTACCAAAAGGATTCAAAATAAAGATGAACTCTGTGTGGATGTTTAATTGGGCACAGCGCTGCTGTGGCATGACTGAAAACAGCTCAGAGCTGGACCAGAGCCAGCAGCCTTCATACATCTGAATTTCTGTGACTCTTTACCTTTGCTGGGAGTCGTAGTGATGAAATAAGCAAAGCCCTTGGGCTTTTTTCCCTTGTCACATGTCGACACAAGTTTGGTCCAAATTATGATGAGCCTGTGGTGAATAGGAAGACTGACATCGTGAAGGCTCTAGCAAGCAGTGTGTGTGCCAGACCCTTTCAGCAAATGTACTCCTCCAAAAGTCCTTGTCCAAAATCTTGCTAAACACTCCAGGACCAATCTTGGTAGTAGGGACAAGGAACCTGAAGAGATCACTGATCCTGGCACAGGACTCTTCACTTTCTTCCCCTGCTCCAGCATGAAGTTCTTCCAACAAAAAATGGTCCACCGCAAGCTTCTCAAACATGAATCCTTCTCATAGACTGCAGCTTTTCACAAACTTTTCCAGCATGTGTCCTTTGTGTGGGGTGCAGTCCTTCAGGAACAGGCTGCTCCAGCATGTATCACTCACGGGGTTACATGTCCTTCCAGCAAATCTGCTCCAGCCTGGGCTTCTCTCTCCACGGAGCCACAGGTTGTTCCAGGAGCTTGCTCCAGCATGAGCTTCTCACACGGTCACAGTCTCCTTCAGGCATCCACCTGCTCCAGCACGGGGTCCTCCATGGATCACAGGTGGATCACTGCTCTAGCGTGCACCTCCATGGGCTGCATAGCTGCCTCAGCATGGTCTGCATCACAGGCAGCAGGGGAATCTCTGCTCTGGTGCCTGGAGACTGCCCTCAACCTTCTTCCCTGAATCATGTGTCTCACATATTCTCACTGGTCTCTTTCAGTTCCTGTTGCACCACTTTCTTTCCCCCATTAAATATGTTACCCCAGGGGGAACTACCACCAACACCCATTGGCTCAGCCATCAGTGGCTCTGTCTCGGAGTTGGCTGGCATTGGCTCCAGCACACATGGGGGAAGCGTCCAACACCTCCCACAAAAGCCACTCTTGTAGCCCCCTCTATTGTCAACCCCCCCCCCAATGGGATTTCTCCTCGAGCCAGGTGTTATGACCTCTCAGAGCTCCCATCCCCGTTTGGGTTTTTGTTTTACAAATACCCACAGCTTAAAAAGAGCAGGGAAGACACCTCGGGTGGTGTTGGAAACAAAAAGGCTTATTAACTTCTAAAATAATAAATTCTCTAAAGAGAAAAAGCCATGCCAGAGACTAGAGGTACACGTCTCCCCTATAACAACACCCCCGAAATGCCACAAGGTTTCTTCAAGCAATGCTTTTTATGGCTCAGGTGGGGCTTTGGCACTCATCCAATCCATGTAGCTCTAGGGATGGTGTGATGTCCAAGAAGTCCAATGAAGTGTCCTGGTACAGAACATTTCCAAATTGGGAAAAAATGCCTGGGCTCTCCCACCCTCCACGGGGAACAAAGACAGCTCCCTGCCTTCTTCCAGTCTGGGCACTCTGCCTGTAGGAGGTGCTAAAATGCAACCCCCTCCACTTAGCAAAATTTTGTCTCACAAAGTCAATACTCTGTCCTGGTTCCATCCAGGACAGAGGAATTTATTCTGCAGTAGTTGTGAGGGGGTGGAGCCCAGACCCCTGTGTGCGTGGCCAGGAGGTTATTCTATACCACTCATAATTTCCAGGGCAGGAGCTAAGGGACTGTCTGGCCTCTGAGAAGAAAGGTGTGGCTTTCAATAGAGAAAAAGGTGGTAGGTAGGTGGAGGGAAGCTGTTCACCATTTGTTCATTGTCCTGGGATTCACGGAGAGCCTTTTTGCATGGGAATCACACTTTTGTATACTTTTGTTATTAATATTGTTGCTGTTACTGTTTGTTTTCTTCTCTCATTGCTGTTTCCAGTAAATTGTTCTTATTTACCCAGGATGTCTGCCTTTTGTGCCTCCCATTGGAGGGAGGCTGTGAGTGGTGGTGAGTTTTTAGCAGGAGTACTAAACTGGAGAACATTCCTAAATCACAACATTTGCTAACTTAGAACTGCAAATATCATTGCTGGCATGGGAAAAGTGATAAAACTGGATGAAGTTCTCTGAGCAGGTCATGACTGCACCAAAGGGATTTCCAGAAGACTCTAGAAATTGCTCCTTGGTGTGTCTGACATGTTTGCATAGGCTACAGCTTCATTCTGCTGACAAGAATAAGCACATTAATCATAGGAGACTCAACACTTATTTAGCAAGCCTGTTATGTAAACATATCATTACTTTCACAGAATAAATTATCTGAGAATGGTAATTTCAGACCAAAGTGATAAAATAGTTTCAGAGGAATTTGAATGGCTACTAAAAATCATCAGCAAAGTCTATTTCATTATGCTTACCATGCAAAAGTAAGTAGATTAGGATAGTGCTTTGTTTGAATACAAAAAGGAGATATCAGAATTAATTGATAGTAACTCCAGAGAAGTCTCCAGAATATAATTTGTAGATTTGCTCTCATCAGTCTGCAGGAAATGCAGGTACTTCTGATGCTCTCATAGTAAATAAGGAAAAGACAAAAGACCAAAAGGTTCTACGGACTTCCTCCATGGCATTGCACTAAAGATTCCAGTCAAAAAATGTAGGAGAGGAAAGAGGCAGAGTGCTTGAACAGACAGCAGTTTCCACATCAAGGCAAAAAACCCTCACCTGAACAACAAAACAAGGGTTCATGGTATTATAGAAAAAAACCAAACCAAACCAAACCAAAACCACCCCAAAACCAAAAACAACACCCCCACCCAAAAAAAAAAAAAAAACAAACCACAAAAACACAAACAAAACAAATAAAAACCCTCCACAACAGACCAAAAATCAAACCAGTTCTGAAAAGGAAAAAAGCCCTGGAGCCACGAAAGGGAAACAGAATATTTTTTCAGCCTTAACTCAATGAAGATACTACTGTGCAGAAGAATGAGTCACAAATGAAGAGATGTCCTTCTAAAATATCTCTTCTTTTATGGGAGAATCACATCCTGCCAGAAAAAATTAGAAACCTGTCAAAATGCAAGCAGTAGCTGTTGTGATTTTTTTTTGCTGCATATTAAAGGGTTTGGAAACACTTCAATGACACATCTATCAGTCAAAAAATGCTTATTTATTCTAAACAAAAAAGAACGTGAAAATGTGCTGGATGAGTGTGGCCAGGGCTCACGTTGGAAAGCTCGACTGAGCCTCCTCGCAGAGATATTAATTTCTCATCTGACTGCAGAAGTTCATAGTAAAAAACAACTCCAGGGAGACAGACCCACCAGTTTGCTGCTTACTGCGTCTTTTTTCTGAACTCACTAACTGTAACTGCCTTTTTCCTAAAATCCAAAGATTTTAGTCTCTCCTCCACTTGACTTTGAGGAGAAGTGGGTTTTGCTGTGAGCAGTCTATTAATGAGGCAAAATGGAAGTAACAAGAGGAATGTTTAAATTTTTAACTGGCGTTAAACAATATTTTTTGTGTATTTCTATCACATATTACCCCTTAACTGAAGGAAATAGCTGCCTCTTGCTCTAGTGGAAGCTTTAATTTCTATATCCAAACCTAATGGTATTCAGCTGTCATCAACTATTGATGAAATCCATTGATTCTGATCTTGTAAGGAGCAGAAGATGTTTAAGTAGAGTCAGTGGTGTCAGTTTTTAGTTTTTTATTTTCCTGAAACAGAATAGAGGTCTTTTGGACTAAAAGTGTAATAAAATCGGACTTGATGTTTATGCATCCAAAAACTTCATATGTAAAATGTATCTCAAAGAAAAATGTGAATGACACAAAAGCTTCCAAGGAGAATAAGGAATAACGTACGATTTTAAGCTAATGTTGATATTTTTCCATGTGGTGTGTCGGTTTGATAAAAGGAAACAATGACTTTCTCAATCCTTTGCCCAAAACAATAATTTTACATGTAGGTTCTGCATTCTGATTTCCTTCATGGAGGAAATATCTTGTGGAAAATTTGAAATTTACTCAAATATTGTGAACTAGACCTCTTTTGTTTGGGATTTTATTGTTGCTTCTCTTCTCCAAGATGAGCAACACCAACTTTCAACCTTTCCTTATGGCAAAGGTGCTCCAGCCCTCTGACCATCTTCCTGTCCCTCCTCTGGACTCACTCCAGCAGGTCCATGTCCTTCTGATGTTGGGGATCCCAGAGCAGGACGCAGAACTCCAGATGGGGTCATACCAGAGCAGAGGGGCAGAATCCCCTCCCTCACCCTGCCGGCCACACTGCTTTGGATGCAGCCCAGGACGTGGCTGGCTTTCTGTTGGATTTACAGGATCTTTACCTTATTGGAAAATATTTTCTCCTGACACACTTTAAAAGTTGAAATTGGGCTTGGATGCTTTATGTTGAAATAGATTATAATATAAGACAGCCATGCTAGTTTAGACCACCATGAAAAGAAATATGTCCATACTCTTATTTTTAATCTTCCAGCTTTTTGCTTCGACTGATCCTCTTCTCTTTGCAGGAGAGGCACTGAACAAGTATTCTTTTTTCTCTTGCCTTCTGTTAGCCATCTGAGAGACTTTTAGCATCCCACTTCAACTGCTTTTTTAGTTGTTGAAGTATACTAGTCTGCTTAATGTCTCCCAGTACCTTGCATCCTTCTTTCATCTGGTTAACTTTTCCTGACCACTGAAACAAAACATAAAATGATCTATTATACTTCCCTAATCTGCTTCATGAATATGAGTAGCCAGTTCAGAGCCTTCAAACTTGGATTCCCTTCCTGCTAACTTGATAATATGCATAATTGAAAAAAGCCTGAAAGAACACATAATTATTTTTTTCTTTCTTTTGGCACACCTCAATTATTTAATGATACATGCATGAAAAAAATTCATGTCTGCACCCACGTATTCATAATTTATTTAGTTGTCTAACACAGAAGTAAAGAAAACGTGAGATAATAAATAAGTTGGAACTCATTGGAGGTATTTCACCTGCTTCTGGCTCCACTGCCAATGTCATAATTTTAAACACTTTTTTTCTGATTTGATGGTTTTATTTTTAACTTGTGAATACACAAGAGAAACAAACTAATAGAATGTACCCTCAGCAAGTTTGCTGATGTTATGAAACTGGGGCTGATACACCTGAAGGCTGTGCTGCCATTCAGTGAGACCTTGATTTTTTATAATTCATCAAATAAACACAGACCTTGCTAAACTTCAGCTTCCAGCCAGGAAAGTCAGAGGTGGTGGCAGATTTCAAGTACTTCATCTTGGTCATATATATTTATTTCAAATGTTGATTTGTCAGCATTCAACTCAGTATCAGAGGAAATACTGAAAAATACATTGAAAAGAAGAAAAAAAGAAGTAAAAATGGCAAAGATAATTTTTTTTTAATCAAATAAATTGTGTTTTCCTTCTCTTAGTGTGCTCCCTTATATAACTCAGAAGAGACTGTGAACACTGGTTTTGAATATTTAAATAGCTTTGGCTATTTTAATTTTCTTTTGCCTTAGTAAGATACTTTTGGAAATCCACCTAAGTAATGATTTCTTTTTCCTAAAAAACACTACTTTTTGGGTTTTTTTAATAGATACTATATATCCCTGTTTTATATAATACTGATTTTTCACAGGAGGATAAGACAGACACATTCATTATAATGTTCTGCTTCCTAGGAAAGAATAGCTGTGGCTGAAATAATTTTCCTTGCTTTAAGGAGAATGGTGCTAATCAAAAAAAACAGTTTTTATGATAATATCTGACAAATGTATGACTGCTCAGGACTATGTCCCATTACAATATGCCAATAGAAAAACAAAGATCTGGTAATAATGATACTTCTGGTCCCAAATCTTACAATTAAATCTCACTTGTTCATCATACCAAATTAATCTAAAAAGAGCATTTTTGTCAACTTTTACATAATACCAATATATAAAGCTCTGGAGTAAGAGTTGAACCAGATCAAAAAATGTTAATCCACACCAATCATGACCTGAGTAAATGACTCAGCTGTTCTGTGCCTTGGTACCCAGCTATAACTGAGGATATTATGTCCTAATTTTTGTCTCTGTTGCCTCTTTAGACCATGGTGTGGCAAGTATTCACCCTTATTCTATGTTTGTATAGCACCAAGAACTAAGAGGGGTTGCTCTAAGAGTTAGTCTAATGAATGGAAAATAAAAGTGCAAGAAAAGTTTTGGAAAGTGGAAAGGACCACGTCTTTTCCTCTATCTTAAAAATGTGAAAATGTAAAGCTGTTCTGTTCTCCTTTCTTGAAAAACCAATCATTTATTTCTATCCCAAAGACCTGACACCTATCAATGTAAGAAATTTGTTTAGCAGTTATTGTGATGCAGACAGCCCTTTCTCCGCCAGCTCAGTGCAACTGTTGCCAGTTCTTGGATTCATTTGCAGTGAAAGGATTTTTCATGAGGTCAAGGTAGAGACCCCCACCAAGATGTGCACCTTCTGCAATGGGTTCCTCCTCCATATCATTGCACTGCCAGTTTTGAAACCTACAGGGAGTTTTTTCTCCTTTAGGCTACAGCTGTGTGGAACTGATAACAACATGTCCTTCCAGAGTAGTTTTATACTACTGGCTTGTTTAGCAAGTGAGAAAAAGAAAAAAAGAAAAAAAAAAAAAAAGAGAATAAAAAGAAAAACATTTCTGCACTGCAGATGGAGCAATTGCTTGTTAGTTCATTTGTCTGCAAAAATTATTAGTGTTTCTGAGGTTCTCCTTCATTCCAGTGACCCCTGAGGGTGCAGCAAACCATGCAGATGTGGTACATACTGGGCACACATCAGCACAGTAGGCTGCAGGTTCAGCAATCTCCTGTTTTCACTGTCAGAATAGAAGCTGGCTGGCTGGTTTTGGAAACACCTTTCCCTACTGTTCTTCTGCATGGACAAGAACACCAAGTCTGATTCCTGTACTCTTCATCATACCTTTCCCTCTTGGGTTGCAAGAAAGAGCGTGGCAAGAAAAGTGCTCAGCTGCCATCCTGCTTCACAGAGGCCTTCCAGTGCTGGCTCTACCAGCTGTGCAGGAGGCTTGGCCACACAGGGTGGCCTCCACCTGCTGGTGCTCCTCCCTGCCGGCTGCCAGGGCAAGCAGCAGCCCAGCTGCTCCTCCTTCACTCTAGATTGCTAAAGATGAGCACTCTGGGAGAGTGGATGGCCTTCCCTGGGGAAGACCAAATCCCTACAGACATATTTAACAGTCTGCCCAGACCAGTGGATATTAATCTTCAGAAAAGCAGTTTTCATTCTTTTCAATTTCCCCCTTCTTGGATATGTTATCACCAGCTATTGTGGCCAGTATAGGTGGGCAATTCAGCCCTTGTTTCCTACCAGATTTTGTTATTCTCTTGGAAACACATCTTTGCATACGACACCACCAGAACCTCTTCTAGCTCCCAAAAATAAAGCTGACAAAGTTTTTTGCTATCCTGGATTAAACCAATAAGCTTCAATTTAGTGTAAGGTCATCCTTAGTTTATTGGGCATTTCTGTTGTTATTGTTTGGTTGGTTCAGCTTGTGTCATTTTTGGAGAACGGGGATAAAAAATGTTTGGTTATGTAATTTACCTGAACTTGGAGCCAAATAAGGTCATCCATTCTAGTAGATAGTGCAGAGGGTTTTAAGTGTACTTGGAAAACAACAAAAGCCATTATCAAGCAGTAACTGTTCTGTACAGGAGAGCAAAACACTGGGTCATGAATTCATAATTATTACATTAATGGACTACACTTAAATCGATATATCTAGCCAGAGGGAGCTGAAAGCATCATTTGACCTAGCACTCACATTTCCCCAGGAATACAAAACACTGTAAAATGTCCTCACATTCTGCACACCAAGGATTACTGTGGAGCCCTTGGAGGGGGGTAAAGGGCACAGAGAATCAAGAGGATGATAAGCAGTGCAGCCTGCCTGAATTCTGGGCTGCCAGACTCCAGCCCTCACCACAGCTACAGTACAGAAGTAACTCCTCATGCAAACAGGCGCAGACTCCAGGCAGTTTAATGAGCCTCTTACTCATCATCACTCTCAGGCATGGAGGCCAGAAAAGGCACACGCAGTTGCATCATAAGTCAGAAGCATCTCATTATAGTTTCAAGTTGCCATGAAAAGCAGAACCGTTTTTCCTTACATTTCAGATTATTCTTTCAATAAACTGAGCTTTGAGTTATCAACACTGACAATTATACTTTGGAGAAAGTATAATGGAAAAATCATTGATATGCTGGACAGTTCTCTCTCTAGAGGAAACTCTACTTCTTTTTGTCTTCCAATACAGCCATGCAGCATTTAAAAGTATAATGACAGACTACTCTCAATAAATTGAATTTCTCTGTGAAGATACTAGGCATTTAAATTGTTCTGCCTATTTCAAAGTGCACCTGTAATATTTGAAGTAATGTTGTCTTCTGCTGCTGAAGATAGAGGTTAATCATGTCAAACATAAGGAGATATTTCCCTTCATCTCTCTAAATGTTCAGGTCATCAATTTCATCACATTTTGGGGAATGCAGGGGATGCAAGTAGGAGGTGAGAAACAAATCCATCATTTAGGACACAAGAGAAATATTTTACAACTTAAAGATTCAGCAAAACTCAGTATTCGGTAACCTTGTTGGCTTGGTTCAAAAAACAAATGAAATAATCTAGACAAAATGTCGCAAGAGGAGGTGTTTCTGTGAGCTGGAATCACATTTCCTCTGCAACAGAGATGTGTGTGCTACCTAACAGAGACAACAGAGACATGTATGCTCCCTAAACATGCTGTGCAGTACTTATGTGCTGGACACTGAGCTGCCCTGTGAAGAACATATGCTTTCACATTTGCTCACTAAAGCAAGTCCCAAGAAAGGTTTTGTGCAAACAGTTAGAGAAAACTGAGAGTAGAGAGCGTGAACGAACACATTTGAGGTGACATTTGATCTGACTCAGCAGTCTGGCAAGCCTGCTGACAGCCGGGGGACAAATGAAAGTCCTTGTTAAAGAGAATGACACATTTTGTTTGCAGAACTTCAACATGACCAAGAAATTCCTTTCTCCCTTCCCCCATTTCCCTTTTTTAACCAGTAGAGGATCAACCTCCATTCCTTTTCATGAGCTTTGAGAGGGATGCCGCACAACTTGCCAAAGCCCTTTGACTAAATGCACACCTGACAGTTAGCTTGCAGGTGGTGGAGTTTGCCTACTTCAAAGGAAAGTCTCTTGAGACTGTAAAACCAAAAAGAATTAATATTTCATTTTACCAGCTGACAGGTTTGCCTGTCGAGTAGAACTGCAATAGCTCATTTATTGCACAAAGATAGGATAAGTTGACATACCTTATTATCACAAAAAAAAAATTAAATAAGTTTTTGGGGAGTTACAGTAGTGACAATGACTCAATATGAGATTGCAATGTTTTGTAGCCAACACACTCTCCTCCCTGCCTTTTGAGACTTGAATTATCGATAATTACAAATAGGACTGCTGTTAGCTTAAAAAACAATAGATAAAATTCTAATAAATTAAATACCTATCAAGTTTATTTAGGATTTTTATTACAAAACAGAATGAAGATATGACATCATTATTCATTTTGGTAACAAAACATGGGTGTGAGAGTCAGACACAGCACCTGAAAAGCTGTGCTGGTTTCAGGCAGCTCAGCACTGGGGATTTCAATGCACCTCTGCTGCAGGTCATATGTGCCTCTGACCTGGTGGCAAGACATCCATGTGATGGGAATATATCCTGCCCAGCTGAGGGCACGCTGCCCTAGCTCTCTGCTGGGGGAGTCAGCCCCTGTTTTCCATGTTTTGGAGTGCTGAGTTCTTTCTGTGTGAAACTGATTCATCTGGATGAAATGAAAGCTGGGACACACTCCAGGAGTGCAGCTACTGCTCTCCAGCTGCCTGTGAGTGTTCAAAGCACAAGGTCCAGCCGAGCACACACTGAGGCAAAGCCTCCTGACAGTCTCCTGTAAAATTAGAATGATGTCAGAAATATCCACAATTCTAGGCACATAATGAATTGTTGATAAATACGCAACTGTCAGCACCCCATGTTTTCAGGCTTGCATGCTGCAGGTATGCATTACCAGAGTGCTGCTGTCCTCTCCCTTGTCAGCTGGACACAGGCACCCCCAGTGCCCTCAGGAACGATGCTGTGCCTGGCCTGAGCAGAGGGGATGATGTTGGTGGATCAGCTTCTGGCTATCAAACCCAGCTCTGTTGCAATTTTTTACATGCCTTTCAATCTCTTTGTGACTTCCTTGTGTCTAAAGTCCCTGGTTGCTGCTTAATCTGACTGATGGCCATCTCACACATCAACACCGTCAGATGGGGCCTGATGGCATCATCCCCATTCACGTGATCAATTTTGGGCAAATGCCCTTGGTGCAGTGCTGTGGATTTGTTGCACACACACTCTGCATATGCTCACATTTCTGTCCTAATGAGTGGTGTTTTCCAGGCCATTGCTGAGCATCCCCCAAGGTGTTCAGGCAGCAGGCACAAGGCACAATCCACAGGGGAGCCAAACACACGGGAACACTGTAAAAGGAAATCTGCAGGGATAATGCTGCAACAAGGGCAGCAGAGAGCAACACACCCTTGAAGATAAAACTGCTCAACTTTTCACAGCCATCTTGAGGGACAGAAAATAAAATGCATTCCACTGTGCAACACTGCAGTCCTGCTTTAGGACTTCATCTTCTCCTTTCTATTCCAAAACTTAAAAAGACAAGTTTAAGTAATCAAAGCATTTCACTGGAAAAAAGAAAAGCAGTGGAAATTAAACCTGGAGGGCCAATTTCTGAACACTGTGTTAACTGCAGTAGGTCTTCCAGACATTCAGCTCCCTAACTGTTTGCAAAAGAACTATTCACACACCACAATAGCCACAAAGAGGTCCCAGACTCCCTGCCATCAAGTTTAGGACACTGACTCCAAATGTCACTGATAATATTCCAATATTTCCACCAATAACTTCTCAGCCAGGAAAGCTGGAACACAGGAGTCCTCAAGTCTATCATGGGAGCTGGTGCATTTTCAATTAGGCTGAAACCCACCTACATTCCTTCAGAAATAAGAGGAAACAGCTATTTCCATGAACCATTTCACTTTGGAACTATCTATCACCCAAAGCAGTAAGTTCCAACAAGAACCAGTTTTGCTATTCCAATGCAGGCTGTATCTCTTATTATGCTTTAGCAATTTATGTGTCAGTTGTGACTCTGTTCCTGTTGCCTTTTACTCTCAGACAGGAGAGTAACTCCCCTAATTAACTTGACCTGTTTGGTGGTTTGTTTTTTATTTATTATGTTACCTGGCTCTTACAATATTCATCCTTCCTCAGAGGAAAAAAAACTCCAGACAATAAGTGTTTTTAATTTGTAAATGAAACATTTTGTCTGAAAGATAAACCTGCCCTAACCTTTAGTTCTCCTATCTCCAATCTCCTGCATATTTGGCTTATTTGAGATGTCAACAGCTGCAGAGGTCCCTTGTTGATACATTTTTCAGAGATTAAACATATCTCTCATGTTTCAGATTTCAAGAATGGTTTTTGCATTATTATCTATGCAATAAGATCAAAGAGAGAAGGGATATCAGAGGTAAGAGTCCCATCTATTGGCCAGTGCAGGAACATGATAACTAAATGCTTTCTGAATCTCAAAAATTTTCTACTATGAAAAATTATAAGCAAAGAAAAATTACGAGGAAAAATTAATTATCTAAATGCTAATAATGGATATCAGTGAAGGCAAAAATTAAATTATTTTAGAATTCCTTTTCTTCTTTTAGAGAGGAAAGAAAAGGAAATCAACTCATTATTTAGGATAAGGAGAAGGGAATTTTTGTTGTCATTATTTTGTGCATGCAGTTGGGATTGTTTCTCAGGAAACTCTAGAGTAGAGTCATTTTTAAATAACTGCTATTGTTTTACTTGAGTTTCAATTCAGGAAACTAGTCAAAGCAGAGACATGGTCTCATGGTCTGTTGCATAAACAACAGTTCTAGAACTATCTCATCACTCTTACACTTAAGAGAGTTGCTCTCAATAGTTACACAACCAAAATCTGATAGTCCATGCTTTCTGAAGCTCAGCACAGATACAAATGTTAATTTTACATGAAAATGCCTTAACTTGGGAATGTGTAAAATAGTTTTTCTTAAGCAAACCACTTCTGGGTTTGGATTTGAGCAAGAATTTTCAAGGGTGTTTTTTCTTTTTAGTGTGTGTATTGAACACCACCACAGAACACAGTAACTTCTTAATTTTGATCCAAACCACACAGTGCCTGGAAACCTGGACTTGTGCAAAGCATTTGATACTGTCCTGCACAGTCTCTAAAATGGAGATAGATTTGACAGGCTGACCACCTGGAGGTCCCACTCACAGAGTGCCAGTCAGTGACTCACTGTGTGGAGACCAGTGGTGAGTGGTGTCCCTCAGGGGCTGTTATTGGGACCAGGATTATTTAACCTCATTGTCAAGGACATGGACCGTGGGATTGAGCGGACACTCAGCAGCTTTGTGGATAACACCAAACTGAGATGTGTCATTGATAATAGAGGGACAGGATGCCATCCAGAGGGACCTTGACAGGCTTGAGAGGCAGACCTGGGTGAACCTCATAAAGTCCAACATGGCTGAGGGCGAGGCCTGGCACCTTGGTGGTGGCAGTCCCCAATATCAGTACAAATAAGGGACTCAGTGATTGGGAGCAGCCCTGAGAAGAAAGCCTTAGGAGTGTTAATTGATGGGAAGCCCAGTATGACCCATAAATGTGTGCTGCAGCCCAAAAAGCCATCCATGTCCTGGGATGCACCAAAAGCAGTTTGGGCAGGAGGTTGAGGGAGGGGATTCTGTCCTTTTTTTCTGCTGTTCTGAGACCCCACCTGGAGTTCTGTGTCCACTATAGGGTCCTCACACAAGGATGTTGTCCTGCTGGAGAAAGTCCAGAGGAGGGTCACAAAGCAGATCAGAGGGATGGAGCCCCTCTTCCATGAGGACAGGCTGAGAGACTGGGGTTGTTCAGCCCGGAGAAGAAATGGCTCCGGGGAATCCTTAAAATGCCTTCTGAAAGCCTTTCAGTACTTAAAGGGAGCCTATGGGAAAGGTTGGGATAGGCTCTTCATCAGGGAGTGTAGTGATAGGACAAGGGGTAATGATTTTAAATAGAAAGAGAGTAGGTTTAGATCAGGCATAATAAAGAAATTCTCTACTGTGAGTGTGGTGAGGCACTGGACCAAGTTGCCCAGAGAAGCTGCAGATGCCCCATCTCTGGACATGTTCAAGGCCAGGCTGGATGGGGCTTTGAGCAACCTGGTTTCAGGGAAGGTGTCCCTACATGGACTTAGATGACCTTTAAAATCTCTTCCAACACAAATAAATTCTGGGTCTATGAAACTGTTTCCTAGCATACTTCTTTATGACGGTTCATGCTCTGGGCTAAAGTCCTGCCTCTGTCTTGGCATGGTTCTACAGATAGTTCTTAGTGCTAGAACATACTGAATCAATCTAAAGCCAGAAATGGGTGTCTAGGCAAAAGCACAAGAATAAGACTTATAGGTCTTCTCCAGTCAGTTGCAGCTCATGAACTTCACAAGACTTGTAATTTGTGTGCGTTTAGGAAAACGCAAAGGATTTCTCCTCCATGAAGTTGTCAAATCAACCCTTGACTCATATAAACTCTTATCATCTGCAAGAAATGCTCATAAAAATCTATTTCCAGGATGTTTTAAGAATATGTTACCTTTGCGGCAAATTTTGGTTGAAGAGGAACTTTCTTGAACTTTTAGTGAAGAGGTTCAACTGTTTGGATATCTTGAAAGCAAAAGACCTGTATTCAAGAGTAGCTTTGATACTCTATCAAAAATCCAGAGTAAAGGAGAGCTGCTTATTCTTAAAAAAAATTTGGGTTTAATCTTTTTTTTTTGTGAAATGAGACTATACCAAATGGAAGCAGTTGAGCACACAATGGTGTGGACATAAAAACCATTGCAGTGCCATATATTTCAGTTCTACTCTCCTTGCATCCCAGTGAAAGCCCCGGGGGTGAATTGCAGTTCTCTGCAATTACCATGCTGCACTCTGTCATCCCTTTTTAAGCTTTCTGACCAAAAATAATTTGCAAAAAATAAAATATGAAGCAAGTAACCAAATGAAAACTGAGAATGCTGCAGGTATTATGTAAGAGAATGGAAGCTGGGGGAGAAAATTGAAGTCATTGAAGATCCTACCCAGACTGTCTCATAGACCAGCCCACCCTGGGAACTGTCATGCCTATAGAGGAGAGAGATAAGGTCAAAATTGCAGTTGAACCCACTGCATAAATATTATGGTGTGCTGTACCTTGGCCACTCTCACAGGCCATGACTGGGTCTCTGCCTTGTGAGGAATGCCCATTTCAGGCATGGCCAAGGGGAGCAATTGGTGCAGGGGCTCTCCCACCAGCTGACACAGGCATCAAAAACTCATGTTTTACACAAATGGTCCCTACTACCCCAGAGCACAGATACAGGATGTGGAGGGCAATTAGAAAACCCTATTTGATCTTATCTATTCATTAGAACCAGAGCAGGAAAAAGCAGAGACTAAGACTCACCTGAGCAGTAAACTTGGTCACAAAAATGTAGTTGTAACATTTTCCACCTTAAAAGCTGCTGATTCACAAAAATATGAACATTTCATTGTGACAATGAAAAAGATCTCCAAACTCTGAAGCACTTTGTTTTTGAAAAACTGTAAAACAGGGCTAACAGCAGCCTGTTTAGTACCATTTAGTACAGTGGCACTCTAAACAGGAGGTTCTGCATTATGGATCACTGGTATCTTCCTAAGCAACACGGAACAAAATGTTTTTAAAGGTAATGTAACAGAAATGTGTATGCAGAACAATGCATTTAAGGGATTTAAATATGTATTTAACTGTGGGTTGACCTCTATTTTTCCATGAAAATTGCCACATCTGTTTTCTCCAGAAGACTTATTAAAATTGCATCTTTCTTGGAGAAAGATTACATTTGTTCCTATCCTGATCACGTATCAGGTGATGTAAATTGATACAAAATCCAATGTTTGGATCAATACTGTGATAATAAGACTAAGAGAACTGAAAAATGGATAAAAGCACCACTCTCCAAAGAAATGTTGATTCGCTGACCATCTGTCTTATTTCAGCTAAGTGCTTTACCGCTTCAGTCTGGCATTAGACAAGTCAGTCAATAAATTAAATAACTGAAGTCACACTATAATTCTTGGCTACCCTGCTTTATTTTTTTAAGCTGTCAACATCTCAAATGTCACATGTATTCCTTTTTCGGGCATATAGTGAGCACGTGCAAAGTCCTGTCTACTCATCCTGAGCATGAACACACACAGGTAACTAGCAATTGTATTTTTGGTTTCTACTAGTCACCCAACTGCCATTAAAACTCTTCAGTGTAGATATATGCTTTAAATATATTTCTATTTATTTGCTTACCAACTTATATGAATGCAGTCTGACTAAAGGGATCTGCATTATACATACTGAGAAAACAAAAACAAATTCACTCGACATGTTGAAGCACTGTGTCCATATTCTGCACTCAGACAGCAAGAGAAGCAGGAGAACACACTTAGAACTTTAAAATATCTCAACAGAAGGTTCATTTTTACGGGCCATTAGAATTCCATTAGTCCCATCTATTCATTTCCAGGCTGCCCTCAGACTGAAAAGTGAGTATCTAATAGGATGCTTTCATTAGATTAAAATGAACACTCCCCCCCACCCCATCACAATCCAATATGATTTTAACGGAGAACACAATGGGTGGCTGCTCATCTAACTGGAAGGCTGAGAAAAAGCTCAGAGTGATATTAAATTTTTTTTTTTTTTGACAAAATTAAAGCATAAATGTCTGAGAGCAACATCTAGGATAAACAAATACTTCAGTAATGTGACAAAGGGTACATATTGATTTTAGAGTAACAGTAGCTGTCAACATATTTTATACCCTCATTGTCTCCATAAAGAAGCTATACCTAAATACAGGAGCGAGAAAAAGTTTATATTATTTCCTAGATGACAGCATTTCCCTGTTGATCACTTAAACAACACCAACAAATGGCCTAGATCAGATGCAGAAATGAAAGTTAAAAAGCCCACTCCTGGAGACACCTAAACCTGCAACTCCAGGACAGCAAAGAACATAAACAGCTGATTAAGAAGGTGGTCAAGTTAAAACCTTCTCATCTCTAATAAGACATATAGGCCTGTGCCTGGTGGGTTCTGTGTGCTGCTGCAGTTTATCCTGTGCTGGTAGTACCTGTGCACAGCAGGAATCCCTACAGCTGTGTGAGTCCATGCAAAGGTGTTCTGGAAAGAAGTACTCTTTTAGTGCCTCATCTGTCTCTTGTAAGGTGAGCATGACATCCTCTGGGTGGAACAAATTTCTCCCTCTAAACCAGCAGAAGTGCCTACATCTCCTCTTGAGGCCTGAGGACCCTACTGCTGCAACAGCTCTGCTCACAGGCTGAGTCCCACGCTCCTCAGCACAGGGTAAATGCTGTGCTGGAGAAAATATAAATGGGCGCAGAGAGTGACCACTGCTCTCCTCTGCAGGAAAGGTGTTTATGAGAAGAAGAGGTGGAAGATTCTTTTAAGTTTTTTATCATACCAATAGATGAGTAAAAATCTGTGAGCAAATAAACTTTCAAAACCATACTGCAAGATAACAGGGAAAAAAAAATCCAGAAACTAACAGAGAGTTTTGGAGAAAAATATTGTGACTCAGCACCAAGAGAAAAAAGCTTAGTGGCTTCCCAGTAAACACATTTTAAATTCCTCATTTACATGATATATATTTTACATTTAACTGGTAAACGCATTTTTGTTTCTACTTCATTAGCCATAATAATTCATATAAGGTTATTCCCTCATAATTGAGTATTTATGCTACACCTGTGTCTAGAAAACAGTAGGTTTACAGAAAAGACTGCAAACAACCCCCCTCTCATGCATCAGCTCCCTCCACCCCGAACCCTCCACCACCACTGACACTTCCCTCACCTTTTCCCCCCATGCCTCATCTCCAGCTGTGGCAGCTGTTGTGAAACCAGCACTGGCAGACTCTGACACCTGGCGGTAGCTCAGCAAGTCTCTGGCCTTATTTTCTGTGAGGTTTTGGATTTGATAAGCTTTATTTTATTTTTGAGGAGTGCTTGGAACCAACATTGATGTAAGGAACAATATTTTTACTAGAAATTTGATAGTAGGAAGCCTTAACAGTGCAAGAAGATTAAAGATACAGCTGAATGTCACTCAGGGAAAAAAATGCCAGCTAACTGCTCCCATACTTACAGATGCTAACAAAATATCTTTAAATGCACTGAAAAATACTTTAATCTTAAAATTTTTAAATATCATGTATGCAGTTTTACTATTCCTTAAATCCACAGCTTTTGACCATAAAATCTATAGTCTCTTAGCAGGAGTCTCTGTAATTCTTCCTGTGTTCAGAGCATGGCATTTTAATCCTGTAGACCTCTTGACTGGAAACACCATGTTGTCTTTTGGGAGTTTTCAAACCATTTCCTACCCTTGTCTACAGCATCTATCTGCAGCATTTGTGATCACCAAACTTTTGGGGCAGACCTGCCCAGTGCCAGCCACACAGCTCAGTGTATTGGCCCGCTGGCTTCCCATATGGTCCAGTATAGCAACCATACATGATGCTTATTCATATCAGACCTTGCATTCAGTTATCTATGGAAATATGTTACTCTCCATGGATACCAAGTCATTCTGTTTGATAACACCCAAGTTTAATCTGCTGCTCTGCTTTAATTTTTTAAAATACTGTAGAGAATTAGGTCTTTATATTTCTTGCTTTTGAAAGTGCAAAGAGAACATAAGTAATTATTGCTCTCAGTACAGCATAAGCATATTTGTTCACAATTCCTTTAATTTCTAAGAGATTTTCAGTTTTCATTATTATTCATCCTCTCACCAGTTTTGTCTTTATTAGGCATTCATAAAAAATACCTCATTATCATCTGTAAATCAGACTTCATTAGCATGGCTGCTCTGTGAAGACAATTGTTTCTTCATTAGCACCAGCTCCTCAGAAATTCAGGCCTTTGATGCTTGTTTGAATTACTTGTATTTTTTCATTTCCTCAGTTGTGTTTCTGAAGGATTTAATTTTTTTTCTACAGCTATTTACATTTATGAATATACTTGTAAGCTCTGCACTTCTGATTTTTGATGTATTTTGCTTCAACTACATTAGTTGTTCATACAAGTGCATTGGCATAGAGTTTATTCACAGGCTTCATCCTGCATTTATGAGTGCAAATCTATCAACTCTTTTCTCCTTTAGGCAGGAATGAAAACTTTTGTCCCTGAGCATGCTCCAGAGAAGGAGGCATACTTCTGGAAGCCCTACACTTTCACTGCCTTTCACTTGGATGCTTGGCAAAACCTGTATCAAGAGCTACACACATATAGGTGGTGTGAAACATTCTATAAATGTAATAAAACTAATCAAATCAAAAGACTGCAGAATGATTATTTTCAATTGCTTGATTATTGCCCTTCACATTACTAGCTAGTGACCCCACACACTTTTCCTCCTGGGCCACTGCCCTTCCCAGTGGGTTCTGGTGTCCAGGTGCTCTTTCTACTCACTGTCAGCGGGAGATGGAGATGACCTCTGGTGCCAAAGAGGATTCCCAGCATGATCTGCTGCACCACCAAACCATCCTGGCCCCAGCTCTGACCGGCCTCAGCCTTGGTCTCCCACTTGCAAGCCACCTTTTATCTCAATAAACCATTTGGTTGTGAATAGAATAAATATTTTTCTGATTGGAAATCCCTGATCTGACACTGACTAGAAACAGGTTCCTTGCAAGAGCTGCCAAACTCAGGAAAATAGCCTAAGAAATGTTTCTGAGTGTATTGTTTGTTCCCAAGTGTACTTTTCTTTTTATTCCACCACTCTTTTATTCCACCACTCTTCTGGTATTTCTAAGGGTTTGTTTCTGAAATGGAGATCATTTCTTATGGGACAGATGGTTCAAAAATTTTAGAATTACATAAACCAGGGAGGACAGATTTTTTGAACCTTCTCTCTATATGCATCTCACTTTTTATGAAGAACCCAGGCATAGTTACAGCTCCCCACACACGCTCTTGAGTGAGATTGCTCCTCTTTTCTCTGCTACAGTGGTACACAAATTACATGATTGAAGCCAAGGTCAGACAAGTCTGAAAGATGCTGCCTTTGTCCTCTGTTTATTAAAAATATTTAATATAAGATAACATGCCCACACATTACAATGCAGTCAGCCTCCACACAAACAGTTAAAAAGGAATACAAGCTTTCTACTTTCACCACAAACCCAGGCCAAGGTAAAAAACCCAAAGCCAGCTGGCCAGATTTCAAGAAGAGCTCACTTGCTGGATGGAAAGAGAGAAACCTTGTTGACATGGAAACCTAAAATTTCAATATATATCTATAATTAACAGATAAAATAGCAAGATGAGAGAGAGCTCAAAAAGCCATGATCAACTGCAGTTGTGAGAGAATTTTTAATACTCAAACATTAGAGGTGAAAATGTCAAAACAGTGACCAGAAAGGTGTTAAAACAAATAGCTGTTCCAAGCAATTGTTAGAGGGCTCAATGGGAATGTGAGAAATGAAACAACAGTAATCTCATGCTGGAGCATATTTCTGTGTTTGTGTTCTACTGCTGCCATAAAAAAAAAAAAAAAAGGACCTTCTTGTGGATTTCATCGATGCACATTCAAATGTGAGCTGCTGTCCTAAAAATTTCAATCAGAATAGATGGTAGAGAAGGAAAGAGGGTGAAACATGCAGAGAGGTACAGAGAGGCAAAAGATGTAGCCTTGATACAAATACAGAGAGTGCACATCCACAGTCATATCTGTTGACTCATGAAAACACTGAAATTCCAAACTGGGAACAATCCTGGGACAATATAATGGTAACAACCCTTTAGTCATCAGACAAATCCATACCGGAGATGATCTGGACTAGGTGGAGAGAATGAAACTTTCTGGACATTACTGTACATGGTAGGAAGAATTATTCCACTCTGCATTTTTTTTTTTTTTTNTTTTGTCTTTCTGGGGCATTTTAAGGCTATCAAACCCCAAGTAATTGTACAGGATGGTTAGACACATTGTGTGCCTTATTAGTTCAGGTTTTGATATCAGCTCAGCAGTAGATCACATTTCCTTGTAGAGAAACCTCTGAATAAGTACGTTGCTCATCCATCAGTCCAGAAAAGAAGGGCACAAAACACTAGAGCAAGTTAACATTTCCACATTCAGAAGTGACAGGCTCAGTCCCTCTAAAGAGAAAATATTTTTTACACTATTATCTTTGCTTAATATTTGCTCTTAGAATAATTTCTGTTCTTGATTTCAGCTGTTCCACTAAAATATCTTGGCATGCATCATCCTTCACAGATAGACAAGCACTGTTAAAGAGAAGGGGAAAGAGATTTAATTAAATTTTCCGTGTCCCATCTGAAATAAGAAGATGGAGTTCACAGTAGGCTTAATTTATGGTAGCAATATCTGTAGTGCAACGTCATTTGTATTTCTCCACTTGCCAAGTCTGAGGAGAGATGGTGACAAAAAAATAATACAGAAGAAGAGAAACCATTAATTTGTATGTAAATAAAGCAAGCATAAAAAAGACTAGCTGAAGCTACCACCTGCTGCACAGTTTCTTCACACAGAAGCAGCAGTAGACAAATGGAGGTAATGTAACTCATCTCCTGGTGTTTGATGGTTATTAGTCTCCTCATTTTGCAAAAGTGATTGCAAACTTGAGGCACTTTAAAAGTTGCAGAATAGTTCATTTTTTTCTCTCCATTATGTGGATACTAGAGAGAGCCAAGAGAGAAGAAAAGATATATGTTCAAGATCACTCTAAGTATAATAAACCCCAGCAGTTAAATGACAAGCTCTATTTTATTTTGTATCTTTTCATTTTTAACTGTGCCTTTTTAATATTATTGCTCTTCTTTTTTGTAAAATACAAAGGGTCAGAGGCTCCCTCAGTGGAAAAAAAATCGAAGTTCATTGTAACTGGACTGCTGATCCCTTCATCATTATTTTTATGGGCCTTGGGAAATTGCAAGAAGATAAAATTGTGGGAAAAAAAAACCAAAAAAACTTGCCTTCCTTGCTCTCTGTGCCAGTGCTGATCATCAGGAATGAAGGGCACGATTTGCTGCATATCTTCTCCTGTTCCCCAGCTCATTACAGGCCCCCAAGCTGTGAGTCCCTGGGCCAAAATGCAGGCAACTGTCAGGTTTCTGAACGTGAAGGGTGTTTTTAATACAAGTCTTACATTAAGAGAAGTAAAACCTTGGGGCATAAATACATCTTTCTCTTTCATATCATTTAAGCTAGGTCAATGCTTCTTAGTGTTCAGTAAATATAAATGTATTTTGCCCCAGAGCCAGAGCATGCTGCAAAGAAGTATTGTTCTGCTCAGGATGAAAACCTAGCATGGAATTCAAAGTCTTCCTTAGGCCGATAGTCTGTGCAATTGGCTGAATTTCTGAGAAGCCTGGGCACTTTTCTGCCTTGTCATGTGCAAGTTTTTCTAATTGCCCAGCTTTGGAGGCTGTTGTCACTTCAACCACAAGTTCCACATACTACAGAAAGGTTGTACTCCATGAGCTGGATCAGGGAGGTGGTGGTGGGATCAGGAGGAGAGGAACATTGGCCTCATGCTCCATGTTGGGCTTATTAACCTCTCATTGTGGGATTGCTTAGACATACCAACCAGCCTGGGCAGCAAAACAGCTCACTTGAGCTAAAGAGGTCAGAAAGCAATGGGGCACATCCCAGGCTAAAACCTGAGACAGTAACAGCTTCTTCTGTGGTCATTAGCTATATCTTCAGTTAATGAACCTTTGCTAACTACTGTGCCTTAGAAAGAGCAGGTGTTTTGAAGTGCATGTGGCAGCCATGGGCGAGCTTGAACAACATTGCATGACTTCTGCAAAAAATGAACCGTGTTCACACATCACAAGCACAAAGGTGATTGAATCCTATATTTGTGTCAACTTCTCTTTTTTCACTAACATGACAGTAATTAGTTTGTTGTGCCATTGGGACTCCAACAACTGGAACAGGCATGGACAGTGAATAAAGTCAGGGTTTGAACTACAGGGCATGGCTCAGACAATCTCTCTTAGAGGCAAATGAAATTAAATACCATGTCCCTTTTCTCATGTAGACAAATGATTCCTAATGAAAATGCTGAACTTCAATGTCTTTCAAGTGGTACATCTGGAGCCACCCCACTGCTGATTAGATGGGTCTGAAAGGGTACTTTGGGAAGTTCAGTGAGTTTTGTTAGATGGTGAAATATGCTGAAATAAATTAAAAAATAAAAAAAAAGCTCTATTTCTTCAGGGCTAATTTTCCTCTATGCATATCTCCATATAATAAATACATCAGAAAAACATCCTTTTTATTTTCCCCTCTTATCAGAAGCATTCCCTCTGGCCTTCACAGAAAACTTATCTGGAGCCTGATCACATTTTCTATCCCTTTTATACTGTTTTAATTAGCAAAAGTGGGACTGAGGATGCCTTAGGAGTTGGATTCTGATTATTCACACTAATTTCTGAGCCATATTACTGCATCACCTATTGATCCTGGGGACACCCCATACCATGTGCTCTACAGCCTGTACCACAGTCCCTGGGAGGGATGGCTCTCCTTTCCTCTTGGAAGCTACTCATTGCAGCAAGCCACAGATCATTCCCGTGACAAGCAAAATGAACTGAGGATACAAAATAGGACTGTATCACCCATGCATGGGTTTTGCTTAGGCAAAAATACATTAACTTATTTCCCTGATCCATCCACTGCCATCCCTTCTGTCACACATATTTTTATCCTGGGTGCATATCAACAGCCCCTGATGCCAATCTTTTCTTTTAGAATCAGATAGAAAGTAGTTCGCCTCAAAGGGGTTATCTGAAGAGCCTTTTTACTTAAATGTCCATCTTAGGAACTGCTTCAGAATGGGTTTTCATATACAGATCTGATGAAATAATCTTGGAACTAGTTAGCAGTTATACATTTCTCCTTTGACATTTGAATTATATTTCCATCTCCTTATTTTTTCTTTTATTGATGGAGCATTTGAGGATAATCAGTTTTATTTGTTTATTCATTTTATTCAAAATTCTCAAAGTCCTATTTTCCTGTTGGTGAAATAGTGATCAGGTGCAGATGTGGTCCATTTGTGAAATGGTCATTTATATTGGGTAGATGGAGAGGAAAAGTAGTACTATTTGTCTTCTTTCTAGGAGCACGGGAGAGAGAGAATAAAGAAGAAAGTTTCTGCTGTAGCTGGGACTGGATGGAAGTCATGGATTTGGGCATGAGTCATACTGAACATGTGATAGTCATGTTTTGGCATTTTCTGATTTTGACAAAAAATGTCAAAACTTTGCTATTCTAAGTGATCCTGCAAAGTGACAAAGAAAGACTGTATTGAAAATTCAGTTATTTCTAGTTGTCACATAGAGTGGCTGTACAGAGGGCTGAGCTCCCAAATAATTGTGTGCATTCAGAGAACTGCTTCTTTTCTGTGAAAACCCCAATCCAGAAATGTGCAGCAAAGGCAGCTAAGGATAAAAGTGTTCACTAATGCTATGAGGCCAAATGCTCCTACTGTGGTCTTTTTCAGGAAGGACATAGACAAAATTTGCAGCTCATGGTTTCTAACAGGATTGTATATGCATGTTTTGCACATTTATCCCAGAACATATATTGAACTGGGCTTGGTGCTGTGCTCATCTGCAGCTGCTGCATGAGTTTATGATGTGAAGAATCACAATGGCACTCTAGCAGAGGGGTCTAAGCATGTCCATGCCAGAAAATCAGCATGTGAAATAAGTTTGAATAAGACACACAGATAATTTGAAGGCCAATACAAGCCTCTCAGTGTCTCCTACTCTATTAGCATTGAAAGTAAAAGCTGTTGCTAAGATGTGCTCTATTTAAGGTACCTCGTGCAATTCAACCAACTTTTCTGTAGCACAGAAAGATCTTGTCAATAAACTCCTCAGATAAACTACATTTTTAATTTCAGCGGTGTTCAGTTAGTTCAGTCACACAACATCTGTGTAACTTTGGCAATTCAGTAAACTTCTAGCAATTGCTGGGTTTTCTTTAGGTTTTTGACTTGCCTTTTTATGTCTATCTCTGGTTGCAAGAATGTATGAACCTTGATGAAAAAAAGCATTAAAAATTTACCTTAAGAGGCAGTTTAAGTACCAGGTGGGTTCTCCGAAGAATCTAAAACCATCTGAAGGCTGTCACTTAGAAATGGATAAACAACTTACTAAGCCACAGAAAATAATCTTTAGCTGGGAAAATTTAGTCTTCTTTTTTTTTTTTTTTAACAAAAAGACAAGTGCTATTTCACAATTTTCTATGATAAAAATGTTTCTTATCCCAAAAATCTTTAACTTAGCCGTAGAATTTGTCTCAAGAAACATAGGCATATATTTGTATAATTTCAGCTGATTATACTGAGATCTTGATTTCATTGCAAGGGGGTTGGAATTAGATGACTTTTAAAAGTCCCTTCCAATTCAAACCACTCTATGATTCTGTATGGTCTTAATGAATCTTAAATAAATCACAGATACTTTCTTCATAGATTAAACACATGAAGCAGGCAATGCCTCTTACATAACTTTTCCAAATAGTCCCACATTACCATTTTACCCTGGACACTGACTTCTGAAGCCATGTCATCCTCTGAGAAAAAGCAGTATTTCAGTTCTGCTTGGAGGCAAGAGGAGAGGCCATAGCTGCTGCAGCTGGTGCTGACCCCTGGCCACTGTGGAGGCCTCGTCAGCCCCTTGCCAGTCTCAGACAGTGCCAGCAGGGGCATTGGCTTGGTACTGGCTCACAAAAGTCACTGCACAATTTTAGCATGCAATGGTAAAAGCCTCCCACCCTTGGTTTTCATCTGATTGTCATCTGCTTAAAGTATTTTTAAATGGCAGAGTTCCTTGAGATGGACTGGGGATAAGAAAGCTCCTCCAGCCCTGGGAGCAGATTTGCCATGGTGGCACAGAGTCGGCACCAGATGGCACGCTGGGGTTGGCACGGCGCACTGGGGTTGGTTGGCACGGCCCACAGAAGGAGCAGTGATTTAAGGAGATGATGGCTGGGAGTGACTGTTTCCAGGATATAAAGGCTTGGAAAGTCCTTTCCTGAAGATACAGTCCTGGGATGGTACTGTGCAGGATCCTGTTCTCCTTACAGAGGCTTCTTGGACTGTTCAGCCTCACCTTCCTACTGCCATTCCAAGCTGGTTGGCCACAGTCTTGCCTAGGCCTGCCTGCCCACTGCTTTGGCAGTGTAAGGACTGGTATTTAGTATTTTCTAGAAAAAACATGAAAAATATATAGTATTTAGTAAGGAATGTAAAATTTTAACTAATTAACATGCAAACTGATTATTAATTTTTCTTAATACATTAACTAGTAAATGTAGTATTTTCTGCTTTTATCTTTATTTGCTGCATTTCCCAATATTTTCATTGCCTTTACACATTGCCTGAACACTCAAGTAACAAAGGCTATTTCAAACAGGGCTAGGTTTTTTAAACCAGCTACTACCAAAGCCCACCATTAGCTCCCTCATCCCGCTGCTTTTGAGGGGTGCTAAGCCATGACAGCACCCATTAACTTCAGGCTAAATGTGGTGGTACTGGCCAACATGTTCTATGCGTCTCTCAAATGTTTGTTGAGAAAAACCTTTCCATAAATGACATGGTGATGCTGCCCTACCAGCTACTCACTCCAGAGCTGGGCACTGAATCCCTGGACCCCAGATCTGCTGCAGCTGCAGTGGCACCAGCAGCTGTGTCCCTACAGAACATTTGTGTGAAGATTACATGGGGCATTGTGCAGGAGCTGACATAGTCACAGCATCACCTCACCCAGTGTAAGTGAATTTCTGAACAATGTCCCTTCTGAGGCTTGCATGAGTATACTCAAAAAGGTAGAAATAATTGTAGCATGTGTTCAAAATGGCACTGTCATCTAGAATGTCCTGTATCTCCAGCTGTTCTATTTTGTGCTCCTTGTAAACTTAGGCTAAGCAATTCTCTTCCTCTCCAGTTAATCCAACATGAACTGTCTCAGGCCGGTGTTGAACAATATTTTGGCTTTCCTTTCCGCTTCAGATTGCCACTGCTCAGCACCACAGCTCCTCTGTACAGCTGCATGCGCTGCACCCCTTCCCCAGCACACACACAATGCAGGGTGCTCCTGGCAGAAGCTAAGCACACAGTAAAATCAGAGTGGCGTCCACCAGGCACAACAGGGACAGTGGAGACCAGATGAAGCCAGCAGAAACCCTACCAAAACACCAGTACTTACTGATTGACTCTAAAAATGAGGAGGTACTTGCAGGCAGGGGAGGAAAGGCTTAGAGACAGAATCTGAGCCTGTGTGTGCTCAGCATCCTCAAATCATTAGAGGAAAGTCAGTCTATGATGTCATTGTATAGAGGTCTTATGAACAGAGCCCATTTTCAGAATCCCTATAGAAAAAAAGAAGCTGCAAGCTTTAAAGTGGGTATTAATTCTCAAATGTGCTTGAGAAAATGAAAAATTAGCAGGAAGACCAAATAATCTCTTCACTTTGCAAAGCAACCTCTTATTTTCCTGTGACGCCTTGGGATTGCTTCACAGCATAGACAACATCCTTAGAAAATTTCAAATGCAAGTCACCCTGTGACCAAGAGGAGGATCATACTTTGCACTTTGCATCAGCAAGCTTATCAGTGTAGCAAAGTTCAGGCAATGGGGTGGATTTGGGGATTAGAAGTGCCGGAGTACCACTATTTGAACATTTCTATTGTTCAGAATGGATGTCAACAATGCATGTTCAGCTTTTCATTCTGAGCTCATTCAGAGCACCCAGTAACTGAAAAATAAAATCTTCCACTGTGAAAAACATACACTTGTCAATGCTGAATTAGAAGCTGCCAATAATAACATTAGCAGATGTTTGGTTTTGGGTTTTTTAAATTACGTTGTATCTTCTGTCTGATTAATTTGCTACCTGAAAAAATGTCAATATGAAATTTTCTGGACTGGAAAAACTACACCCATTGCAATATTATATGGTATTAATGACGTATCTTCTTCAGTGGAATAACATTCTCTTACATGTTATGAGCATAAATGGTGTTGGAAGCCAGGGGGTTCCTGTGATGCCTTTGGCTGACCTAAAACCTGGTCAGGAGGCTTTTCAGCCTTGCCAGAGTGTCAGAAATCCTGGATTGATACTGAAAATGCCTGTGGCTCTGATTCTAATCCACGGAACAGGTTGTCAACTTTGTACGAAGAATTTCAAGTCACAAAACCTTAGAGAGAAAAATAGTAGTAGTTATAAGTAAAAAGAAAAAATTATGTGTATATTCAGGGGGTTTTGAAGCCCTGTACAGGGGAGTTGAAAATCTGTACAGGGGGGTCTGAGGCACAAGATGGAGAATTCTTACATGTGGCATGTTATCTTTTCTTCTTCTTCATAACCTCAATCTTCTTGGTGATGTTGACACTTTTGGATTGGTTTGTCAGAGAGCTGGACAATGTAATGTAAGGGTCACGGATTGGAAATTAATGGTAAACATTGGATACGTAGTTTTTAGTATAAAAGATCAGAGCTCACCCGGGGCGGGCACAGTGTGTCTCTGGACGCGTTCTGTGTCGACCCTGGCAGGGCAGAGAAATCTACTTTTGATAAGGAATTAATAAACTGCCTTGAGAACACGAACAAACGACTCCAGACTACTCCTTCAGCAACACGGGTTGGAGACCTGGACTTTTCTGTACATTGTGAGGTCTCCCGGGGCAGCAGAGAACCCCACAAAATGGCATTATAAAAGCTTAATGAAGATGAGGAAAAGCACGTGAAAATCAAAATGTGGTTGAATCATTGGTTATTTAACAAGCAGTAAATACATAGATTTAGGCATATAACTCAATGGCTGCAGTGAAATAATTCGAATTTATATTAATGTAGACATTAGAATTGGAATCTGAATTTTCTGTTAGTCATTTATTTGGGCTTTTCTATCCTGATTTGCCTTCATTATACTAAGTCAATTACAACCAGAAATCCACACATCAATTGCATTGCATAAAAATTACAAAAGCCAGTGTACTGCATCTAAATTGGTAGTGGCAGTGGAATGACCAAATAACATCAAAATACCCATTCATATTTAATTCTTCCTTTTTAGAGGAGCAGAAATGCAAAGCACAATGTGAAACATGCTACTGGTATCACATACAGGCCTAAAGTCAAATGCAGACAGAAATGAGGAAAACATGAGGATCTCAGTAAGGGTGAAAAGACCATTCCCGTCTACATCACATTGATCCCTTCAGCAAGCACATGAACTGCTTCCTTCTCCCCTTTTTCCCATTCTCCCCTTCTCCCATCATCTCATACCTGCCCAGCCGAGGTGTCTCCAGTCAACAGAATCCAGCTTTGCCCTGGGTGAACTTCTGCGCCATCAGCTAAGCCCCAGTGAGGTTCTCAAAGCCACAGATTTTGGATCACCACTTTCAAAGATCCACTGGCTTCTCTCTTTCCCTGGAAGCACACAGGGCTTCTTTTAGCCAAGCAGATCCAGTGAAGGACATCTCTCTCTGAAAAAGTAAAGGTGCTCTTGGCTATCCAATGCATCTTCTCCAACAGGGATTTTTTCCCCGTCTTTTGCAACACTGATAATGCAAAGAGACTGTCACATCTGGTTTCTGGTTGACCTCAGCATCACAAGGTGTCCTAGAGGGCTGTGCCTTGTTTTGGGTAAGCATGTATTGTTTTTCTACTTGGGATTTATCATCTATTAGAAGATGGAAACAGTTAAGATGGATATTTTGCAGGAAATTTTTTTCTTGCCTTAGCATAAGAGGCCAGCATGACATTTTCTGAGATGACTTACATTGCTTTTTCACATTTATTGAAAAATCACCTTGCTCCATCAAATAAGGTAGTGTTTACTTATTCCCATTTTAAAATTCCATGCTGTAGGATATCCAGTGAGTGCTCTAAATGGCATTGACAAGAATTTAAAAGCACAATTTAAAAAATTCATATAAGAAAAACCACCTGCAGCAGCAGAACCTGTTCAGACTTTCAGCTAGGATAATTCCTCTCTCATAGGCATGCTTTGATCTTTCACTGTATCAGTCCATCAAGCTGCCCAATAATTTCTAAGAATTTTTTGCTTTCTCCCTGTCCTATAAGATAATTATTTAGAATTCTTCAAGGAAAAAGGGATCTTTTCTCTGTGAGCAGAATATGAGCCTGTTTAGGCACTCAGTCACAGTGAAAAGGGATGCTTTCAAGGCCCCAGGCATGTTTTGCAGCACTGGTTAAATTAATCTTTTTGTTTTGCAGCCTCCAAACTTCCTCCAGCTCTTCAGACTGACACTGTTGAGTCAGGAACGGCAAGGTATGGTGATGTATGCCTCCAGGCTCTCAGAAGGCATGAAGCATAGGTTTATTGAAAATTCGCACTTTTATAGACAGGATTGTGCACCCAGAACTGGATTGGTTCTCAAACAACACCCCTCACACCATTGGTGCAAGAAGGAACAACATCTTGAAAACAGCACGTACGTCACATCTAGCATGTTCACAAACACCAGGTGCAGAGACTGTTTTAATTCTTTCTCTGAGCTCTCACAGCTTCCCCAGGACAGAGCCTGGGAAAGTTATCTGCTTCCCTCTGTGACCGGGCTGTTAGCAACCATATCAGACAATGATAATTATTTTGACACATGACTTTAAGAACCTATTTTTACCTTGACCAGAAGAGATCTCCAGGTTAAATGTGATCTTTTATTGACTAAAATCTGTTTTCTAAACCGGCACTGGAATTGTTTATCAAATCAAGGTAGGCTTTCTGAATGGGATTCAGTTGCCAAATGGATGTCTAGTGCCATTTTAGATGCTTTAGGCTGTTACGCCTAGCTGCTGTTCTAGACGCTTCAAGTTTTTCTGTCATTACTGCTGTTCGGTAGCTAAACCAACACCAGAAGTCTACATTTAGATATCTCAATGATTCATTCTGTCCTTTTCTTTAACATCTTCTTCGGAGATATTTGGACATCATTGTGAAGCTATTTTAACCCTGTATCTCTGTATGGCTGCTCTCTTTCTTCACTGCTCAATATTGATCTACTTTATTTTCAGCATGCCTCTTTGAAGGGTTCAAACCTGGTAGTAGTTCTCAGTGGAATTCCAACTGGAGAATGGTTACAATTTCCCTCCCTTGTGAAATATATTCTTCTTAATAATATCAAAACACTAGAGGCCTTTCATTAAACAAATGATTTATTACTAAACATCAGAAAATTTATATAAAATAACTTTTCATCTAAGAGGCTTGAAAGAATAATAGCTTACCATCTACCTAAATATATGATGAATATTTCTGTAAGTTTCTACAGAAAGTTATTTTTCTGAAACCTCTATCTAGAGAAGCATCATCTAAAATGAAGAAATCAAAGATAGTGGCTTAATTTTATGTTGCAGTTTTTTCCAGGTTGCAATTTTAGAAAAAAATTCCTACAATTTATAAAGACAGAGAACAGCAACATCATCAAGCAATATTCAGATAACCTCCTGGCCTCAAGATCAGCTTTATTTAACAGTTTTTTTTCCACAATAGAAGATGAATTTATTCTTAAATGAAGAATGGATGGACATTACACAGAGTAGAGTGGCAGAAGAGAACAATGTAACTACTTGCATACCTCTACCTATGAAGAATTATTTGAAAACTGAAATTCAACATCTGAAAGCAAGGCTATTTTCTCCAGTAACTGGTGTAAGAATGAACCCTGCAGACAGAAGGTAAATCAAGCTCAGCTCCTGTTTTGCTGCAGCCAAAGATACAAATGGCATGTATTGGAATGAGCAGGCATTTGGCATTACCTCCAGACTTGAAGAAAATGGAGTGTTTGCATTTCCAGAAATGCATAAATCATCCTTGCAACACCTGCACAAAAGTGATTGCATGTTTAAATGCACACCAATATTTATGATGTAACATCATCTATAACAAATTACTTTCACCATTAGTACTTTCCAATAATAATTTTAAACATTTTCTTACATATTCTTGCCCAATATAATCTGCAAGATGCTTGCATGTTTTCAGTTTATCTAGATGAAATCACCATTTGTCCATACATATAGAAAATTTCAGATCAAACTTCAGTATGGCCTGGGTAGTAAGTTTTATGTGGTGCTGGCCATCAATATATATTCATAATTAAAAGTGGTAATTTTATATTCTTTTTATGGGAAAAAAATTAAATGCTAAAGTTGTAAGCAAAAAAAATATTGTTAAACAGAAATGCAATTTAGCATAAGAATATACATTTACTTTGAAATGTAATTTCTAGGCTCATATCCAAAAGGCACTATAAACACATAAGTAGAGTGAGATTATACATATGCTGGCAACCATACATATGTTTTAACACCTTGTCTAATTGGCAACCTCCATTGTTTAATGCTCACATCTTCAAAATGGCATCTCTGCACCTGCATACAAAATCCATTCTCTCTTTTTTGTTGCAATAGCAAATAATGTAAATTTAAAGTCACATGTGACTTTGTGAGAGTATTGATCACATTTTTACTAGCTGCATCTATGCTCTGCAGAATAAGGATCAAATATGAATGATGAATAAATATATACAGAGAGAGAGCAAAGTAGTCAGGTAATTTCTCTCACCCACCCACCCACTTGTCTTTTAGAGTAGGATGTGGATGATGAGGTGATGATGAACACAAACCCTACACTTGTCCCGAGGAATTTACAAACTCAACAGTGGAACAACAGACAGTGAGTAGGACACACATCTTTGGTTGATAAAATATATTCACTACTGCAAAACAGTGAAACTGCTACTTCTTATGCATAATTCTAGATTCTAGAGAAAGTGCCACATACCCATTTCACCACTGAATCATAGAATCATAGAATGAATCATAGAACATTAAAGGGTGGAAAGGGCCTCGAAGATCATCTGTCCCCAACACTCCCTGCTATCGACAGGGACACCTCCTACTAGACCAGGCTGCTCAACACCTTATCCAGCCTTGCTTTGAACAGTGACAGGATTGGGGCACCCATAGCATCTCCAGGCAACCTGTTCCCAGAGGGGTGTCTGACCACCCTCAAAGTAAAATAGCTAACTTAAATTTCCCCTCTTTCAGTTTGTACCCAATGCTCCTTGTCTTATCACTACAGTTCCAAACAAAGGGTTCCTCTCCAGTAGCACCATAAGGGCCCCCTACACATACTAAAAGGTCCCCACACAACATTTTTTTCTCCAAGCTGAACAGACCAAACTTTCTCAGCCTGTCTAAATAGGGGAGGTGCTCTAGTATTCAAATCAGCTTTGTGGCCCTCCCCTGGACTTCCTCCAAGATTTCCATGTCCTTCTTATATTGGGGACACCAGAACTGTATGCAGTACTCCACATGGGGTTTCACAAGAAGACCTGATCTCTCCTTCAAAGCAATGCTTCAGATATTGGCTCAAAACAGATTAAGTTCAGCAAAACATCTGTTGTGTAGTGGTGGCTTATAGAGGTGAAAACATTCCCTTTTCTATGTTGCAAAGTCATATTCAACATATGAGGGAAGCATGGAAGAAGCAGAGAGGAGAGCAACAGGGAAAACCAGTGAGCCATGAGGAAGAGAAGACAAGCTACGAGAGAAACTGAATACACCTCACTTCAGATCAGGCCTGGGATTTAGGGAGCCTTACTGACAAGGAGGGAGGCAGCATTTTTAAAATGAGATTTTACCATAATACCCTGAAAATTAATTATAACTACTCATCGTGAGTATGGTGGGATTCATCTAAACACATCTGTCTACAGTGAAAATGACAGTGTGTGACAGAGCAATGTGAGCAGCAATCACAGTCAGCTAGGTGCACTACTCATCTAATTCTAAAGTAATTGCCTATGCTTGGTCAGATGAATCTCATTTTTAACTCTTGACTGTGATGGTCTTCCCAATTACAACCATCACCAAGACAGCTGCTTCAAAGTAGAAGTCTGTGTCCCAGCTCCACGTTTAGTCAGAAGAATGCCAAACCTGACTCCACTGGATCCAGATAATTTTTGAGGTTGAGTAGTAGAGCAAGTCAGGGAAAAATCCACTGTTAAAAATACAGTTAGAAAATTTCAAGAGGAAACAGAAGACAATCTTAGCTTCCTGCACAGAATGAAGATGCCCAAGGAGATAGGAGCTTTTGGAGGCCACAGAACATCTTGCACTATTCCATAGACTACATTTCACAGGTTTTAACATGCTAAATAAACACAAGGTCACCTTCAAACTTGAATGATATTAGAAATAAATTTATATTTTTCTCCTGAACACTCATTGTCTTGGTGCTTTAAGTACATTTCCTAAATTTAGACTTTGCCAATAGATGCTTGTGGTTATTAAGTAATGTAAAGAATGATGTTAGTGCAGAGTAAAGAAGTAGCTTCATGATAATCTAAATATCAGAGTCATAATATTTCTCCTTCTGCTCCAACTTCTGGTCAATTTGGGGAGTGATTCACTTAAAGTAGAGATGTTGCCTCATGCTGAAATCTTATCATCCTTTACTCACATTGAATTTCTTAACTCCTGCTTCCATGGGAGACATATGTTTCCTCCTCCTTTGGGTTCACACTTGCAGAGTTGCTTGTTTCTCCTTTAACATTAAAAAAAAAGTATCATTTCAGTTTAACTGTGAGTTTCAATGTTGTCCCAAGATCTCAAAATCATTAAAACATTAATAAAATCGTTACAGAAAATTGTGAGGAAGGAAAAGGACAACACATATTTGTAGCAAGGCACAAAACCTCTGAATTTTAATCCAGGATATAAAAACACCCTCTTAGATTGGAACTCATTAAACAAGTTTCAGCAGACAAGAAGATATGGATATATATGGACATAGAAGGATATATCTGTTCTGAGACAAATGGAATAAAATCTTTCATGGTCACAAGTACCCTTTGATCTCTCTTATCATCCAAAAATACAGTTTTAAATGGTATTGGTTTAAAAATATCACCAGAAAATTAAATGAAGAAGAAGATCAGTTGTTAAAAAGTGACAATATTTCTCAAAGATTGGAAAGCAATACAATTTAAACAGTCTTCATACACTTTGTATTTCAAAACTTTAGAAGACAGGCAGAAAACTCAGTCTCCAGTTTCACCATGTTTTATCACTATCTGATGCTCAAATAGCAAAAAGGGTGATTGCAACCTAAATGGACAGACAGCTAAACTCCAATTATGTGCCCCAAAACAGAGTGATACTCTTCTCCTCCTCTAATGTTATCATTATTATTTTATTAGGTGGAAAGAATCCCTCATTCAGAATACACACAACTGTATCTTCATCTACTTGTCATTATCCTTTCTTGCTATCTTTTCTTAAACAAAATAGAATTGTTCTAAATTAAGAAAATTAATCAATGAATAAAACTAATCATAAATGTTTAAAATCTTTTTTCTTAGTATGATTTCATTTTTATATACCCATGCCAGAAGCTCTTTATTAATTCTTTGGAAGTATAACCATGGGTATTTTTTCCCCTGCAGGATTATGTCTTTGAACATGAAGAAACTGTTAGTCCCTCTGTTAATTTTTCATTTTCCACATTAATTAAAAATTTGTCCAGATGGCACTGCACAAATATCTTCCATGCACATTTCTGGCTTTGAAATGCAGCTACCCACCTCAAAAAACATCATTTCTCTCTGCTTGGGAAAATAGCTCTCCATGGTTCATTTTATGTATAATATTGTGTGGGGGAGAGTGTGTCACTTGGAGTAAAAAGAGTGGAAATTCATTTCCAAACCTCCCACTTTCCATGAAAAGCTCCACGTAGCTATTTGTGAGTACCTATGTGTGTATACATGCATGGATGCCTTAGAAGTAAGATTAACCAAAGAACTCCTACTACCTCAGTATAATATGTACATATAATCCTCAGTCAGGTTAGTAAGAACAGAAACCAGTAGCATCAACATAGTTGACATCTCTTGAGGCAAATGATTAAACCAAGCTTAATTCCCCTCCCCCCAAAGAAGTGCCAGAAAAACTCATGCCCTCATTAGGTCTGACTTACCCACTCATGAGGATTCTGAGAAAATGTACAAATAAATCTTTATTCAAGGAAAGACAAAACAGTAATACATTTAGCACACAGTAAGAACAAATCCTCCTTCCTTGCTCATCCATGGCCAGATACCCATTATCCACAAGAAACTATCTATCTGCAGGGATGTCTTTGCACCCACAAGCTGCCTGCTCAGCCTGATCAGGCACTGCCCTGATCAACCCTGGGGACTTCCCCAGGGGTGCCTGGATCACTACAGTCCTTTTCTAGGCTCGTCCACACCAACACTCCTGTTCTGATTCCATTCAAGCATGTTTCATGCCAAGGCATTTCTCACCAGACACTCACTATAGTGTGTCTCTGTCTCACACTGAAATAAATCCCATTGCAATGGAGAGAGCATTCAGGGCTCTGTAATGGAGACCTGTTTGCTCAGGAACCAAGTCTTTGCCACAAGTTAAAAATGATCCTCCTCCTTTTAAGAACCAACCTTCCTGCAAAACCCAACTCGTCTGTGCTGGCTCCCCAGACACTGCCAGAGGAACACCTGGTAATTAACCAATGTGAACGAAGGCCTCTATGGTCTTGCTTTCTGTTTTTCACCAAGAGCAGGGTAGAGACATCTTTGTTTCCCTGAATGGCTAGATAGATGTATGTATGTATTTATTACAAAAAATATTGATTTCCCATAAATAATGTATTAGGAGCTCTTCAGCTGCTCAAGTAAGCAACTGCTTTTTTTTTGTACTGTGTCTCCAGTCCTGCCTGCATGTCACAGATTTTACTATCATTTTGTTCATTGCAGTTCTGTTGCATGCATAACATAGTAACCAGATAAAAATGACTCTGATGTGTCAAGAACAGAAAAGTGTAAAACATTATCTTTAGCAGCATGTGACTAAGACTTCTGTTTGTGAAGGAGCCAACACAGTGTGCTGTCACCATCTGAATTTATGGCTTCAAAACACACTGCAATTAAAAGCTTTCAGAGAGCTGGTTTAATATAGAGTATGACATCATATTTCCTTCCATGCCTCCTAACTGGAATAAAACCAAAACCATCAGGTCAGGTTTTATTTTCCACTATTGATTCCAGATACCTCTGTTAAGCTCAGCCTTAAGAAGAAATGTTTCTCCTTCTTCCAAGGCTATCAAAGGAGGACAGCAAGTACAGCCTCCTTAGGAATATGAACCATGCCTACGTGACAAGAAAAAGAATGTTAAAAGCTTTAACCATATCTGATGAATTAAATGTTTATTGCTCCGTGGTTGTTTGGTCTGCCATGCCTGCTGCTGATATCAATAGAGGTCTTGTTTAAAAACCTCTAGTTGCATTCTCAAAATTCAGGGGACAGGCTGGAATTTAAAGGTTTGACTGTTTATAAAGATCAAATATTTTTCCTTCCAGTTTCAGTCTGATCACACTCCTTTGGAAAGTAAACAGGATCAAATCACTGGGTGTCAGAGAGAAAAATGCCTAGATGGTCTAGCTTATTCACATGGCCCTGTAGAAAAGATTGTTTCTTACAGTTTATTTTGTAGCACTTCGTTCACAGTTTTTCAGTACTGTAGAAGAAATGTTGCCCTTTGCAAGAGTCTGGCAGATCTGTCAGGGCCTGTATTACTGTAATTAGTCTTACTTTTACTGTTTTGTTTATCTACCCCAGATTTTAGCGTGTCATTTCCACCAGGGTTTTTTACAACTCCTTGCAGACACTGTTCAAGAAAGAACCCCGACATTATTAGGAGATGAGGAAGGAAAGTAAGAAATCCTGGCCTGTTTACAGCTGATTGCAAAAATGCTACAGTAATTGTGATGAGGCCAGGACTAGACACACATGCAAGGCTTTCCTCCACATATAAATTCAGCATGATAGTCAGCTCAAGGGACTGTGGAAGAGAGGAAGAAGGAGGAGAGCTCTGCCTTGACCTCTCTCAAATATGGGCTGCTATGGCTGCTAATTTAGATACAAATGCCAGCCCCAGCAATCTGCATGGACCTTAGCTCTGCTTCAAAACCCACTGATACACCTTCCTGGCATATCTCTGATGCTATGATTTATGAGCTTAGAATAGTTCTATGTCTCTCTTCCCTCACGCCAGTGGTTTTCCTTTTAGGTATGAAGAAAAGAGCTCCCTCCTAAGGCATTGCTTGCCCTTTGGCTGTTGGCTAAAATGGGTGGAATGAGGAACAAGGCTCAAGGCCTAATTACTTCATCTTAATTTTGGTGCTTTGATTTTAATTCTGTGTTGTCTGGACTGTAATAAATTACACAAGTTTCCCATGTTTTAGCTTCTTTGCCTTTGAAATGGGAATACTGATTTCAGCTTTTTAATGTACTTTATAGTATGTGGACATAAAGCACTACCAAGAGAAAGTTCTGCTTTTTTTTTTTTTTTTTTTTGTTTAGTCTTTTTAATACAGGTAAATTCCATAAACTATCAGCATTACCTCTCTAATGTGAACACATCTTTCATGTTTCTGTTGAAGAAACTCTTTAACGCATGATAATATAGAATCCTTGTGTACTATTCCTGATAATTTCTATAAAACCTCATTCTGTCACCAGCAATATATATACTACTGAAGACTGTGTGTCCTTGCCTTGTCAGAAACTGCAGCCTTCACTTTCTTCTTTCACCCATAGTTTTATGTGTATTGCAACAGCTAAGTGTAATTTTTGTTTCCAGATTCAGTATAACTGCCCCCCACCCCGCAACTTTATGGGTCAAGCTGTTATTTCCTCACATTATACTGCATTCCCTTTTCATTTCTGCACTATTCTCTGTCTTTTAAATCCCTTGCTTAAAAATCTCCTTGGTGATTTCTTTATTTCTCTCCTAAGCGGCCTCTGATTTTCAGCTGGGCTTCCCTCCAGGGTAGTCTATTATCTCACTTTCCATTTAAATTCCTTCATTCTATAATTAGTATTTTTATGTCTGTCTGAGCTGAATAACTGGTGGACTACATCTCCCAGATCTAATGTGTGGTTACTGGAGATGATTCTGTCTTTCCATGCAAGTGTGCAGGAAAGCTAAGTGAATAACACCTGGAAAAGGCAATGGCAGGAGTCAGTCACATGCGTGACACTTGGCACTCAGCAGCCACAGAGGGTTCAGGGCTGTAGTCTTTAATTTGTGAGGTGACTCAAGGAGAAACATGTCCTTTATGTTTCAGGTATGACCACGGTGGGAAATAAATGGAAACTTTGGCTCTCACAGCATGGTGACAGCACAGAGCTGGTATTTCCCCATCAGTGGGCAGAAACCTGTGGGGACACAAGGCAAGCCCAGGCCCACAGCAAGGAGGAGCTCTTTGGGCTCTGTCCGTCAAGGCTCTTTCAGATCACACAGCTCAGTGCTCGGCATTCCGAGGGAGGCAGAAGGTATCTCCTCCACCCCAGTGTCCAAAGCTTTGGCACTTACAGCAGTGTCCAGGTACCTGGCACTCAGCACTCAGTCTGCTCTGGGCACAGCAGGGCCAGCTGGGCCACCTCCCACTGTGCAACCTGAGCCCAGACTGCTGAGAAAGAGCTGCGAGAGTCAGCAGGACACTAAACAATCAAGGTACAGTCAAGGATAGCCCGGTTGACACAGGAGATTCAGTTGCTTGGGGATTGAGAAGGGAAAGCAGCTGAGCATGAGCTCCTGAAGAGGGAAAGCAGGGAGGCTGGTCAGGATCAACATTAAAACCTGTGGCAGTGGGGTTGGTTAGCTTGCCAGTTTGAGTCACTGGTGTGGGCACAGCAGGTGGGAAACAGCAGCCCTGGGACATCCAGACCTGGCCGTTTCCCTCCTGGTGAGTAAAGGTTCTGCAGGGGCTGCGCCAGGGAGCAGACCTCAGCCTGACAGCTCCTGAGTGGGGCTCCAGCTATTGCATCTTCCAGCTGGTGAACAGGCCCTTTGCTCCTCCAGAGGACCCTTTGCTCTAAGACTGTCTCTTTTCGTTCATCCTCAGGAGCTCTATTTACCCAAACAATGATTTGATGTGTTCAGACATGAGAAGCATGGGGCTTTATCAAGAATTTAATCTACTTGTGGCAATTCTGGAACATCATATCACACATCTATGATTTCTTGTATCTCTATAAAATTATTTACTTACTGTGTCTTTTATTAATGTACAATGAGTGTGCATTATTGAATCAACCAAAGCAGAATTAAATTGCTTTCCTGTCTACTTTTGCTTTTTAAATCAACAGATCTGTGACAGTAATGTGTTTTAAACACACAGAAATGCTGGATTTTTTATAGTGAGTTGTCCAAATATTTGCTTGCTAGCCTCAGGATACTTATATTCTCTAAGCCAAAACAGAATTGTATCACTTTTTTCTTTTGCACTTTATATATAAACTTAGCTTTGCCTCTTCATTCCCCTCTATTACCTTTGTTATTTTTCACAGACCAGTACACAGGTCTGTGTAGTTCTCTCTAGGTTTTAAATTTTTCTGCAGCCCCCTGTTATTGCCTCCCTAGCCAATTGACTTTACTCAACAGTATGACCTATTCAAGTGGAAATGGGAAGTTTATGCAATATTTTCTCTAGACTTTTATGAATGTATTATTCTCTGAGCCACTCTGGCTGGAATGCACCTTTATTTTAGAAGCTTTGCAGTCTTGCAACACTTGCACGAGGACCACTGCAAACCTGAGATCCTGTGACAGTGAAAGGCAACTAATTGAAGATTCTGTGAAAATGAGATCACTGAAGAACTCTATATGCATGTTATAAGATGGGGGGGGAGGGGGGGGGAAAGAATAAAAATATTTAGGGCAGAGTTTCCCAGTGCTATATGGGATCTTCATTGGAGATCCCATATAACACTGGGAAATTCCCTGAATTGGTGACGGCAAGTAGAATATCTCAAAACCCATTCTCTACCAGACCATGATGGGATGCACCATTCAGAAAAATTGTTCCAATTTTGCCTGGTTCCTCTGAAGCCTTCTGGTCTGGTAAGGCCCTCAGTGAGGCTTCAAACAGAAACTCTGAAACAACTTTTAGTTCCTCACAAGCCTCCTTCCAGTTTTATGGTGACCATAGGTTACTGAGAACAGAAAAAAAAATACATCTAGTTCACATACTCATTTATATTTGTGCCAACATGCCAACATGAAGAGAGCTTACAACATGCTTCAGAGCATGGTTTAAATTTAATTGCATGTATCTCAACTGAGACACCTTTATCAGCCTAATGTCAGATTCCATATTATCACTGTGCTGCTACCATAGCACTGCTCAGTGTCTGAAAGGGCTGTATGATTGGTAGGCTACAGCAGAGAGAACAAAGCTCATCCACCCTGACAGTCTACTGCAGTCTTTTATTCCTGTCCCATTGTGTGTCCATCACTCTGGTTTTTAGCTCTACATAGTCACTTTTTCTTTT